>VDFB02075321.1:415414355-415781430 GCA_007258455.2 Sequoia sempervirens | reverse complement strand
AAGCCTCAACATCTATTATATTTGTCAATAAAAAGAATTTTGAAAAATACTTTCATTACTAATTTTTAGGTGGGTCATGTACATGCATGTGTTTTTGCCTCCATTAAATCCTTTAGAAAGTAGTTTTTCTACATCTTTTACTTAACCAATTTTTATCATCCAAATTTTAGAATTAATTGCATATTTTAAAACTCAAAACAAAATCCTACATTTCATATTTTACATCATGTTAATATTATATCTAGAAGTGCTTCAAATCTTTACCCCAAGTATAGCTAACACTTACTTTTCAAGAAATATTTTAAACCTTTTGATCATTTAAAAACTCATTACCCTACACTCATCTATATAATTAAGAAAATTGAAGGTAATCATTTGATGTTAATATGTAGTCATTTTGGACTTTCTATATATATAAAAAAATCATTTCTTTATACACACACACACATGTCCATAGGGTAAACTACAAGAAACTAGAAATAAAATTGCACACATCTCATATCTACTCATCAAAGCTCAAAAAACATATTCAATATTTGGTTACAAATCATTTCAATAACATATATAGATCTATTAACCTCTACAAAATAGATATTTAAAAATGGTAAAAGAGGTAAATATTTTTTCTCATCATTTCCAAGTGAAATTAATTTTATGTGAGACCCTCTTGACGGATTCTCAAAAGGAGAGTATTTCCCACTAACCATTATATGTCCCTACAAGGTGTACATAGGTCAAATCCATCTCTTAAAATCAAAATCATATCTCCTTTATGGTGCACAAACACCTTCATCATTTCACCCACTTAGGAATATATATTCCTAAGTGGGTGAAATGATGAAGGTGTTTGTGCATCATAGAGGAGATATGATTTTGATCAACATAACTAATTACATTGTGTCACCTAGTGAATGTTAAGACTAGAAGACTAGGTGCACACTGCATTGTATACCTTTAAATCGTAGATCTATTGGTGTAGAACAAATTTCGAAAGCCTTATCAAACTGAAAAAATTTGCAGCCAACGCAACCTTAATTCAACAATTTCTTTTTTAATTAATGAACAATTTAAAATTGCATAGGAATAATGGTGGCAAATTCATTTTATTGATAATGGACTTACAAAACAATTACATCAAAAACTTACTAAGAAAATCTGCAACAACATTACAAACACAAGATGATATCCCTCTTCAAATTGTTGCCCTTAATTTCCCAAACTCTCTCCTCTCTTAATCTGTGTTGCCTCCTCTTTTATTTATCTTTGCTTAGTCTCTTTTTTTGTTGTGTGGTGTCTTCTTTTCATCTTCTTCTTATGACTTATCTTCTTCCTCCTTCTACATGGCCTCCAATCTCTTTAATTTTGTTATTTTCCTTTTCATTTTTCTTCAATCTCCATTATAAAAGGATTCCTCTAACATTTACTTAAACCAACAAATAAATAACTTCTAGCTTAACAAAAAAAAAGTAAAAATTGTTGTGATTAAGCACCTTTTTGGGCTCCGAAATAATTTTTTTATCCCATTTTCAAATTCAAACACCCCATCTTCTTTATGCAATGGAAAGATGAAACATAAAGGAATAAAATCCAATAATTTAATTGCCACAAACTCTATACTATCATGCCAAAATAATTTGATCAAATTGTTGCTTTGGAAGTGCACATTTTGATGTATTTTTTGCCCAAAAGCTCAATTTTTCCTAAAAACTAACCAAGATAATTAGTATAACATTATGATGCTTCCCTCCAAAGGATTTTTCTCCAACCTTTATAAATTTTTAAATTTAAAATTCCTATAAAACTGCCTGCAAAGTCTTAAAATAATGATCTAATGGAAATTCAAATATTGTAATTTTGACCATGTGTAAGAGACTTTAGAATGTCGGGAGATGCTTGAAACTGCCAAAAAAAATCCAAAATTGAAAATTAAAAATAAAAATATTTTTAGGCGATGCAAGATCGCCTATGGACCCGGATGCTCCTACACATCATCTATTCTAATTATTCAATATTGTGTAATTTTATAAATAATTTACCAACATGGAAAAGGGTACCCCACTTGAATAGAATCTTGAGATTCCATAAGTGGCAAACTTTTCCACTTTTCAACTTGTATAATGTGTGCAAAATTACTCAAACCATGTAAATGTGTAAGAGCATATATGGCATGTACGATATTTATAGAAAACTATACACCAATAAGAATTATAAGATGGAGGTTATTATTGGACTATGACTAGTATTTATCACCATCTATTTATAAATAGGTATAGGAGGTGTATAAGAATAGTTATTATTTGGTGCATGGATCTCCTTAGGCTATTTATAAAGCTTGAGATGAAGATATAATGGCTAGTAAACAACATCCAAGTTTAAGTCAACCAAACCATAGCTACCATCTTAAGTTATGGAACCCATTGAAGTTACATAAATCCATAGACCACTAAGATCACAAAAATGTTCCACTCTATGGCTCTAACATTTGGGAAACTAAAGGATGTAAATCAAAATTATAATCACCTCCCTTGAGTTGATCAATTTTCAAATGACACTTTTATTCTAATAGAACTCACCCTTGCCCAAATTCATTGGCCAACCCCACTTCGAATTGCAATACATTTCTCCTAGTTAAATTTAATCTACACAAGAAGAAAATTTTCCTTTAAAAATTTATCTTAGTTCTAAGTAAATTAAACTCTAGAACATTATTTTGAATTTGCTAAGGTCCTCCCTATAAAAGATTAACTAGATGAGTTTAAAATCCTAGTAAACCAAAAAATGTAATCATCTAGCTCATAACAATCAGAGTGCTATTTAAAATAGAACTATATGATCTTGATTTTGTGCATATTAATAGATGAAGGATGTCTAATAGAGTTAAATATTCATATTAGTAACTTTGGATTCATCAATATTTTAAAATACTAGTTTCAAGAATATATTAGACCTATTAAGATTGAATGATCATTTCCAAAATTAAAGATATACAACAAACTTGTATTACACTATAAGATTGAAGGATGGAACAAACTAGGTTGCAAATTTGGATACTAAAACTTGGAGGAAAAGAACTTAAATTTGAATGAAATGGAAAAAAATAGATAAACCTACAAAATAATGACGAAAATTAAAAGAAAAAAACTTTATCTTTAACCATCCTACCTTGTCTTGGATGATGTAGAAAATTAGATTATAATTGTATTAATTAAGCTATGAATAGTATAGATAGTTTTTGGTTGTTGTCAAACCCTAGAAAATATATTATGAGGCCATACAAATTGTGCATACATTAAAAATTCATACATGAAAAAGAATTAAATGTATGGGTGTGCACTTTTTAATGTTAGCTAGTAGCTAAAGTTGTAGAAAGTTTGATAGTCACTAAGAGATGTACTTTTTAAATTGTGATCTCACAAATATGTTACATCGAATTATGTTGCAATGTTTTACCATGCATTAAAATAAGATTAGTTATATTCCAATTATATTAGATCCTTGTAACTAATTGTATTATTTGTATGGAAGTATAATTAAATGGATGATTCATTTAAACCAATATGATCAAAAAGGTCAACACTTATTTATTGAAATAATGAATTAGTATAAGCCTTGGATGATGTAACTAACATATGATTGATTAAACCTAGGAAGCACATCATGAGGTCATGTAATATACATATAATGATGTTTGTTAATTAATAAAGGAAAAAGGGTTTAATGCATTATATTAATTGAAAGCAAATGTAATAAAGGCTCTAAGTTATTTTCTATTTGATATGTGAATTCCATATTATACTTGAAGAATTATATTTCATTGAATCATTATTTGTAGCAAGTTACTATTTATGTTTCATTGAATCATCGTTTATAATGAGTTATCTGATTGAGTATCCTTACAATGTTTTGACATGTAATAAAATAAATTGTTAAATTGAATTTGTGTGTGGCTGCTTTATTATCATGACTTAAACATGACCTAGTGCTCAATTAACCCTAGGTAGGATCTTTTTTCACTTCCCTTAGAATACAACTCATAGATAAGGTGGAAAATGTATGATTACATTATCCTAAAGAAAAAAACTTCAACATAATTTGTCACAAGTTTTCATTAGTAATAGATTAATCTAGTTTACAATTCTTCAAGGAGGAAACTTGAGCATGCAAGGCCTAGTTTGCAAGCCTCTTTATAGTGCATCATGTGCCTAACCCACTATATTCCTGGAATATTTCAAGGATAATTTATGGTCCTAACCTATCAATAGTGTATGCATGCAAATGATATAAATAAAATGTGCTTCAAAACTAGCCTATTCAAACCAAATACATGCAAACATCAAAAAGATTGAGCATAGTATGTTGATGTTTTGATAGCTTGGATGTGGTTGCTCATGATTTCAATAGCATGATGGTATGATCAAGATGATTCAATATAAATTTCAGCAACATAATAGTAGCATAAGAGTGGATTGTGCAAATGGGATGGGAGGCCTCTCATTTATAGAATTTTCATGAGAGAAATCAAGGTCCAAAATGGATTGGTTAATGGATGGCTAGGATTGGATGGGGATTAGGGCTTGGATCAAAGTTGTAGTCATGTGACAAGTGTCACATGGGGGATAAGTTATAGGTTTAGGATTAGTATTAGGCAAACATCTTTATGTGAATGGATAGGATTAAGAGGTTTAAATCAAATGAATGGATGAGATGGAAAGTTAGTTTGACTTTTAGAAAGTGTCTAGGTTCAAAGAATCTAGACAAGTAGTTAGTTAACATGTGAATGGGACACTTTTCACACCATGACAAGTTTAGATTGTGATCCATATGAATGGAATCAATGGATAAGATTAAAGGGATAATTATAAATGATAAAAGTGAATTAAATAATGGAGGAAAAGGTAATGGGAATTAATTAATTAATTTAGTATGACGATTTGAGGATAAGGGTAATGGATAAATTAATGAAATCAATAATGAATGTTTATTTAATTAATTGACTAACAAAAGGTGGGATAAAGGTGATGGGATAAATTAACTAATGACTTAGGATAGGTTAAATTAGGTGTAGTTGGGTAAGGTCAAAATTTAGGTGTCTACATTTTAGCCCTCTTTGAGATGATGTTGCAACTAAGAGAAGTAACATCATTTCAAAGAAGAATAAAACATAGTGGTTAGGAAAGGGATAATAACTAGTATCATGATGCCGCAATCACTAGAAGGATGGGAGTTAGGATTATGAGGAGGCATTGGTATGCCCCATTGAGAGGAGATGTGGGTTCAAAGAACAAAGGTGTGCTCTCAAAATGGATGAGAGAACTAGAGGATGAAGGATAAAAGGATAGAGGAAAATAGATAAGGATGATGAAGATATGAATGGAGAGGGATGTTGGATGTCATCATGCTACAACGATATAAGCAACCTATATTTAATATTGTACTTGGCGTTATGCATCAAGGTATAAGGAACCAGGATGACAATGTGTCAAGCACGTGATCAAAAAGGTCAAGATGCAAACATATGCCTTATAACACCATGATATGGAAGACCATGATGCCCTTGTGGAAATATGATGCAAAGACCATAAATTAAAACAATGATAACACACATAAGAAACAAGAAAGCATACACAACAAGCCAAAAACAAACTAGGATTATGCTCCAAGTCAAGTTGAAAGTCGATTGATGGATTTATTGATTGATGATGAGGATAGCAAAATTAATGATAAGAATAATACATACCCAAAGGATTGTGTTTTTAACGATAAGAACAACATGTGGATTGGGAAGGATATATCCCTATGATGATAATGATAGGATCAATTGATTTCAAATGATTTGGATCAAAATGATGGATTGTTTTTTGCATGATGTGCTAGATTGTAAATTGGATTGCATAGATTAGGATTGATTGCATTGGATGGATTGGTTTGGGATGGTTGGATTTGAAGGATGGAGGGAGGATGAATGGCTTGGATAAGATAGGATAATTAGGATGGAGGAATGGATGGGATCCAATGACAAGGGAGAACAAAGCCTTGGGAAAAGGATAGAAGGATGGATGGATTTATTGGATAGATGAGGGATAGGAGATAGGAGGATGGGAGGAGGGAACTCCAAGGACTATGTTTAAAAGGATTAAGATGCCCCACACTAGAGGTAGTGAAATCATCTAGATGGAATATAATAAAGGATGCATGAGATGGAAGGATATTTCATAAGGGATATAGATGCTAGAGGAAGTAAGGCTTGTATTATCCAAATCATGCATGGATATTTTTCCCCTAGCCTTATCAAAATAAAATGAGGGAGGGAGGATTTAGTGGATAGGATGGGGGATGGAGGCAGGACGAGGGATATAGGATGGAGGGTAGGATAATCAAGATCAATTGGATAATATATGAATGCAGGAGAGCATGAATAGAGTTTAAACATTGGACCCCTAGGCTTCTCATCAAGATCAAATATGGGAAGGGAGGATGCATTTAGATAGGATAGAAGATGATAGGGTGAGGGATAGGCTGAGGGATAGGGTACGTGATGCATATTAATAGCTTTAGCCTTGTTAAGATCAAAGGTGGAAAAGGGGGGATGGACTTAGATAGGATGATGGATAGTGGATGAAGGATAGTGGAAGAGTAGCATGGACAAATATTTCCCCCAAGTGTAGAGTGAAAGAGGATGGGAGATCACACATGATTCCTTTTTTCCAGGTTTTCATCATGGTACTTTCCCAAGAAACCACAAGAAATGGTTTTCACCATTGGACGAATTATTTGTCTTTACTTTTTTATTTTTGAAAAAAAAATTAATTTTTTGGAATAGAAAGCATGGATAAGAATGAGGATAAGCATGTGGAAGATGGTGGATGCATGATAGGGAGATGGAGGAAGGACTCAAGTGTCTATTTCCATGGATGGTATCCCTTGGATATTTACTACAATGGACCATGGAAATTGGAGGTATGCTCATAAACATTGGTAGATGAAATGGATGGAAATATGCAGAGGAATATGGTTTTTTGCAAAGGATTAGATTAAAGGAGTGTGATGGGGGATGAATTATGGATAATGGATGGGGGATTGAAAGACATTTGGATGGGTGGATTGAAATGTTGGGAAGATCAACATCGGCACACACCTTGAAGAGTGGTGGAGTTGTGGAGGAGAAGTGGATTTTAAATTTTATAGAGGGGTGGATTTTGGGACATAGGGGCCCAAAATAGATTGAGGAGATGATGGAGGACTTAAGAGTGTGATGGGGGGTGAATTTTGGATAATGGATGGGTGATTGAAAGACTTGTGGATGAGTGGATGGAAATGTTGGAAAAATCAACATTGGCACACAACTTGAAGAGTGGTGGAGTTGTGGAGAAGAAGTGGATTTTGAATTTGATGTCCAAGGGTGGATTTTGGGACATAGGGACCCAAAATAGATTGAAGATATGATGGAGGACTTAGGATTGTATATTTTGGGACATAAGGGCACAAAATGGATTTGGAGGATGAGGTATTTTGAGATAGAGTGGAGGATGCACTTGGAGGATTCTAGATTTGGATGCTAATTTTGATTTTTCTTTAGGATGCATGCATATTTTCTATGATTAATTTGGGAATCCATATGGTTTTTTACTTTGATTTTATCTTGATGGGCCTTTTTGGCCTCTTGGATTGATATTTCTTCTTTTGGATCATATTTTTATTTTCTTTGGAATATCTTTTTGAGGGGGCATGTTGATCCTTGAATGTATACATGTGGAATTTTTGATTTATGCATTTTAGATTTGGCATCTAAAATACTTCCAAGAGCAATGAGATTGGTGGATGAGGAATGACATGGAGTATGGATGGGTTGATGTTAGTAGGATGTTGGAAGGATTTCGAGGATGTGTACCTTTGTTTCTCTTGATTAGGGATTTGAGGTCATGGATAAATAGGATGAAGGGATTTTGAGATAGGAGTGATGGGTGGTAGAATGTAAGGATCCAAGATGGATGGAAGGGATGGATGATTTGGTTTTGGGACATAGGGACCCAAAATAGATGGAAGGGATGAAGGCTTGGTCTTTGGAATATCAAGGCCCAATATGGATGGAGGGGATGAAGGACTTGGTTTTGGGACATAGGGACCCAAGATGGATTTGGAGGATAGAGGATATGAATGCTTGAATTAAGTGGAGGGATGTGGGTTTTGAGAGGAGTACCAATGTCTTGAGTTTTATAGCTAAGACCATAAAAATTAAGGTTTTCTTGAATTTGGATGGGTTCTAATATTCCTTGCTCATGAAGGCCTAATCATTTTCCTTGATAATGCATAGTTTGACAAATCATTTTTCCAATGGGATACTTATTGTTTTTTCAGCAAGACACTAGTCCATTTTGAGGGTGATATGACATGTAAGGGATGATAGGTTCTTGGAGGAAACCATATTGGATGAAGGTGGAAGAACCCATTTGATACGTGTGGGGTTCATGTGTAGATTGGATAGGGGTTATGGGATCTTGTGGAGGATTAGGATCATGGAGATGACGAAATTCTTTGATCTTGACTTTGGGAGGGATCATGGGATGGAGGAGGATCATAATATGGATTGGAAGGGAGGGGATCATGAGAGGGGGATGAAGGGACACTTTTCTCTTGGGATGGAAGGGTATCATGTGATGGTATGGAAGGGATTATATTTGATCTTGACTTGGTAGGATCATGTGAGGGACTAGATGGTATACTTTGCTCTTGATTATGATATGGAAATAAATCATGAGATGGAGTGGGAGGGGTTTCTTTATCATGAGAGGGGATAGGATCATTAGATGGGGTAGAAGATGTTCTTTGATATTGATTTAGAGAGAGATCATGAGATGGAGTGGAAGGGAGGGGTCATCTTGGATGTCCTCAACAAAAATAAAATCATAATCGAAGATTGGATTATCATAGATATCATGATCAAACATAGGATTCTCATGGACATCAAAAATTTTGGATGGAGTGGATGGTGGTGTTTGATCTAAGGTTTTGTGGCCATGCACATGATATTGATTTAGGCTAGGGTACATATGGGAAAGCTTGGACCAAGTTCTTGGCATGTTTGGATTTGTGTGGATGGTGTGATGGAGGAGGAGTGTGGGATATACTCTTCAACTTGGGTGGATGGAGGGGAGGGAGATAGAGGTAGATTGATGACATGGGAAGATTGAATAACTTTATTTTTGCTTAGGGGGTTAGGATCCTTTACTAATAGTCCTTGGAGGGAATCATGAAATTCATGGGATAGAGTGAATTTGTAGGATTGGGTTGATGTGAATTGTAAGGATGTGGATGGGATTTGAAGGGAACTTTGGATGAGGGTTTGGTTTCACTTGTCAAAGGAAGGTGGGGGATGAGCAACAGGGGATGGATTAGAATTTGGTGGAGGTGGGGATGATGGAAGTTTGGAACCAATACTAAGGAAGTATTCAAGCATGGCATCTTTTTCATTGTTAAAGTAGTCAGTGAGGATGAAATTAGTATTGGTGGATAGGGATGATGTGGATGGTAAGGATGTGAGTGGGATTTGAAGGGAACTTTGGATGAGGGTTTGGCTTCCCTTGTCAAAGGAAGGTGTAGGATTGGAAATAGGAAATGGATTAGAATTCGGTGGACTTGGGGATGATAGAATTTTTGTACCAATGTTAAGGAGGTATCTAAGAACTACCTATTTATCATTATTGAAGTGATAGGTAAGGGAAAAATTGGTGAAGGATTGACGATTGGAAAAGGGATGGGTAAAGTCTTGGATATAGGAAGAGGTGGTGGATGGGGAAAGCTCATCTTGGTCCATAAGACTCTCATTGGTTGAAAAATCTTATACACAATCCAATCCAGAAATGATAATTTGAATTAGCAATATGTATTGTGGAAACTTGATATCATTAAGACTCTCATTATCATCATAAGGATCATATTCAGGTTGGTCAACAAGGTTATCCTCATTACCATCAATATAATTTGGGTTGACCTTAAGTGTGATCTTTGGTCTTGTTGGGGTAAGATATGAGTTCATGATGTTAGATTGGGTTGGAATGGATGAGGGTGGATTATAATATATTTGATTGGATAGAGGATAGATTAGATTTTGGGATCAAATTTCAAGACCTTAAAATGATTTGATTTGATGGAGGATGATTCTCTATACTTAAGATAGACTAACGTTCTTAAGTAAGAGATGATTGGATTTATTTCTACTTAAAATAGGAAAATTTATTAAGTAGGAATTGATGGGATTTGATTACTATACTTAAGATAGACTAACTTTCTTAAGAAAGATTGGACTAAGGATGGGATCACCCTGAGGTCTTGATTTTTGATTGGGAAATTGGATGAAATGGACGATATTGGATTAAGGATAGGAACCTTGGATGAAGGATTTTGATAATGATGAAAGGATATGGGGTATAAAGGATATTAAATCCTTAACCAAATTTTGATGTTCAAAGGATGATTTTTATTAAGGATTGGCAATTCAATGATTGATTGAAATACATGGATGGATAATGGATTATTGGATTTGGATGAGGGGAAGATGTATTAGATTGGGATTTAGTTGGAATGGGAGTATTTCAATAAGGGGATTGAATTAAGATGATGAAGGATGTGGATTAAGGATGATAATGAATATAGGATAATTAGGACAAAGATGAATGATGAAAGTGGATTAAGAGAAGAGGGTTTTCATGTGGATAATGGAGGGTGATTAGGATAGGGACTAGGACCTTTATTGGATTAGGAAAATTAATTAAGCTAAGGGTCCTAAAGGATGGATTAATAATGGATTAGGAGATAGATTGGGATTATTAGGGGAAGATGGAGGGTTAGAAAGATTATGGGGATAATTAGGATGGTTGTGTATGATTAAGAGAAGGTGATTAGGGTAAATAGGAGTGATTAGGATAGAAAGGGATGATTAGGATGAGAAAGGTGATAATTAGAATTATTAGGATGCTTAAGATGGGATGATTTAGATCAAAAGGAATGATTGGGATGAGGGGGATAACTAGGATGGAAAAGGATGAATAGGATGAGGTGATTAGGATGGAATGATTAGAATGAGGTGATTAAGATGATTAGGGACGACCAGGATGAGGAGGGATGATTAGGATGGAAAGAGATGATTAGGAATGATTAAGATAAGAGGATTAGGATGAGATGATTAAGGTGATGACGGGGATAAGTATAATGATTATGGATGATTTAGAGGAAGCGATTAAGATAATTAGGAATGATTAGGATAAGAGGAGGGATGAGTAGGATAGAAAGAGATGATTAGGATGGAAAGAGATGATTAGGATTAAAGGGATGATTAGAATGATTATGGATGGTTAGGATAAGGAGATTAAGATGATTAGGGATGATAAGGATGAGATGATTGGGATGAAAATGGATGACTGGGATGGGGTAATGATCATGGTAAATTTGACTTGGAAATGATGTGGATAGCTTGACTTAGAGGATACCTAGATTTATTTTTTTTTTGGGGTATTTTCATGTTTTTGGGTTTTTTATTTTTTTTATTTTTTTAGCTTTTTGAGTTTTCTAATTTTGTTTGGATTTTATGAGTAAGGATGAAAATTCATAAAGAAATAATGCAAAAAGACAAAATCCTATGGCTCAATTTGGATAAGTGTCTCCTTTTGGTTCAAGTGGGGAAAGTGATCTAAACATTCAAGCACATAAGACACATTAAAAAGCCTAACTCAAGTGGGATTATCAATTCTTGTAGGCACAAGGCACCGCTAGAAGAGATGGCCAAAAGTCTCAACTAGGCATTACAAGCTCAATTAGGAGTATCCTCTATATACCACAAGGGTGCATGAGGCCTAATCTATAGATGAAAGGAATTGTTGCCAAACAATCAGGAGGAGAGGATAACCCACTCTCCACCTTCACTTCTTTGAGGTATAAAGTTCTTAGAAGCTTCACCCAAATTGACAATATTTCACTTCCAAGAGGCATGTCTTTCGATTCACCCCCTGCTCTTTATACTTTTCTAGAACACGGGAGTTGAGGTAGTCCCTTAGGGTGATGAAATCCCTAAGCAAGCCCCCTAAAAAAGAAAACAAGATCATTTATTTTTGATCCTCAAGATCACACTAGGGTGCAAGAGGAGAGCATGCATAATGAGTCTTGGAGATCAAAAGACACTTCTTTATTTTAAATCCCAAATTCAATTGTGAAAGGTGAATTTTAAGCCCAATTTTGAATGTGAGGAAAACACATCAAACAAAGTTGTCTAAAGAAAAATTAGATTCTTTATGATTTCTAAAAATATTTAAAAAATCATTGAAAATGGTTTCATATGAACAAGTTATGAGCATTTAAAGATTGAAAAGAAGAGTTGACTTTGATTGAGTGCGCTTGATTTTTGGAGAAGAATCTAGAAAATCCACTTCTACCATCGTGAAGAGATCTAAGCCAAATTTCCAACACCTTTTGAATTTTGAAAAATTGATTCATGAGGCAAAAGTTATTGTTGATTTTGTGAAACAACTCTTTTACGGGGTTGCAAGGAAAGGGGGTGCCTAGGTTTAAGCCCCCAAACACCAAAATTTGGCCCCCGCATGACCAAGAACTGGTTGGAAGGTGTTGGGAACCTGTTTATCAATGTTGTTGGTCTCCCATATGACCAAGGGCCAAGGACCTACAAAAAATAAAATCAAAAATAAAAGTAAAAGAGATTTTTAAAATTAAAATTTTAGACTATATAAAGACAAACTATATAAACAAATATAAACTTTAAATACCTTAACTTAAATTTGATCGGTCTATGCTTGTTTTAAAACAAAACAAAACAAAAAAAACATGCAGCGACTATATAATATAAACAATTGTGTATAAGCATAGGCTACGAACATATATACAGTCGTGTATATCCTCTAAAGTACCGACGAAAGAAAAATACAAATTGTGATGTATATTTTGATTTTTCAAACCATAACACAATAAACTATCAATATATCCTCTATTTTAATTCAAATGTGTTGTATATATAGTGTTTATATCTGCCATGAAACCCTAGATCCATGAATATATACCTAAAAATGGTGATATTTTGTGAATATATTACTTGAAAATTATGCAAATACCTTCATGACCTTTGTGTATATGCCCTTCATAAAACCCTAGATGTGTATATCCACTATGTATCTGTCAGATCTACAAACAAAGACTAACAAGCAGAGTATACAATAGTACAAATTTCTCTATGATGGGCCTTAGAGGCCCTAAAAAAATTCAAAAATTTGACATTAAGCAAAATATAGAAAATTTTATATAAAAATTCGTCTCTTGGCCCTCCTAAAAGCAACCATGAGGTTATTTTTGTGATTTACGACTCCTATAAAAATTTGATTTTCAAACCTCCTTTGGAAAGGCCTTCACCTGCAAGATCAAACACACAAAAACTCACAAGGACAAGTGTTATATGTAAAGATTCATGTTGTGTTCATCAAATTGTATGCATGCAAATAATATAAACGAAATATGCATCAAATCTAGCCTATTCAAACCAAATACATGCAAACCTCAGAAAGATCAAGTGTAGTATGTTGATGTGTTTATAGCTTAGATGTGGTTGCTCATGATTCCAATAGTATGATGGTGTGATCAAGATGATTCAATAAAAAATTCAGTAGCATAACAATAGCATAAAAGTGGATTGTGCAAATGGGATGGGAGGCCTCTCATTTATAGAATTTTCATGAGAGAAATCAAAGGCCAAGATGGATTGGCTAATGGCTAGGGTTGGATGAGGATTAGAGCTTGGATCAAAGTTATAGTCATGTGACAAGTGTCACATGAGGGATAAGGTCTAGGTTCAGGATTAGGATTAGGTCAACATCTTTATGTGAATGGTTAGGATTAAGAAGTTTAAATGAGATGAATGGATGAGATGAAAAGTTAGTTTGACTTTGGGAAAGTGTCTAGGTTCAATGAATCTCGACAAGGATTTAAACATGTGAAGGGGACATTTGTCCCATAATGACAAGTTTAGATTGTGATCCATTAGAATGGAATCAATAGATAAGATTAAATGGATAATAATAAATAATAGGAGTCGCCTAACTCCTGGACAAAAAGAATCTATATACACACAAAAACACATAAAACATACATAGAAACATGCATAACATGATGGCATGGTATAGTGTGGGGCCCAACAGGGAAGTCATCGGAGGCAAGCAGAAGGAAACGGAGATAAACTACACGGAGGATGGACGTTTGTGAGCTGGTTGCATTTTGCACAGAGGACACAAAGGGACGTTTGGGAAGTTTGAAAAAATAAACGGGAGTTTTTGAACTCCACTTTGCCACGCATCAGCTGCCACCATCTCTAGTATCACTGTGTTCTTTTGTGGATGAAGGGAGGAGTCTATTTGAGCCTGCAGAGAGTGGGGTTGTTACTGGATTCACGAGGCTGCTGCCATTTCCAAGTGAAGGTGGAAGTAAAGTCTCCTATCTATCTCACAATGTCTGAGTTTGTTCAAGGAACGCGCTACCTCACCGTAGTGAAGGGCACGTCTCTGTTCATTGCCCAGCTTGTTTCAACCTTAACTAAAGTGTAGGAAATAGGTCTCTGAAATTTGGTCTTTGATTCCTTTAATTCATCTTGGCATGGTCGACATACCAGTTACATTTGCAAATGCGGTGCTTCTGAGGAAGCTCTCAAGTTGATTCTCTTTCCACGTTCTGGATCATCATGTCCTCTAATATCCATATCGTCCCATTCTCATTTTAATATTCTGCAAAATGGGTATTTTGGGTTACACCAATTTGAAATTATTGTACAGGAAGTCGATACAATCAACTATATAATACAAAAGATACATTTATTTTGCATATTATTAATGTGAGAAATTTTATCTTTTTATTTCCATTGTTGAGTTTGCCCATTAAAAATGGCGGTAGATAACCCAGAAAACTAATTAGACAACAGCCTAAATAAGTAGTTCAAGAAGACTAAATTTATGTATATTTAAAATAAGATCTCTATTTCTTATTTAGTCATATGTTATTATTTTTATCTTTTTAACAGAGAACAGTTGAAGGATGGAGCAACCACCAAATATCCTCTGGTGTGTATACTTGAGCATGTGCGGCTCTATAAATTGTAATGATTTATGAAATATAAGACATCTTGGATATATTTAACTGGAGTGTATGCTCTATTAGAAGGTTTCCCTCATGAAGTGGCATTACAAAGATATTAAGAACATTGTGTTTCTCTAATGTTTGCATATTTTTGTGTGTTTGATTAATTTTGTCTTGTAGGCTCATTACAATTTCTAGTTTTGACTTACACCCATGTTCTTCTTGTGGTCATCATACTCATGGTTCTTCCCACTTCTTTAAAAAAATTCTAAACATGTTTCATGTGTCACAAATCCCTTGTTTGAGCTAGTTACTGGGGAGGTGTCGGATGCTTTTTATACTCCAATTATGGCATTTTTGCTAGATGATACAAATGAGAATGTGTTGATCAATTGTTGTTGATGCTCCTCCTTGTGATGCCAATAATATTCTTTAAGATAATGTTATAGATTCAATACATGTTTTATATTCCATTATTGATTTATTTGATGATTGAGATGCAATTTTCCAATGGAATTTATAGTTAAGGATTCCTCAAAATTACTCATTTTGGCCATTTTCTAGTGTAGATTATTACAATCTACATAAGAAAAGGTTTGCATTACAAAAATTGTAGGTTGGAAAACACTTGGTGTTATGAAACCTGCAACCCTCAACTAAATTTAATTATTTTGTGTATCCCCACCTAGAAATCCTCCCTAAACTCTCCACCCTTGAGCTTAGAATAAGCATAATGCAATCAATCACAACCCACTGTGTTTTCCAACCTATGATTATTTTGTGCCTTTATTTTTCCAACATATGAGGAAATTGAAACACAATTTTTACTCTAAGTAAAAGTTGTAAATTTTGAAAGTGTCTTTCATTACATTCATACTCTCTAAATAAGAAAAAAAATTCATTAAAACAATTGCAGGTTGGAAAACATTGTGTCTTATGAAACCCGCAACCCACATATTGTTGTAAAACCCTCTACACGTAACAACCCAATTGGTTAGTCACCCCTTAGGTCAATTTGATTAGTTTTATATGTACCCCCCACTTGGAAATCCTCCCCAAGCTCTCCACCCTTGAGCTTAGAACAAGAAGAATGCAATCACTCACAACCTAGTGTTTTTTCCAACCTGCAATTATTTATCAATCTCAACATCTCAAGAGCAAGATAAATCTCTTTAGTCAACACATTATCTATCTCATTCACTTTGGTCTACTTATTCTCAAGTTTTTTTGGGTCTTTATGCCCCACAATCCACCAACACATCTCCCCCTCATACTAAGTCCATTTTGGGTCCTATCCCTCCCACTCTACCATTCCCTATCTCCCCCCTTCCCTCTCTCTACCTAGAGTTTGTTTTTTTTTCCTTCAACATAGTGTAAGTATCCCCTTTATACAAATATATTAATTTATTGATTTTAATATTCTAAACATATTTATATTTAGTCCTATATATATTTCTAAAGATACTTCTCCCTTGTATTAGTTCTTTATTGATACCACAAGTTATTTACCAAAACTCTTTTCATGATCAATGACACACACACACACCACCTCTCTACCTCTCCCACCCTACATAGATCTCTCTATTATGTTCACCTGACCTCTCTCTACCTACCTCTCCCTATCTCCCTCCTTCCCTCTCTCTCTCTCCCTCCTTCCCACACAACCTCTCTCCACCTACCCCTCTCTCCCTCTCTATTTAGAAAGACATAAAAGAAATTTTATTCATCTCAATTCCAATCTTATGAAATAAAATTTGTATACCATGCAATGACTAATAAGAGGATTATGTGGGTATACCACATGTGTAGACCTATTAGGATTGGAATGTGTGCTCTGAAATTAGAAACTAGAAATTATTCAATGGTAGGAAATCTAAGATGTATAGAAACACTTTGTAGCCTGTTGTAGACACACTAATTCCACCATATTTGATATTTAATCGTGCATATTAATTCATCCTAGCCAATTCCCTCTAACATCACCATGTTGACTAATTAATTTAATTACTTAATCAATTGCACCATGTCATAACATTATATTTCCAATTTATTTATCTTTAAGACTCTTTTTGCTCAGCTTTGAGAGTGTCTTTATGTTTAGAGAATGCAAATGTTTCTTTTAACAAATTATTTACAAGACTTGTCTACCTTTTTAGATAATAATTTCATGTCTCCACCCAATTGATTCTTTTTTCTATACTTAGATGTGATTTTACCTTTTCCTTATCATCTATTTCCAATTGTTTTTGTTCCATGAAATTCTTAATTTCAAAAATATTATCATCTAGGGAAAGTGCTACTATACCCTTTGATCCTTGAATTGCATCATCCCTCACAACAAGAGTATGCAAATAGAGCCCTTTATCCTTCATTATCATCGAAACATTTTCTAGTAGGTGTGTGCTACCATTTTTCTATTAAAAATCATCCAACAATACCAAGACTATGTTGGTTTAAAGACAAATCCACATACCATTCATAATTTTCAATCAAGCATCTAAGAGACCATATCAAATGGAACCTTTATGTAATATGTTATTGGATGATTTCTTGTAGATTGCATGGATTATGATTTTATTACAATTTTGGATTGGAAGGAGTGATGGAATAATAAGATAGGTGGGATTATATTTCTTGTAGGAGTAGCCTATAGCTAGGTACCAATGACAAGGTATTATGGAATGATTGGATCAGGTTGTAGGATAGAGTGATGGATGGTGGATAGGAATATAAGCATGGGGAGATCGAAGGTTAATGGGTTGGGAGATATTTAATGATTAGGATGGAAATATGCAAGGATGATGAAAGGACTATGATGGACGAAAAATGCTTAGATTAATAAATTTATATTAGCATAAAATGAACCTAATGGATTAATACAATGATGGTGGATGTTAGGTTTAGGGTTTAAGGTTTAACCTAATGGATTTATGCAATTATGATGATGGATTAATCCAAAGAGAGACATGAATATGGTGTTAAAATACCTTATAATGAAGAAATTGAATGAAATAGATAATGTATTGATTGAAGAGATTCTTCCTACCCTTGAAAAGTTGAGGAAGGTGTACGTGCAGTATGTGCAAAGGGAAAATGGCAATACAAAATTGGATAAATTCAAAAGGTTTTGTACTACATATGAAATTGTGCAAGAAAATAAAGTGAGAGATGATTCTATAAGTGGAGTTGAACAAATGAACTCAAAGATTCTTGAACAAAAATGATATTCAAATTAATTTAATTAATAGCCATATTAATAAACCATCTAGGTTAGACAAAAATCATATTCAAAACTAAATATAATTTTCACCCAATACCATTGAAATCCCTTGATGTGTCCATGGTTTTAAATGTATAAGCACACAAATAAGAAACATATCAAGTTCTACCTACCTCCCTTCCTCTCTCTATCTCCACTCATCCTCTCCCTCTCTACCTACCTTCCCCTCAATACATCCCACCCCACTTCTCTTTCTACCTATCTCTCCTCCCCAACTTCCCCTCTCTATCTACTTATCTCTCCCCTTCCCTCTCTCCTTTCCCTATCTCCCCTCACTCTCTCTACCTACTTCTTCATATATTCATTCAACCTTACTTAGACTCTACCTACCTCTACATGTCTCCCTCATTTCCTCTCACTCCCTTTATCCCTCTCATCCTACCTCACTAGTTCTCTCCCTCCCCCCATCCCTCTATACTTCTCTTTATCTCTCCTCTCTCACCATCCCTCCTAAACTTCTTCTCTCAACATATCTCCTTACCACTTCCTATCTCCCTCCTTCCCCCTCTTTCTCCCTCATACACACACAACCTCTCTCCATTATCTCTCTCTACCTACCCATCCCTCTCTCACTAACTCTTTATACCTTCCTCGCCTACCCTACCTCTCTTTATCTCCCCCCTTGCCTCTTTCTAATCCTCCCTCTATCTTTGCCACCTTACCACTCCCTATCTTCATCCTTCCCTCTTTCTATTCTATACCCCATATATGAAATTATGTACCCTTTTAAGCCATCCCCTATTTATAAAACTATTTTTCTCACATGACACATAATTTAAGTCAAGGATCTTGTATATCCCCTTAATCCATCCTCTAAGGAATAGAGGTATAGAGGGATAGGGGGAGGGAGAGACATGGAGAGGTAGGTAAAGAGAGGTAAGGTTGAAGGAATAGAGGGATAGGTAGGTAGAGAGAGTGATGGGAGATAGGGAAATTAGAGAGGTAAGAGGAGATAGAAGTAGATAGAGGGGGGAAGTTGGGAAGGACAGAGAGGTAGGTAGAAATAGAGGTGGGTGGGATGGATTGACAGAAAGGTAGGTCAAGAGGGAGAGGGTGAGTTTAGATAGAGAGAGGGAGGGAGGGAGAGAGAAGGAAGGAGGAAGGGAGAGAGGTGTAGGTACAAAGAGGTAAGGTGCAGGGAATAAAGAGAGATGTAGGTAAATCTAGATAAAAAGGTAGGGTGGGAGAGGTATAAAGAGAGAGATCTTGTGAGAGAGAGAAAGGGCGGAGGGAGAGGTGGATAACTACTTTTCAAATCTATCTTTCCCTCCCTCGCTCACTAACTAGTACCTTATGTTATTTCTACAATTGTGAAATTTTATATGAACTTGAATTTTCTAACCTTTTCACTTTTAACTTATCAACCATCCTTTTTGGTGCTAAAATATATTTATTACCATTGTTTGAATTTATACTCACTTATATTTATTCTTGTATATATTTCTAAAGAGACTTCTCCTTTGTACTAGTTCTTTATCGATACCATCACTATTTAAAAAACTCTAGTTGCTCTATCACTTTCGTCTTTAATAATTCATAGCTTTTATAAGGCATTTGAATATTTCAAACTCTCATCCACATGCCTTATAAACACATTTGAGGAAAATTTTGAATGATTAATTATGATGATTGCATCAATTACATGGTAAAAGTGAGCCTTCAATTGTTCAATTAATCAATTATAGTGTAAATATGGATAACATTAATCATTTATAGTTTCATGAAATGGATTATGCAATGATGATATATATTAGGTTTAGGGTTTATGGTTTAAGGTTTAACCTAATGGATTAATGCAACGATGATTATGGATTAACCCAAAGAGACATAAAGATGGTGTTGAAAGACCTTATAATGAAGAAATTGAAGAAAGAGGAAGTAGTAGTTCATAATGAAATAAAAGAATAGATGACTATTAGATAGATGGAGGATGATATGGTAGATGTTTTGAAACAAACTTCATCATAGAATTAAGGTTGTATAGAGAGATAGAGAAGTAAGGTTGATTCATCATTAGTGCCTCCTCCTATATTATTTAAGATGCCTTATCCTATAGAATTTGATTATCCCTATCCCTCCTTAAAGCTATAAATCCAATTTGGGTGCCTATGTCCCATAATCCACCCTCACATCTCCCCCTCCTACTAAGTCTATTTTGGGTTCTTCTATTCCTCCAACCCTACCACCCCTACATCCCTCCTTCCCTCTCTCCCTCACACACACCCTTACCTATCTTCCTACACCTCCCTCTTTCCCTCTCTCTCCCCCCTCCCTATCTCTATCTCCACTCACCCTCTCCCTCTCTACCTACCTTTCCCTTAATCCATCCCATCCCACCTCTCTTTCTACCTACATCTCCCTCCTTTCCCAACCTCCCCCCTCTATCTACTTCTCTCTCCTCTTCCCTCTCTAATTTCTTGATCTTTATCTACTTCTCTTTTCTACCATTATTTCTGATGAATTTATAGCACTTATATTTGTTCTTCTATATATTTCTAAAGAGACTTCTCCTTTGTACTAGATCTTTATCAATACCATCATTGTTTTAAAAAAATCTAGTTTCTCTAGAATATCCAAGTCCATATAAAATTTTGCAATTATAGAAATAACATAAGGTACTTGCTATCATTTTGGGATCTCCAAGGCTATGGGATCATGTGCAATACAAAATCTTATATCTACTTATCTCTCCCCTTCCCTCTCTACTTTCCCTATCTCCCTCCTTCTCCCTCTGTCTCCCTCACACACATACAACTCTCCACTATCTCTCTCCCCAACTCTCTATATACCTTCCTCACCTATTGTACCTCTCTTTATCTCCCTTGCCTCTTTCTCTTCCTCCCTCTATCCTATAAATCCATTTTGGGTGCCTATTTCCCACTATCAACCATCACATCTCCCCTCACACTAAGTCCATTTTGGGTCCTTCTATCCCTCCCACCCTACCACTTCCTATCTCTAACCTTCCCTCTTTCTCTCCCTCCCTCTATCCCTCCCACCCTACCACTTCCTATCTCCCTCCTTCCCCCTCTCTCTTCCTCGCACACACACACAACATCTCTCCATCTACCCCTCCTTTCGTCCCTCCCACCCTACCACTAATTATATCTCTCCTTCCCTTTATCCCTCACACCATACCACTCCCTATACCTATCCCTATCTCCTCTCCTTCCCTCTTTCTCTCCCTCCTTCTATCCCTAGCATCCTACAACTTCCTATCTTCCTCCTTCCCTCTCTCTCTCTCTCCCTCCCTCTATTATGATCTAGTGATAACTACTTTCAAATATTCATAAGAATTTTGATAACCTCTCCCTCCCCTCTCTCTCTCAGACCACCTCTCTCTACCTCTCCCACCCTACCTAGATCCCTCTCTCTACCTACCTCTCTCTAGTTTTTTCACCTTACCTCTCTCTAACTACCTCTCCCTATCTCCCTCCTTCCCTCTCTCTCTCCCTCCTTCCCACACAACCTCTCTCCATCCCTTCCTAATTCCCTCTCTCACTCTAGTTTTCTAAGCCTCAGTTGGCTCCTAAAAACAATTATAGTATGGGGCACTAGGGAAAATTCCTCTAGGTAGTCATCTCCAAGGTTATATAATAATCAATATATTATATAAGTCTCAAATAGGGAATCTATATCTATCTCCCCCTCTCTCTCCTTCCCTTTCTACTTCCCTTTGTCTCACCTCTCTCTCTCCCTCCACCTTGTCTCTCCTTTCACCCACCTTCTCTCTCTACTTCTCGCTATCTAACCTATCACTCTATACCTCTTTCTCTCTCCCTCCCTCCTTCCCTCAATCTCTCTAGCTTCCTCCTCACCTCTCTACTTCTCTCTGTATCTCATATATCTATCACCTCTCTCACTTATCTCTCTCCCCTCCCCTCTCTATTCTCTTTCTCTCTATCTCACCTCTCTCTCCCTCCCTCTCTCCCTCACACACATTCAACCTCTCTCCACCTACCCCTCACATTATCCCTCTGCCTCCCTCCCTCCCTTCTTCCCTCTCTCTCACTCTCTCTATGCATACCTCTCCCATCCCCTCTCTATATATGTACTTCTATCCCTTCCACCTTAACACTACATATCTCTCTTCTTCCCCTATTTCTCTCTCCATTAGGTTAAACCTTAAACCATATACCCTAAATCTAACATCTATAATCATTGCATTAATTCATTAGTTTAATTTTAGGCTAATATAAATTTATTAATCTAAGGGAGAGAGGGAGGGGGATGTAGGGAGATAGGAAGTGATAGGGTGGGAGGGATAGAGGGAGGGAGAGAAAGAGGGAAGAAGGAAGATAGGGAGTGCTAGAGTCAAATATTCTTGAACTTAAGAATTCCATGGAACAAATACAATTGGAAATATATGATAAGGAAAAGGAAAAATCAACCCTTTTCTAAAAAGGTAGATAAGTCTTGTAAAGAACATATAATGGCATGTATGCCTATATAAATTTTTATCTACAATCCTAAACTTTTATGACTTTCTTGTATATATGTTATACTTTTATGGACATATAATGATGTATGCCTATATGGATTTTTATTTAATACATTTTTTTACCAATGTTGTCCATATTTTCATTATACATGAATAATTGAATAATTTGAATAATGAACTAATGAAACTATAAATGATTAATGTTATCCATATTTACACTATAATTGATAAATTAAACAATTGAAGAAGGCTTTTTTTTACCATGTAATTGATGCAATCATCGTAATTAATCATTCATAATTTTTGTCAAATTTTTTTATAAGGCATGTGGATGAGAGTTTGAAATGTTCAAATGCCTTATAGAAGCTATGAATTATTAAAAAACAAAGTGATAGAGCAACTAGAGTTTTTTAAAACAATGATGGTATTGATAAAGATCTAGTACAAAGGAGAAGTCTCTTTAGAAATATATACAAGAATAAATATAAGTGTTATAAATTCATCATAAACAATGGTAGAAAAGAGAAGTAGAAAAAGATCGGGAAAGTAGAGAGGGAAAACACACTATCCCTTGTCAATTATTTCGTTATGAAAAATGTTCACATTATTTGCACTATTGGAAAACACACTATCCCTTGTCAATTATTTCATCATGAAAAATGCTCACACTATTTCCAATGTTGGAAAACACAATGTCCCTTGTCAATTATTTCCTTATGAAAGATGCTCACATTATTGGAGTGTTGGAAAACATACTATCCCTTTTCAAATATTTCCTCATGAAAAATTTTCAATTTTTACACAGCAACAATGTAATGAATTCCACATTAAAATTTTAGAAAAACTATTTGGTACAATAAAAATGAAATTTCACTTTCTTCATTTGATTGGAACAAAAAAATGCTCACATTATTTGCAATTTTGGAAAACACACTGTCCCTTGTCAATTATTTCCTTATGAATTTGTAGTGTTGGAAAACACACTGTCCCTTGTCAGTTATGTAATGAATTCCACCTTCAAATTTTAGAACAACTCTTGTGTTACAGTAAAAATGGAATTTCCAACTGCCCCTTGATAGGGGACAGTTTGTTTTTCACTTTCTTGATATGATTGGAACAAAAAAATGCTCACATTACTTGCAGTGTTGGAAAACACATTGTCCCTTGTCAATTATTTCCTTATGAATTTGTAGTGTTGGAAAATGCATTGTCCCTTGTCAGTTATGTAAGGAATTCCACCTTCAAATTTTAGAACATTGGAAATAACTAATAGGGGACATGTGTTTTCCAACAGGGAACAAAAAAATACTTATATTATTTGTAGCGTTGGAAAACACAATGTCCCGTTTCAATTATTTCCTTATGAATTTGTAGTGTTGGAAAACACACTATCCCTTGTCAATTATTTCCTTATGAATTTGCATTGTTGGAAAACACACTATCCCCTATGTAGGAAAAATGCTCACATTGTTTGTAGTGTTGAAAAACACATTGTCCCCTGTGTAGGAAAAGTGGACAGGGGACATCATTAGAATGTAAGATGTCTAGAAATAACTAACAGGGGATAGTGTGTTTTCCAACATTGGAGATAATTAACAGGGGACAATGTGTCGTCACTATATTCTAATGATGTACCCCTTGTTCATATGATGATGACATTAATTTGGTAGATGAATCCAAAAAATTTGTGGCACATCTTTCGTCAATAATACAAATGTTATTGCCTACTTGTTACATAGACTTTGTGTTAAAGTATACACATTTTATTAATACTATAGGTGATTTATAACCATCTAGATATGTTTTGAGTGCATATTTGTATATTTTGAATATGATGCATAAAATTAAAAATTATTGCTATCTTGTGAATCCAACATTTTAAAATTTCAATTTCTTCGTAATACTTTGGACACTAGTGCATGACATTGAGACTATCTCTATTTTTTCACCCATGGTTTAATATTATTTTAGATGCTGATATAGAACATGAAGTAGATGGGGCAAAACACATTTGATCTATTCTTTAAGAGGATCAAAAATTTGTACATGAAAAGTTTATATATTGATAACATCAATGTTACATATGAAGGTTTATGATGAGATATATCAAAAAAAATATTCACAAGCATGCAAGTGGCCTATATTTCTTTTTCCATCATATGAGGAAATTGAAGTGTAATTTTTACTCTCAATAATAGTTGTTATAAATTCCAAAATTTCCTTTCATTACATTCATACTCTCTAAATAAGAGAATGTTTTCATTACAACAATTGCAGGTTGGAAAACACTGGGTGTTATGAAACCTACAACCCACACTATTGGTTTTGGAACTCTTTATTGTCCACTAGCATCATTATATGTACAAAGTTATTTGGTAAAATTTCTCCTTGGATCAAATATATATTTTTCCTTATACTTCTTATGCATGACAATCCATTTAACATGTTTAAAATTATGTCACTAAATTTTTTTAACAATTCTAAAATTTCTTTTTATACTACCTCTCCTTCACCATAGTGTAAGTATTATCTTTATACAAATGTATGGATTTATTTATTTGGATATTCTAAAGATAGCTTCTATAATTTATTCGTGTATATATTTCTAAAGATACTTCTCCTTTGTAATAGTTATTTATCGATACCATCATTGTTTAACAAAACTCTTTTCATGATCAATGACACACACTACCTCTCTCTACCTCTCCCACCTTACATAGATCTATCTCTCCACCTACCTCTCTCTCTTAATGTGTACATTTTTTTATGACAAGTATTACACCCATCACATTATCCTTCCCTCTCTCACTCTCTTTATACATACCTCTCCCACCCTCTCTCTATATGTACATCTATCCCTACCACCATACCACTCCATATCTCTCTCCTTCCCCCTCTCTCTCCTTCACACACACACAAACTCTCTCCACCTACCCCTCCCCCTCTCCCTAACCCTCTCTATACCTACCTCACCTATACTACCTCTCTCTATCTCCCTGCTTGCCTCTTTGAAAACACTTTAAAAGAAACAAACCAAGTGAATGAAATAGATAATATGTTGTTTGAAGAGATCCTTCCTACACTTGAGAAGTTGATGAAGGAGCATGTGCACTATTCTCTATGGTAAAATGGAGATGAAAAATTGGAGATAGTAGGTACTATAATATATGAAATGAAAAAGGAATCTACTCTAAAAATACTTGAAAATAAGCAGGTCAAAGTGAATGAGATAGATAGTGTATTGATTGAAGAGATTCTTCTTGCTCTTAAGGTACTAGTCAGTGAACGAGGGATGGAGAGATAGATTTGAAAAGTAGTTATCACTAGATCATAATAGAGGAAGGGAAAGATCATAAAGTATGTCTTGTGCAACCTTCGTCGCTTCTATGAATACTCCATTTTCTTTGGAAACATTCAAATGCTATATGTCCTATTCCACATCTAAAATAAGACCATATGAAGGATGTTTCACTAAATCTAAGAGAGAGGGAAGGACAGAGATAGGGAGAGGTAGTTAGAGAGAGGTAAGGTGAAGAAAATAGGGAGAGTTAGGTAGAGAGAGCTAAAGGTAAGGTGGGCAAGGTAGAGAGCGGTGGTATGTGTGTGTGAGAGAGGGGTAAGTAGAGTGAGGGAGATGTGGGGTACGAGGGATGGAGGGAGGGAGGGAGAGGGAAGGAGGGAGTGAGTGAGAAAGGGAAGAGTAGGTGGAAAGAGAGTTGGAAAGATGGAAAAAGGGAGGGAGAGGGAGGGTTAGGGATAATGAAAGAGAGAGGGGGAAAGAGGGAAAGAGGGAAAGATGGACTTATAGCGTGGAGGAGGGATAGGGATAATGTTTTTGGTTGGTATGATGGAGGGTGATGGTGACAAATAGTTTGGAAGGAGCATGTGCACTATGTGCAATGGGAAAATGGAAATGTAGAATTGGAGGCAACATGTACTAGAATGTATAAAATGAAAAAGGAATATGATCTAAAAACACATGGAAATGTAGAATTGAAGTGTTGAAATTGTAGCAAAACAATAGAAGACTTAAATTAACCACTTTGAAAAGGAAGTAAAAGATAAGAAGAATATTTTATCACCAAAAGAAAAGGAGGTTCATGTTGTTGAGAGAGAGTTGCAATAAAAAATACATGAAGTTGAGAAAATAAATACAACAATGGAAGGTGTTGCTTATGAAGAAGGGTACATGTAGACATTAGAAAACAAGCGTTTGCAAGAATTTGAGGTAGTTCAAAAGTTGAAGACTCATATTAGGCACCTCATGGATCAATTAGGAAATGTTCAATTTACCTATAATGATCCTATAAAGCATTTTGATAGATCAAAATCCAAAGGTATTTCATCAAATATAAGGTCTTTCAACACCATGTTTATGTCTCTCTTTGGATTAATCTACCATCATCGTTCCATTAATCCATTAGGTTAAACCTTAAACCCTAAACCCTAAATCTAACATCTATCATCATTGTAGTAATTCATTAGGTTCATTTTAGGCTAGTATAAATTTATTAATCTAAGAATCATTTTTCCATCATTGTCCTTTCATTATCCATGCATCTTTTCTTCCTAATCATTGCATATCTCCCTTCCCATTAACCAAATAATCTTAAATCCAAAAGCTTTATTTTGGATGGAAATGATTCTTGTACCTATTCAACCATATTATTTTGATCTACATACATTTTCACAAGGAACCAAAGTTATTTTAGTTTCTTTTGGGGATCACTACCATAAAAATAATTCATTCATTTTTCTAGTCTAAAGATAAGAAAATTAAATAAGGTAATAAACATAAAGATAAAGAAAATAGACAATACCTTTTACTTTAAATAACCTTTCTCCTTAGATAGAGTTAAAATGGAGTGTACCATTGCTCTATTTGATATGGTCTCTCAGATGGTTGATTGAATACTACTAATGGAATGCATATTTCTCTTTAAACCAACATAATATTGGTATAGTTGGACGATTTTCAATAAAAAAAATGGTAGAACAGGCCTTTAGAAAATGTATTGATGATAATGAATGGTAAAGGCTTCTCTTTTTTGTACTAAGATCTAATTTTTTATTTTCCTTATCATTTATTTCCAATTGTATTTGTTCCATAGAATTCTTAAGTTCAAGAATATTTGACTTCATTTGATCAACTCCACTTATAGCATCATCTCTCACTTTCTTTTCTTGCACAAATTCATATGCAATACAAAACCTTTTGACTTTATCCACTTTCTTTTCTTGAACAAGACTTGAGAAGTGACTCACAACCCACTGTGTTTTCCATCATGCAACTACTTCTCGCAACCCAATGTGTTTTCCACCATGCAACTAATATGTGCATTTTGTGTTCAAAACATATGAACAGATATTCAAATGGAGTGTTTTTCCAAAAGTAAGGGTTTTAAAAAAATACAAAGGTGAAGTTAAAAACAGTGTTTTGTTACAGTCTACATAAAAGAAACCGCCCATTGAACAAGACTTGAGAAGTCAGTCACAACCCACTGTGTTTTCCATCATGCAACTAATATGTGCATTTTGTGTTCAACGCATATGAACAAATATTCAAATGGAGTGTTTTGCTGAAAGTAAGGGTTTTTAAAAAATATGAAGGTGAAGTCGAAAATAGAGTTTTGTTACAGTCTGCATAAAAGAAACCACTCATTGAACAAGACTTGAGAAGTGACTCACAACCCACTGTGTTTTCCATCATGCAACTACTTCTCACAACCCACTATGTTTTGTTACAGTCTACATAAAAAAAGCACTCATTGAACAAGACTTGAGAAGTCAATCACAACCCACTGTGTTTTCCATCATGCAACTACTTCTCGCAACCTAGTGTGTTTTCCATCATGCAACTAATATGTGCATTTTGTGTTCGAAACATATGAATAGATATTCAAATGGAGTGTTTTGCTGAAAGTAAGGGTTTTAAAAAAATTTAAAGGTGAAGTTGAAAAAAGTGTTTTGTTACAGTCTACATAAAAGAAACCGCCCATTGAACAAGACTTGAGAAGTCAGTCACAACCCACTGTGTTTTCCATCATGCAACTACTTCTCACAACCCACTGTGTTTTGTTACAATCTGCATAAAAGAAAGCACTCGTTGAACAAGACTTGAGAAGTTAGTCACAACCCATTGTGTTATCCATCATGCAACTACTTCTCACAACCCAGTGTGTTTTCCACCATGCAACTAATATGTGCATTTTGTGTTCAAAACATATGAATAGGTATTCAAATGGAGTGTTTTGTCAAAAGTAAGGGTTTTTAAAAAATATGAAGGTGAAGTTGAAAACAGTGTTTTGTTACAGTCTACATAAAAGAAACCGCCCATTGAACAAGACTTGAGAAGTTAGTCACAACCCACTATGTTTTCCATCATGCAACTATTTCTCACAACCCAGTGTGTTTTCCATCATGCAACTAATATGTGCATTTTGTGTTCAAAACATATGAACAAATATTCAAATGGAGTGTTTTGCTAAAAGTAAGGCTTTTTAAAAAATATGAAGGGGAAGTTGAAAATAGTGTTTTGTTACAGCCTGCATAAAAGAAACTGCTCATTGAATAAGACTTGAGAAATGACTCACAACCCACTGTGTTTTCCATCATGCAACTAATATGTGCATTTTGTGTTCAAAACATATGAACAAATATTCAAATGGAGTGTTTTGCTAAAAGTAAGGGTTTTTTAAAAATACGAAAGTGAAGTTGAAAACAATGTTTTGTTACAGTCTACATAAAAGAAACTGCCCATTGAACAACACTTGAGAAGTCAATCACAACCCACTGCATTTTCCATCATGCAACTACTTCTCACAACCCAGTGTGTTTCCATCATGCAACTAATATGTACATTTTGTGTTCAAAACATATGAACAAATATTCAAATGGAGTGTTTTGTTGAAAGTAAGTTTTTAAAAAATATGAAGGTGAAGTTGAAAATTAGTGTTTTGTTACAGTCTACATAAAAGAAACCGCTCATTGAACAAGACTTGAAAAGTGACTCACAACCCACTATATTTTCCATCATGCAACTACTTCTCACAACCCACTATGTTTTCCATCATGCAATTAATATGTGCATTTTTTGTTCGAAACATATGAACAGATATTTGAATAAAGTGTTTTGTTGAAAGTAAGGGTTTTGAAAAAATACGAAGGTGAAGTTGAAAAAAGTGTTTTGTTATAGTTTGCATAAAAGAAACCACCCATTGAACAAGACTTGAGAAGTGAGTCACAACCTACTGTGTTTTCTAGCTTGCAACTACTTCTCACAACCCAATGTGTTTTCCATCATGCAACTAATATGTGCATTTTGTGTTTGAAACATACAAGGAGATATTGAAATGGAGTGTTTTTCTAAAAGTAAGGGTTTTGAAAAAATATGAAGGTGAAGTTGAAAATAGTGTTTTGTTACAGTTTGCATAAAAGAAGTTGCTCATTGAACAAGACTTGAGAAGTGAGCCACAACCCACTATGTTTTCCATCATGCAACTAATATGTGCATTTTATGTTTGAAACATATGAATAGATATTTGAATAGAGTGTTTTGCTGAAACTAAGGGTTTTTAAAAAATACGAAGGTGAAGTTGAAAACAGTGTTTTGTTACAGTATGCATAAAAGAAAGCACTCATTGAACAAGACTTGAGAAGTGAGTCACAACTCACTGTGTTTTCCATCATGCACCTAATATGTGCATTTTGTGTTCGAAACATGTGAATAGATATTCAAATGGAGTGTTTTGCTGAAAGTAAGGGTTGTTATAAAATATGAAGGTGAACTTCAAAACATTGTTTTCTTACACTCTACATAAAAAAAACTACTCATTAAACAAGAATTAAGAAGTGAGTGACAACCCAATGTGTTTTCCATCATGCACATGTTATGTGCATTTTGTGTTCCAATCATATGAATAGATATTGAAATGGAATGTTTGTTGAAAGTAAGGAATGTTTGTTGAAAGTAAGGGTTGTTAAAAAATATGAAGCTCAACTTGAATACATTGTTTTGTTACATTCTACATAATAGAAAGTGCTACACAGTCCCTTGTTGGAAAACACATTGTCCTTGACAACAGGGGACAGTGTGTTTTCCAACATTGGAAATAACTAACAAGGGACAGTGTGTTTTCCAATAGGGAACAAAAAATGATACTGTGTGTTTTCCAACAAGGAACAAAAAAATGATAGTGTTTTCCAACAAGGAAATAACTGATAGGGGACAGTGTGTTTTCCAACATTATTTGCAATGTTGGAAAAAACACTGTCCCTTGTCAATTATTTCCACAAGGGACAATGTGTTTTCCAACATTGCAAATAATGTCGAAAAACACATTGTCCCCTGTTAGTTATTTCCCTGTTGGAAAACACACTATCCCCTGTTAGAAATATTTGGATGTTGATATAGGACAATAATATTACCTACACTGTAACATTTTTATGCTCTAAGTCATATTTTTCCATTGTCACCCATGCATTTTCTTCTTTATGTTATGAGCTTTTATTTTGGCTTACCTTTGTTTACTTGTTACTTGTTATGTGGTACTTATTTTCTCTTTTATTTGTTTCCATTTGGTAGTAGAAATTTCAAATGCATACTTTATTTTTAGTAATAGCACTGCGAACTATCTTATGTTATAGCAAGAGCATAGCCAACCATATCAAAACTTTTAAGCAATTCTACTATGTTAAAGAAAAAAATGTTTAGCCACAATGTAGTAAGATGCTTTAGGAAGAACATAAAGTAGAGAGGGAAAAAGACATTTGATCTATTCTTTAAAAGGATAAAATTTCATACATGAAAAGTTCATCTATTGATAACATCAATTTTACATAAATTAGATGTAAAAAGATGCTACATAGAAGAGTTATCATCCCCAAAGATTTTATACAATTCAACATCATAGAAATGAGGAAGATATTCCTCTAATAGGGAAAAAAACCCTAAATGACAATGATTGATTCAATACAATGAGATATTTTATACATTTATAGCAGTTTCAATAAGTTCAACATTTCCAAAGCTCTCATTTTCTTCCCAAATCTTGGGCAAGGCTTCCTTTGTACTGTGAATGCTTTCAAGTGTGAAGTTTGCTTCCTTTATAATTAAACAACAAATGCCACAAGATTGTCCTTGCCTTGTCATAACCTGCAAAGCTTGAAAGATGAAAAAGTCAAACAACATATTATTGTAGAAAAAGGGTACAAAATGTTAAATCTATATAAGAGAATGGAAACCTATTTCTCACAAGATAAATACCGAGCATAAGCTTTCATATAGAGAAAGAAAGAAAGAATACTCAAGTCCACAATCAATAGAACTTGTACATAGACAATATGTACACCAAACATTATAAGTCTAGACATATCACTGAAAAAAATGTGAAACTTGTTAAATCTATGTGAGAATGAAAACCCACTTCTGCCAAGATAATACAAAACAAAATATTTCTTATAAGAAAAGAAAGAAACAATACTCAAGGAAACAAATATCCAAAAATATTAGTGGGGCGTGTAAATACAACATACTTCATAATCAAAGCCTAGCATCTCTTGGCTGTCCATTTAGTGAGAGCATCTAAAACATTCGATGCACCTCCACCCAGAACTACTTCCTCTTCGACTTCCATGGGATCACTATTCCACCACTCCCCTATTCAATTTTATGGTTTACCAAATATGTAGTTTAAACATTTAATGGAGAATCAAAAATGAAAAAATATTGCAATAAAAACAAGAAACAAAAATAATTGGAGCTCATTGTTATTTTATAATGGGATGTTATATTATAATGTTACATACATAATCTTTTAGCTTTCTCCAATTGCATACAAACAAAAAATAACCTAAAATAAAATTATTTGTCAATCTCCTATAAAAAATTACAAACGATATTCAATGCATAATAATAACCATTCACAATTCAAAAACACAAACTATAAATCACACATTTTTAAGCATGAAACATGTAGATTCAATCCAGAGAGCGTGGAGTGCATTCTATAAGAGGAAAATTGCCCAACTACAGAGAAAATGGCACAAGTATGCAATTTTCACTGTTACAACAATAAAAAAGAATACTTTTAGAGGTTTGTTCAATCTTTTCAAAGCCTGCAAGCAATACAACCTTGAATGTATTCGCTCTTTTGCTAAAGTGCAGAAAAGAAAAAAATAAAGAGCGGTGAAATTTAGTTGTGGCTCAAAATGCATGGAAGACCTCAAAAGTCATCGGGTGATGGAGAAAAAAGACGTTGCAGAGGCAGCTCACCTTCAATCTCTACAAACTCAGATCTTCAAAAATCATCACAACAAAATGCATGCCGAACTTAGTCCAAATCTAATGCTTACACTCATGATTTTTTAGTATTTTGTAATATTTTTTTTAGTAATAGCAAGTATATAAATGACATTGTTTAATTGAGAGAGAACACAATCCAAATTTTATTCATGTCTATCTACACTCATTCCAAGAGATTCGTCTTAAATCAAATCTATAGTCAAACATGTGATCTTGATGACTTACACACTTGTAGAAATGATCTCTTTACTTTTGAAATTCACATGAAACTATTTTTACCTATCATTGTGATCCTTGTGTATTAACTCAAGGTGTGAAACTATTTAATTTGATCGTTGATGTTATACTTAAAGAAATAACCATAGTTCATTTTAGATATGACACAATATCTAATCATCTCTTAGTGGCATTCTAAAGTTATCATTTATCTTATACACATTATCAAGAGCATATCGTTTAATAACATGAAAAATAATCGTGGTGCTCCTGGTTTGGGTTTCGTCCCAATAAGCTCTTTAAGTAAATAAAAACTCTATGGGAGATAATCAAACAATAAAACCACAAGATCCATGATATTCATAGATCAATACAGAAACCTATATGGTTGTCATGAATCGAATACAAACCACCCATCTGCTAAATATTAGTCTAAAACCATAAAAATATTGGCAGGCTGCCCTGATATTTTTGGCATTTTGTCAATGTTTGTAAATCTCATAATCTGTTGCTTTACTCAAAATTTGATACAAGATTCAATGTACCTTTTTAACAGCTAAAATGAGTTATTAACTCTACATCCATATACCTGACAACTAATCCATCCACTTGCGTCTACATTTGTTAATCAAGGCGTATACAATGGGTACGGAGAAAAAAGAGTTTAGCACAACAGAGCTACAATTCTGAATTTAGGCTTGTGTCCTTGCAAGGCATGGTCAGGTTGCACGCACCAAACCTTCCTGGCTCTTTCGGTCGCTCGGCCTTTGCAAATCGATGGAGATGTGGCTGAAATGAGTCACCAGGTGAATGTTCCATGGACGTTGAGATGATAGGCCCCTCAACTATTATGGCCTGCAAAAAAAATTACAAAATTTTACCCTTCAAACTATATGGACCTGCAAAAAAAAAGAATCTCATAGGCTATGCATACATAATCGCAGGATCCACAGAGATATCAGCTACAAACAGGCCAATTAGGCCACAAATGTTTACAAATAGACTGATTAAATGTTTTTTTCCCTCTTTTTTATAGGCAGAGGCTCCTCCAATGAATCGGTGCCCCTTATTTTCTTTAAAAAACTGATCCCCTCCCTGGCAGCGTTATTTTTAGTAGCTTACAAACAAGAAACAAAAATATTGCAGTAAAAACAGGAAATAAAAATATTGCAATAAAAACAGGAAATAACAATATTGCAGTAAAAACAGGAAACAAAAATAATAGGAGCTCACCGTTATTTTTAGAGTGATCTTGCTATTGCACCTGAAAAATCCACCACCCGACAGCCATTTTGATATTTTCAGCATTGGATCTCTCTGCAATGGATGGACCTGAAAAATGGGAAACAGAAACAATTGTCGCTCGCAAAATTATATAATCCATTCATTTTTCAAGTTGAAATTCCCGCTCCATTTTCAAATTTCAAATTCCCTTTTAATTTAACCTTATCGTCAACTTCTTGTCCGTTCATAGGTCCCTCCGTCTTCGTTAAGTCTTTCCGGTGGTTAGTTTTGTCCACCCCGTTAAGTCTTTCCTGCGGTTCGTTTTGTCCACAGCATGGAATGGGGGATGGCATGTATATTATAATATGACATACATAGGTGCTTTTTGTCAAGAAGTTAGCTTTCTCCTAAAGAATAAAGGTGAATTAAATAATAGAGAAAGACGTAATGGGAATGAATTAGTATAAATTAATTTAGTCGGAGGATTTGGGGATAAAGGTATTGGATAAATTAATTAAATGGCTAGGAGAAGATAGGATAAAGGTGATAGAATAAATTAATGACTTAGGATAGACTAAAATTAGTTGTGGTTGGGTAATGCCAGATTTTAAGTGTCTACAAATGGTTAGGGTGGAACTAACACCTTGTTAGCCTAAATCCACAAAAGCATTAGGATTGCTTGTTTAGACATGTTTGCTTAAGAATGTATGTGATTATAATGTGGCATTATAGTTATAAAAAGGTCTACATTTTTATTGAAATAATGATTATTATAAGCCTAATATATGATTGATTGACATATATTTACACTTTCTAATTAATAAAGGAAAAGGGGTTGAACATATTATATTAACTTAAAACAAATGTGATGGACTCTGAGTTACTTCCTAGTTGATATGTGAATTATGTATTATGCTTAAAAAGATATTTGACTCATTATTCATAACAAGTTACTAGTTATATTTTATTGAATCATTATTTATAATGGGTTATTCAATCAAGTATACCCTAATCATGTGATTGCTTTATTATTGGAATATTAATCATGACTCTTAATCATGACCTAGTGCTTAGTTGAACCTAGGGAGGATCTTTTTCCACTTCCCTTTGTATACAATTCAAACCTAAGGTGGAAAGTGTATGATTACATTATCCTGAAGAGGTAAGACTTCAACATAATTTGTCACATTTTATTGAACAATAGATTTAATAGTTTACAATTCTTCGAGAAGCAAACTTACACTCACTAAGCCTAGTTTGCAAGCCTCTCGCTAGAGCATCATGTTCCTAACCCTATTATGGAGTATTTCAAGGATAATTTGTGGCCCTAACCTATAAATGGTTAAGGTAGAGATAACACCATTGTTAGCCTAGGTTCACAAAAGTATAAGGATTGCTTTTTTAGACATGTTTTTGATATTAGGGATAAGCAAATTTTGAAGGGAACTTGTTTAGATATGGTATGCATAAGAAATGTGATTATAACCTCACATACTTTAAGCTACTACTTTTCAACACACTTGCAACAAATTTCCATGTGTTGATATAGTTGAATAAATAAATTGGTTGAGCTATTGTATATTTTATAAATGGATGTAGTTATTTTGAGGAATAGTGATGCTTGATTTATATTTTAAGAATGCACTTAAGATATTTATTCAACTAAATATTAGTTACATAATAATGCTCTTAATTTTTTTTAAATAGCATATAGGTAAATTATAATCTACTTAATGTCCAAGTAAAGGTACCATTACACTAATGTGCAATAATATTTGAAGTTTGATGTTACATGCCTTTATTTGGAGTTTCAATATAAATCCCCTCTTTGCCACACAATAATACCAAATCCATTTACTAGAATTCTACAAACCAAAAGGATGCATGTTACCATCATGTTCTTGGCCTTCACCTTTGTCAAAACACACTCTTCAACTTAAGCCCCTTCACTCCCACACTTATACACTAATTGGCTTCTCATGATGCATTATGGTAATTACCTCTCATCACAGTTTGAATAAATATATTCATTGGTTTACACCCTATCTTCTATGGCATGCTCCCTCAAAAACTAAATTATTTGAATGGCACTATATAAATTATTCTAAAATTTATTTCAAACATCTTTTAATGTCGCTTCATAAATTATTTCTCAACCCCTCTTTTAATGCCATTATATAAATTATTTCTTGAACTTATCTTACAACTCATCTTTTACTTCATGACAACATCTAGCCTACCATCAACTAGTCATACCATATCATGTCATGTACCTGCAATCTGCCCAAAGCACTCTCAAACAATTACATATAGCTATTTCTTTTCTTTTCAAAATGCCTTTTGCTTTATTTTATAATATCATCATCAATATATCCAAAATTGACAATATATGGCTACAATATCATTCCAACTCACCAAATGGTGATGTATCTCAAACAACTAAACATTGTTACTTCATTTCTTTTAAAAATGTATTTCGATGAAGTACATAAACAATTTTCTTGGGCAGAAGCGCCATGATTTGGCATAGTTCTTATCCTTTTGACCTGCCACCTAAAGTTATATCCCGCACAACCAAGAAAAAGAGAGCATTACTTACTTTTACTTCAGTGCATCAAACACCTAATCCTAAAATTCAAAAATTATCCTCCACCGTACCTTAAGATATATAAGACTTTTGAATTGGTATTTTTTTTGGAGGGAGGGTTTTATATTATACCCACTGATACGGGAGGATGATACTTAAGATGAAATACCTTCAACCAAGAGCCAAATTGCTTCGATCATGATCCTGGACTTTGATTTGTTTCAAATTCTTGAGACCTTTCGTGAAAACAACATGAAAATAGAAACCCTACTCATTTCAGCTCACCTTAGCCCCTAATGATCCAAGTTATACTGGTATTTCATTTCATTTACAGATGTCTTTTGCTTAAGTTATCATCAATTTCCTTGGGTAGAAGTGTCTACGATTTGGCAGTCCATATATTTTTGACTTGCCCACTAAGGTTATCCCCACTACAACCAAGAGATTAAGGACCATTACTTTGTAAATATGTCGAACACATATTTCCAACAATTCTCGTCCACTATTCTATTAATATACATAGTATACCTTTACCTTTACCTTTGAATTGTTTTAAATGCTCGTGACCTACGGAAAAAAACATGAAAATAGAAACCCTGCTTGTTTCTGCTCGCGTTAGCCCCTTCTAGGCATGTATATAAGGAGTGAACAACAACAAAATTACCAATTTAAGCAAGCATCCAAACTGCAGTCTATCATAATCAAACTTCAATAAAAAACAAGGTTCGGAAAAGGGCAGAATATTAGCCCATGTAAGAATCCATAAAGATAGTTGATCTATTCGTAAGCCATTGGTTTTCTCATCTACAACATTTTATAGCTAATGCCTCGACAACAATAAACTTAAACCAAACATAGGCAATGGCAACAAGAGTGTAAAAAGGGAGAACAGTAATCGATTTATATGGTAATTCGTTCTCTGAATCCTACTTAAATCTTGAAACTCCCAAGTTCTTAATATCAAGATACTACAGTTGAAAAGCTTATAACTATTTCTGAAGATAGAACAAGGAAATGATATTTTGGTAATATAATAGTGCAACTTACTAGTTTTTATTCTACAATTTGTATGTTCGGATTCCTGAGCTAAATGATAACTACAAATACATGATCAGTTTAAAATACTTAATGGACACTAAGAATATATTGTTCATGTCAATGGCTGCTTTCAGGATCAGCATTATCAAAATCCTAATATATTGCAACAAAGTCATTACTACAAATACATGGTAATATTAAAACACTTAATGGATGCTATGAATAGATTTGTTGATGTCAATCACTGCTTTCAAGATCAGCATTATCAAGTAACATATTGCAACAAAGTGAGCTACAAATGTCATCCCCTGCATTAGTTCTGAGCAGTTTCACATGAAGCCCTGCAAATAACTAATTAAAAGATAAATGAATGGGCATATCCACATGAATCAAGTCCAAACATAGCACACGATAGCTTCTAGTGCAAAAATGAATGTACAGCCTTTGACAGAACGACAAGGACAATAAAGTAAGACAAGCCTAAAAAAGACATTTTAAACAAATATTGGATCCATCACATTTACCTTTTTTTGCTACAGATCAAGAAATATTTCCTATTTTCTAATCAGTCGATCCAGCAACTAGTTTGAAAGAATCACTTCAGAGTCCTCCAGAGAAGTTCAGCCATACTGCAAGTGCATATATATGACAGTACCACTGTGACCCTCGTTGAAGATTCCAAGCACCATATTGGCTGAATTTTCCAGAAGACCACACAAATAGTGAAAGATTTAACATCCAAATGCCAAAAGCTATGATTGCATGGATCGGTTATATAAATTATTACCATCTGATTGTTAAGCAGCATTAAAAAAAATATGAAGCCATACACAGATAGTAAAAACAAATTGGGTATAGTCTACAATGCCAATCTCAAACTAAGATAGCCAGCCATTTACCTTCTACCCTGATTATATCACAGGACAGCCGATTCAATATAATGATTAGCATGGAGCAATATAATAGTAACAAAATATTCATGCATAAACCCCCTTGGCTGCAAATGCATGAAAAGGATTAATCCAAGATATTAGCAATGCTTTCACTCTAGAATATCTTGCAAACGGTGGTAGAACACAAACATGCAGATTAAATGGATGATACAATTTAAACAAAGAGATACTTATTTTCTCAAAATTGGGAATCAGGATGCAAAATCCTAAAGATCCATTCACTAATGTTTAAAATTCAAAAAATAAATTGGATTATCTCACTGCAGAATTGACTTCTGCACTGGAAATATTAGTCAAGACGGACTCCCAATCAACGAGGAGATGCACTGAAGATTGCACGGCTTATAATACCCGTTGCCTCAATATAACGCTCCACACACCTTGAAATGCAACTGCTTTCACTTCCACTCAAACTTGTACCAGGCTTGGTAACACACTTGGCAAAGCATTTGGTACGCAAAGTCTGCACAATCATAAATAACATTAGATGACAATACATTTGCTACAGAGAGTATGTACATTCATTAAAAAACATGAGATGGCAAAGCATATTTTGTGTAGTCTGCTATTCAATGCAGTTGATGCAAAGATCGAGCTGCAAAATAATGCAAATAATTCTCAATTAAGAACTTCCATTAAGATTCATCAAAGTGAAAATAAAGCATATTTTGATTATTTTATAATTTTATTATTATTTGTTAGATGATACAAAATCTTACGGAAAGGGGTTTATTGGCTTTCCAAAAAAGCTATGAACTGCCATGTATAAAGAGTGCAAACCAGAATACAACGCAAATAATGCATAACTAGGCTACTAGGTATAACAGGAAAGTGTTTTAAGAAAATAATCTCTTTCAGATTGTTTACTAATATTTAACCAATGTATAATTAGCCAAGTTTCTATTGAGATTGTTTACTAATATTTGTGCAATGTACCAGCATGTGTTTCGTAAAATCTTATGCATGTTTAATCATTTAAATCTATAGTTCAAAATGAGGTTTTTTGTTCATTGATCATTCCTTATCAGGAGGAGAAGCTCTGATAGGGTTTTGCGATGTCTGATTCAGTGGTTAATCTTTGTCATCTTCTGATTTTTCATTCAGCTTTCCAGAGATTTGGATCTTGGTTCAGAGGGAGGAAATCCCTATGCAAGTTGAAAAGAGAAGGCATGCACTGCCCAGGGGGTTCTTTCCACTAAGTTTTGACAGGGGGGAGGTTCGGAACAGAAAAGCAGAACTCCATCTTGAATTCAAATGCAAATGGTAAACAGATGATGTCTGTGATGAGCCCTGCTGGCTCTCAGCTCAAAACCCTTATTTTCTTAAGTCTTTAGATGTTTTTTAGTTTTTTAGAGAATTCTTAATAGACAGAAGAGAAGGGGCGCAACATATTTTTGCTTGTAATTTGAAATATAAAGCAAAAAATTCACAAAATGGAAATGCAGAAGCTGTTATTATACTGAAACAATTAGATTATGCATAACAGACATACCCGAAAGTCTCCAGTTATTTTATATAAAGAAGTTGCCAGATCTACAGCTGGAATTGATGAAATCAAGCATAAAGGCACGCCATGACTCCATAACTCATTTTTCCTGCTCAGAAACTGGACACAATGTGCAAGAAATACTGGACGCCAATGATAAAGCTCAGAAACCAGCAAAGAGGAAGGCGTTTCTACTTATTACTTCACACGCCTCTTTCAAGGCACAATTCCCAATGAATGTCGTACGGCCAAGAAAAAGAGAGGTAGAATCCCTGATGGAAATCTCTGAAGCTGTGGAAGGATGCGCCACCAGAAGGAAACCCTCAGTTATTTCAATCAACAAACAAACTCAGTAAAACAATCTCTGTAGAATCTATAGAACCTCTGGCTGAAGCTCTCAACATGCACTGATTCGACTGATATTCCACAATCTCAAGAGTGCTCACACTAAAGAGGTATCGTTCTTCAATGGCAGTTTGTTCAAACCCTGATCACAGGAGAATGCACAGGCAAAATGCTCAAGGCAAAGAGAAATGGAGTTTCTATTGCCAAAAATGCCCTTTTATGCAAAGGCACGCATTCCAAGAAAGTACGCCACTTTTGGAATATTAAAAATCTTTTAAAATAACATTTAATCCATTTCAATAGTTTATGAATTAAATACTTGGCGCACTTATTCATTTAAGTGATTTAAGATATTAAATCACTTTTAAAAGAATATTTAAGTGATTTAAAAATATAAAGTCAATTTGACTTTATAATTAAATATTAAATCAATTAATATTTAAATCACTTAAAAACCCATAACTCACTCAAAACACCATATAATCCTGTGCCGTCAGAAGCTGTCGACTCCTGCACTGCCAACGCCTGCTGTGAACCAGTCATTGGGCTCTGAACTGAGAACGACAAAACTCATCAAATAATGCCACTGACCCTCTAACCCAACCTGTTAGCCTATGAGAGTCTGAGAAATAGGCTAACCACCATCAAACATGATCATGCCGAAAAAGGGGACATTACAATGTCCTTAAATCAGAATGACAAAGGTTTTGTAATGTTTGTCTTCAGGCCACATGAGATAATCCAGAGTTAAATCTGCTGTTAGAATTTCTGGAAATTCATACTCACAAATTGGCTACCAGGGGCCTTATTTGCAAATATTTGGGCATGCAGCTATCAATTGAAGACTTGTCACAATGGGCAAAGTGACAGTGGATGACCTTCTGAGAATAGGGGATCCAAACATTCCTCCAAGGGTATTCCATTGTCACATACGTAAACAAAACAGATAGGGAGTTGATTTTCTAGGGTGGTCCCTATTTTTGTAGGAATGCTAGATTTTTCATGAAACACCGGCATTTTGGATTCAAGTCCCTAGAAGAGATACCTACAACAGCACCACTGCAGATCTGGCTACACGCTCTTTCTCATGAGCCTTGGATTGAATGTGTTTTCAGAATGATAGTTTACGGAAAGGTATATTAGCCTAGCTAAATCTTCAGGAGGAAAATGCTCAACAAAACCACGCAAGGATGCATGGAATCAGGGCTGAATCAGCCCCCTGCAAGAAAATATCACCCTCAAAGCAGGCAAACTAGAATAAATACAACCTCTTGGCTAAGTATTCTATGTCACAGGCTTCACCGAATTTAATCCATGAAGTTTAAAATTTGACAAACATAAATAAAATCTAAAAAAATCATTTTCGCTTTGCCCTAAAATTCTTACCAAATAGGGCTTTGGTTTTCTTATACTGTTTAGGTTCAGATACAGAGCTGTGAATGCTCTAGATTCATCCAAAGTCCAGCCTGAATTTTCCTGATTGCAAACTGCATTTGAACAGCCCGGAAAAACTAGCATATGTGTGTTATTGTCATCTGTGGCACAAGCAATGGTAACAACAATAAAACCCAGTTGAATTCGTGGCAAGCAGCAAAGAAGAGCCATGTATATTTCAAAGCAAGTCAAGATCCAAGTTCCGACTACAGGTTTTTGCAGGTCTGTTTTCTGCTGTAGAGGGAAGGGATACTGCCATGAGCTTCATTTTCTTGTATATACTGCATCAAGCACAGATTTACTATTTTAAGTGAAATCTCAGTTTTGTTGCCATGCACTTCTCAATTTCATTGTTGTTCCCTTCTTAGGCCATAGCTATATCAATATGTGATATAAGTTTATCGATTATATTTGTATATACATTATTTTTCCTTTTCAGTCATTCTATTTGAATTTTGACCCCTACATTAACATTACTTTCTTCACTCTATTTTTCATTGTTTACAATTATATGTATTACGAATTTTATATATATATACGAATTATATATATATATATTAGTTTAATATATTTAAATTATTTAGATTAGATTTATATTAGTTTATTTAATCATGAATTTTTTTGGCAATTCTTTTTGGTCTAACTTGATCAAAATTTCATCTTTGCCGAACACAAACCTTGTGACATAGTATGTATGCATACTCTTTCAATGCAAGAAGTGTCACAAATATGGTAATTTGGTGAGACAATGTCCGATGGTAGATGCTTTCAAGCTTCAACCGCTTGAGGAAAAAGGCAAAAGAAGACAAATTTCAATAACCAAAAATGTTATGTTCCATGGAGACACGCTCCCAGTCTTGAAACTGGTGTCCTTGTCCACTTACATTTCTGAGACAGCAAGACAGCAGGGGACCTCCCCTGACCATCCCCAAATTTTCCCAAAAATGTCAAGCATCCCCAAAACAGCTCAGAATGCAAAGAAACATATATGATACAGTAGGGGATACCTGAGACATCCCTTGTCCATCTTGGGAACATCCACGCATCCCAAATGGAAAAGACAAATTTTGGATGTTTTAAAAAAATACTTCAATTTATAGAAAAAAGTTAAAACAGTTTCAAAAGGCGCATGGGAGTCCCACGAGCCCTATTGCCCCCTATCCAACCCTGAATGCCTGAACAATGAAAAGTCAAACATAAACATTTTTATTATTTTGTCCCTGCCACTGATGAGGTTCCTGGTTTTATCATGGAAAGTTCTCAGGGCAGCAGCTTGAACTTGAAGACATCCACACTTTCTGATTTCAGCAACAGTCACACAATGTTTTAATCCCTGGCATTCAAATTTTAATCCTGTTTCTGAAACCTTTAATAAAATCCCGATCTGGGTGCGCCTTCCTAATCTCCCCCTCCATCTCTGGAATGATTCTCTTCTAGAATCGGTGGGAGAGGCTCTTGGGGATTTTTTGTTCGTTGACGAAGAATCTTCAGATATCTTTCATTCCACATTTGCTCGAATACTTGTAGAAATTGATGTTACAAATGGACTTCCTGCTGAGGTTTCATTAGAATGCTCCAAGGGGACTTGGGTCCAATCACTAGATTATGAAGGAATACCTTTTCGTTGTAGAAGATGCTTTAAAACTGGACATGCTGCTGCTCAATGTGGATTTGAGAAAAAAATACACAAGGCAACTTGGTGGATTGGCGCTTCTCAACGTCATTATACGGTTGAGAAGAAATCTAATAAAAAAATGAGCTTCTCAGAGGTGGCTGCCTCTGAGTCATAGACTTGTGGAGCTTCCCCTATGGATGCTCCTTCGGGGGGGGGCTAATACTTCCACTCGTAATGAGCTAAGGTCAAGGTCTCCGAATGTTGGAGATGCTTCTACTCCTACTCTAGGCAGCTTGTCAAAAAAATCCTTGTCTGCACAAACGATCAATGAAGATACCCCCAAGGCTGCAAAGGAACAAACCCAGGAAAGTAGCGTGCTGGCTTGGCAGGCTAAGGCAGCACAAGTGGAAGAAGGTTGGATTACAGTAACAAGGAAAAAATCAAAACCCTCCAGGCCTTCCTTCGATATGATGCTTCGTTCCCACAAGAGCAATTCTAAGTCTAAATCTTGATGCTCTTGATTTGGGAGCTGGGTTTTTGGGTGCTACAGGCTGTCCTTTCAGCAGCCTGGCTTTTTTCTGAATTGTAAAGGGTTACAGATCCCTTCAAAATCTGTTTATCCCTAATATCAAAAACAGTCACACAATGTTTTTAAAGAGGAGAGGTTCCAATTAGGAAGACATTTCCAACCATTCAAGTAGGCTCTACAATACTTCTAATTTTTTTCATAGCAGTCAGTTTCTTTTTCATTTTTTTTAAATAAAATTTAAGAAGTTCACTTATAATTTTTTAATTTTTTCCATTTACTTTCACACAAAATTGCAGTTCTACAGAACTGACAACCTGTGAAACATTTCCTTCATCTTTCATATTTGACAGTAAAAGAGAGCAAAATATTGATGATAATGAAATGGATAATGAAAAAGAAAACCCAAGTCAAGTTGAAGGGAATGTTGGGGGGTTCCCATTCTTCTAATCATCCAAACACAAGTGTTGTTGCAACACCAACAAGCCATTTGCATGCCCTTCATCCTCTCTTCAAAAATTTGCAAAAGGCCCATTCAACTCCAAAAAGCCCTTGCTACAATTTTCCATTATTTTGAGCAATAATCAGGTTGAAAATGCAAAGGGCATCAATCATTGGTTATGTCATGTCTGCAAAAGTGATTTTTATGGGAGTTGTTGTAGGGTTCAACACCATTTATTAGGTGAGAGTGGACATGAAGTTAGAGTTTGTGGAGATATAAACGAATTGAAATAGCAAAGTTAGCTAGGGAGAGCAAGGCAAAAACTACTACTAATAGATATGCATCCATGGCATTGCCATCTATTGATGAGTATTCCAATACATCAGCTAGAGAGGTTTATGATAAAGGGAAGAGAAAAGCCACTTCTACTACAAGTGGGAAAAATAGAGTAGTGAGATGGTTGAATTTGCAACAACACAAATAGGAAAATGATTCAATGGCCAAATTTTTTTATACCTGCGCCATCCCATTTCATGTGACAAGATCTTATTTCAAAGAGATGTTGAGAAATACAATTCCAACTGAACCGTCTTACGCAATCCTTGGAGAACAAAGATTGCATACCTCCCTCCTCAACAAACAATATTCAAAAGGTGAATATTGATGGAGGAGATAAGATAAACATGGATTAGGAGTGGTTGTTCCATTATCATGGATGAGTGGACTAATATTCAGCATTGGCCACTCACTAATAATATTGGTTGATACTTTTCTTAGAGCTATTGATTGCTCTAAGAAACATAAGGATGTTGACTACCAGTTTGGCCTTTTGAAGGAGGCCATGGAGGAGGTTGGGCCTTCTTCTAATGTTGTGCAAGTTGTAACAAATTCAACTTGTATTTAGTTAGTTGACTTAATGGTTGAGAATGCTTACAAACACTTTTTAGAACCCATGTTGTGCACATGCTTTGAACCATAGTTGAACATCTCTACAAGTATTAACAAGACCAAATGTCAAACAAAAAATCAGAGAAAAAACTAAGCCCTAAGTTTTGTAAATCACTCATTGCACGTTTTGCAAGAAAAATCATAGTCCTTGCCAAAAAATCGCCATGACTCACAAATAGAAAAAATTTGACATTAAAAAAACATTAAGGCACTAAAAAACCTAATGCAATTTTCCTATGCTCCCCCAAGTTTCAAGGACAAGGACTACAGGGTATAGCGGGACGTGTTTCCAGTATGGGGGTACTTTTGGGCCATTTTTTAGGGGATAGCAGGGGATGGCTATTAAAAAATAGGGAAATTTTTTAAAATATAGAGAAATTTCAAATATGCATATAATAACATTGATAAAGCATTCATCATAGACATCGTAGAATATTAATACATAACAATAGACTTGAATTGAGATTTTACATGAGAATTGACAAACAAATTAACAAAATTCAAATGCTTTCATTGTCAATGTGCATACATATTATTATTATATAAGAATTATAACAAAATTCCCAAAGGCTCCAAGTTTCAACTATAAAATGACAAAAACATAGAAAATATATGGCTGTCCCTAATTAGCAGATGCAACTGGTAGGTCTGTATCAAAATCAGAGCTCGAGTCTAAGTCACTGCCAGTGTAAGGGGATTGACTCGGGCAATGGAACCGTGACCAAGTTGCTGAGGTGCCCCCGAGTCCCCAAAGTGTTTCTAGGACAAGGACAGGGACGGGGGTACTAGGGCAAGGGACGCGTCCCTAGGGAGCACTGCAGTTTTCATTTTTTATGGCAGCTACTTTTCCATAAGCAGCTGCATTTGGATTTTAGGGCACAATTGTGAGATTGAGGGCTGCATTTACATTGTTTACAATGTTTAAGGCTTGCGTTTGGATTTTGTAAGTCAACATAAATGGGTAAATAATCACTATTGATGATAAAAGCAGTTAGAATAGTGATGCAAGAATTGTAATCATTTGGATTTTTAAATGATATGGATATTGATGATAAATGAAAAGATTATACATCTTGTTAAAACTTAATAGTATAACTAAACTATGCTTTATGCTATTTTCCCTTTTAACGTCAGCTGTTATTTATGATTTGTAATGTCTATTGATATTAAAATTTGCAGTCCATATGTACAGAAAATTTGAACTTGTTTTTTGGTCTATGATGTACATTGAACTCTGATTCTGATCAATATATAAAGAAAATCAGGCACAGGTTCCATAAATTCAATAATATGAGTGGCTTTGAAGACTATTTTTAAAAATTTATGTATTTTTCAATGTTTGATAAATTTGTCAAGCTATTTGACAAGTTTTTCCCTAAGTTTTAGCTGAGAGCCAAATTTTTATAATTTTTGGGTCAGCAAAGTAATTGTCAGAGTCCAAGTTTGTCAACTATCCTTTGATCAATGCTTTGAAAGATATTGAAAAAATAGGTTGGGTGAAGACAGTAATGGCCTAAGCTAGAGACATAGAAATGTTTGTGTGTAACGACCACACCTCACTTGCATTATTCCAATATTTTTTAAAGAAAGAATTCTTCAAACCAAATGCGATTAAATATCCTAGTTATATTATTTTGCTAGAATGGATATTGGACGTGCAAGATGCTCAGCAATCCATAGTGATTTGTGGAGACTGGAAGAAGTGAGCTAAATCAAAAGATAGAACAAAGGAAGAAGGTGAGACAAAGGTTGACTGATGACGTTTAATGGTCCACTATTAGGTAAGAAATTTTTATTTAAGATACTTGTACTTTGTTTTGTTTTTTATTTTAGTTTTTTACTTAAATCTTTATATTGTTAATGTTTTTATTTTTAAATAGTTACTTGCATAATTATTTGCTTGTGGGAGTAATCCAATATGCAAATGCAAACTCTCCCAACCTTGGAGAGATTTAAAAGACTTTTGATAGCATACTTCATCAAATAAGGCTAGTAATTCATGCCATGGATCTTTGATTATAATTTTATGAGGAGCATATCAAGCCTTTTGTCACAAAGAGGTGGAACATAATGAACAACCCTCTTTATATAGCTGCCTATGATCTTAATCCTAAGTGGCATGTAGCTAGACCTGGCCAAGTTCCTCCTTTAGAGGATGGTGGGGTAATGTAGGAGTTTATGAGGCCCTTCATAAAATGTATAGCACTAAGGATGCAACTATACTTCAGGAGTATTTGCTTCAATTTTCTGATTTTCAAGATCCTACATTTAACAAACCAAAGGCTAGATGTAATGTCCCCTAATTGAGGTATGCCTGATTTTGCCCAAAAGTAACAATTCCAACAATATAGCTTGTTTCATGAATAGTATTCTAAAATTAAATCATATAAAAGTTATTCAACTTAAGAGTAAATGAACAATTAAGATAAATAACATCGTCTAATTGGATCTAATCTATAGTTTCATTTCCAATAACCAACCATAGAAAGGATTGGAAAGGAAAGCACGATAGGGCACCCGGAGACTGTTCATTGCAATTAAGCCCAAGAGCGTGGCAATCACCCCTTGGCCCAAAAGTAGCAAGAACTCCCATTACCATCCAACATGGGGTGGTCTACTTACATTGTGGAACCTAGAGACTGTCATCACAATTAAGCCCAAGAGCGTGGCAATCACCCCTTGGCCCCAAGTGGCAAGAACTCCCGTTACCATCCATCATGGTGTGGTCTACTTACGTTGTGGAACCGGTCTGCTGCCTCTCCCAATTGTGTTCCCTTGCAAATCCATGCCTGATTGCTTATAGGGAAACTAATAAATTAAATCAACAATTATAAGAGCCTTAAATAGATTACCGATTCCCATTAGTAACTAGGTTAAAGATACATAAGAGATTATATATATAAAACATTATACTCCATCACGATGCATACCAATCACTTATTATATTCAATGGCTGCTGCCTTTCTAAATGCAGATGTTTATTTATTTTCTGATCTCCTTTGATCTGCTTAATTCATCCTTCTTGATGCCTTCTTCAAATGATTTTCCCTCTCTTATATATCTCCTACTTAAGGGGGCGGGCAGGGGGAGGCGAGTCACACCCCTTCACCAATCATACCCTTGTCAAAGGTCATGCCTTTTTCCAATATGGAGCACTGCCCTTGATTAATTATTATTTATTTTATTTATCATTTTTTTATTAACTGTTCCAAGATAGGGCGCTGCCTTCTTATCTCAATCAGCCTCCACCACTGCCATTTATATTATTCTTTTTCCTGGTCGGCCACCATTTTTCTATCGCTGAAGGTCTTAACTAGGTTGGCCTTATAAGGAAAAGATATTAATATTTATCAATGCCTTATATTAATAGGGAAACGTAATTTATTATTCCTGTGCAGGCTGCGATCAGAGGGGGTATGACAGTCCGCCCTTCCCACTCTTGCTTGCCCTCAAGCAACAAGGATTGAAAATTCTATAGCTAGTGATGATTGTCTTGGTCATGTTATACTACCATGATGTCCTTGGAGTGGTTGTTAGTATGCTTTCCTTGACTACCAATAAGGTTAATACTGTCCTCTAAAGTATTGAGGATAATTTATCGTCCAATGTTCTTCTGACTCATGTTCTACTATTTCCCGATAGCTCGCAACAACAAAACCAAGAGTTGGAAATTGGCAAGACCTATTATTTAAGACTAGTTTTATCTCATCTCATTACCACAAGGATTCAAAGCAATGAATACAAACTTTTGATTACCCTTGTTGCCCTTTGTGTAAACATTCAACAAAGTTTTGAGGCAAGTTCGTTTCTAATGAGGATGTAAAATAGCTTGTAGGGTTTTTGTAACACTTAACCTAGCCAAACATCTTTCAACATATGTCACCTTGTCACAGACTCATAGGTAATTAGTGGCATGTTATCACCTTCTAAGTACATATTTTCTAGATGATACTCGAGTATAAGATTATTCGATTGATCAAGTCCAAAAATGGACGTACAAAAGTCTTAGCATTCATAGCAAACTAGAGAACTTAAATTTATAGGTTTACACTACTATCCAATTCTTGTCCAATTTCTAATTCAATTGGAGGTTGATACTCCTCTTGTAAAATTTGATATATCCCCATGTTTGACACTAAGATTATTTGTGTATCTATTTTATTTTGTTTGATTAATTTGAGCAATATCATTTTTTCCCAAAGTTTGAGAGGTGAGAATGATCCTAGGATTTGTGGGTTATGGGCCCACAATGTAACTTAGCATAGGCTTATGTAACTTGGTTTGTATCAAATTTATCTAAGGTACCTATATGCCTAATACCGATGTCCTTGATCTTTAATCATGAACATAGAGCTACTCTAATCAAGAAAAAGGACTTAGGAGAAGAAGACCCTTAATGAAATGATCTACTAGATATTTCATATTACATATAGAAGTGAATTTGGTCCACAAGACAAAGTTCACTAGATCAATTTTGTAGGTTACAAGGTAGATCGTAGGTTGTATGGACTTGATTTTGTTCAAGATGAATAGAACAAATTATTTTTTATTGTGTTCCTGCCTCAATGAAACTTGATGACTATATCCTACAATAAATCTCAAACCCTCAAATTATAGTGCCAATGTTTCTTTCCAAACTTTCTCTTAATATCTCTTTAAGAGTCAAAATATGTTATTTGATTCATGACAAAAGATTGTATGTTCCTAATTACATTCTTAGTAATTCACTCTATGATGTTTCAAACTGGGTGTTATGGGTAAGACATTTTCTAGCTAAATCATTGTAGATTGTCTGGAATATTTGTAATGTTATTGTTTGGTTTTTAAGAGGTTGACCATCCTAGGTCAAGATGAATATCTTGGTGCACTTATATTTCAAATTTTGAAAATAAGATAATCTTAATTCATCTTTGTTTCTTAGTTATAGCACAAAAAAAACCTATTGGATGGTAGAAATTTCATGGGACAATCACACAAGAGCTGAAACAACTTGCTATTTGCCTACTCTCATGGAAGTTCCTTTGTTGTAGAAAAGAATCGGTCAACCTAGAGTTTAATCCACTGGATTAAGAGGAATAAGTTTACTTCTAGACAAGTAGAGGAGCTAGTTGCACTTCAAGATTGGCAAACTCCTAAATATTGACATACTCCAATGACAAGTTGGGATGGGGAACCCGATGATATCAGGTAGATTGACAATGAGGAGCTGCAACCAAGATTGGTTGGGCTTACATCGGACGAGCTACAGCTAGATTCAGAGAGTTCTTTTGGCATTGATAGCCCAAATGAGGCATAGTTGTTCTTAGTAGTAGTAGTATATTTTTTTATGCTGCTGTCTTTCAAAAACTTTGCATTTGAAGTTTGAACAGCAAAATCAATAATTAATGTCCTAATTTTTTATTGCCTCTATAATGGTGTCATTGTCAGTGATCTAAAATTAGCTATGAACCTGAATCATGATATATTTATTGCTGTTATGCTACTGTCACTGCTGTCACCATCTTAATTTTTAAATTTGTATTTATTGCTGCTACTGTCTTAATGATATATACTGCTGTCATAGCTGTCTTGATATATTTATTGATTGATGCTATACTTCTGTCACAATCTTTATTTTGATGTCATGTATAGTTTAACTTGTAGAAAATTGAGTATCCCTTTGTGTGTGTGTACAGCCGCCACCCACCCACCATCCCCAAAAAATGGCTTATGGACTGCCATCCCCAAATCGCATCCCCTATAAGAAGAAAAGAAAGGCTTTTAAAAAATTTAAAAATACAATGGTTGACCCCACAGTGCAACGGTTAAGTTGCAAGGGCAGCAGTTGGGCTGTCTAAGGTTTGAATCCCACAGTGGATTGTGGGATAGCCGCAGGGAAAAAGCAGCATCATTCAGCGCACAAGGATAGGGGGTGGAAGGCGGGCGTTGCTGCGGGGTCAACAAAGGAAGTGGCGACGGTGGATATGGTGGCCGCGGCAATGGATATGGCGGCGGCGGTGGATATGTTGGCAGCGGCAGTGGATATGGTGGTGGTGACAATGGTGGATATGGTGGTGGGGGTTCGGAATGGCAGGGATGAGGTCCCCTGAATGTGGCCTCACTGGTTCATAGCTCCAGTCAAAAGCGTTTAGGGTGCTGCCCCTTAACAGTGATTTACCAAGAAAAAAAAATTTAAATACAAAACAAAAAGAAAAAATGTCCTAACTTAAACCTAAACCTAAAAGGGACAACATAAGAAACCTTCAAAAACCCTAGCCCATAATCTTGCAATTACCAAAAGAGAAGAGGAAATGAGACCAAAAGGAAAAGAGAACAAAAAATAAGAGGAAGAACATCAACACCAACTCCTTTCCCATTAATCACTCATCTTCCCATTTTCAAGTTTTTAATTCATAATAAATGATTCCTGAAACTTTCTTTTTTTTCAAAATGTTGTACATGCTAAATATTAAATAATGATCCTCTATTCATGAGTTAGCCATACCTCTTCATCCTTTGACTGCTCTAAAATAAAACAGACAGCTCCTCCCACAAGGATGTGGAAGCTATCTTCAATGGTATGTCAAGTGAGAACCCCATGCTTTCTAGCACTAGATGTGTAATGTAAGAAAATCAGGTCAATCAAGAACTAACAATGAGGCAAGGCAGAGGCTCTATATTAGGACTTCAACTAATAAAATCATGCAATTTAGACAAGGTGTTGATTGAGGGAGAATCCTAAATTATCATTCTCACTCTCAAACTTAGTGAACTAGAGAATAAACAATATATTAAGTGAAGCATGGTTGATATTGAACACACTATCATCCTTCATGAGCAGCCATTATTATAGAGATGGAAAAAAAATTGCAGATCTCGTTTCAAATCATGAAATAGACCAGGTTGAAGAACTACTATAGGCAATCATTTGGACACATGGCCCAACCTCAAGGAAACTTGGAGCTCATAAGACATCTCCATTTCCATAACACTCGTGCTCATTTTCTTTCAACAACAGATCTCAGCATCAACTCTTGTTATTATAATGTCGCCTCCAAGAGAATTTGGATCTATGCTCCAACTCACTATGTAAACAAGCTAGCTCTTTAATTAAGAGTGCATTGTCTTTGCTTCATTTCATTCCCGCATCCAGAATTTTCCACTTACATCTAGTTTGTTTTCTCCTTGGAGCCATTGATCAAGTTTGGTGGAAATCGACATCAAATGGCATTTTTGGGTGAGATTACATGCTCCAAAGCTGGAGAAAGATTTTTATTTCCAAGGTGACAACAAATTGGAGGCAATCAAAGAGGTTTTGGAAGCAAATTTTGTTAAGGGAGTTTCAAGGCATCATGTCAACTTTGATATTTCGTGCACCTTTGTTAGCAACATCTTCATCATAACAAGAGATAAGGTGCTAACAAAGGCCATTGGGACTCTATATGGGAGCAAAATAGAGTTGGCCTAGTTAAGGCAATGGACAATACCACAACAGTTGAGTTGCAATCGCTTTTATGTTCAAGGATGGAATCATGGGGTTTGGCCTCCCTCAACACAATCAACAATATTAAGTCACAACTAATAGCATTTGATCAAATAAGATGTCATCCAAGATTTTCTTTGTGGGGTTGATGGAAAGTATGGCCTTATGGTCGATGACGGTACTTTTGGCCCCAAATAAAGTCTCTCCCCTGCAAGAATGCTTCAATATGATGAATGAAGACAAAGCCATCAAATTTCTACTGCAGCATGTAAGGTTGGTGAAGCAAGATGATAGCACTTTTGAGTTTTGAGAGATGGACCTTAGGTTTTTCTGTTTTTTTGTTCTGTAATAGGGTATCCCATCTAATCTATTTGTTTACTATGTTCCTAATATATTCTTTTGATATAAGCAAAAAATTTGAATATGGTGGCCACATTCAATCTTATTTTGTCCCAATGTTCTTTGACAACTTTACTCTATTTTTCTTGCATGCACCATCTGTAGGTTATCTCAATATAATTTTCAATATACTTTAATAAAAAGGGAGAGGGCCCTTACCCCTGACTTGAATTAGCAAAATATATATAGATATTTATTAAATAATGATAAATTGGATTGCAACTTATGTGTATCCTCTACTTCTACATCTAATGCAACTTAAATATGAAACACAAAACAAATCCTTGTATTTGTAGCAACTAGTTATTGTTTTTATTTTTTAGTTGCAATGGGCTAATCAATAAATATCCTAGGAGTTTTAGAGAACTCAAAGAATGATTGAAACTTTTGTGTATCCTTTGCTTTTATAGCTCATGCAACCTAATACAAGAACAAAAGGAAAAGACCTAAGTAGAACTAGAAATTGAGTCTTGAATCCTTATTTTATGTAGTTAAAAGTAAATTTTACTTGGCTTTGGTAATGTCAATGTGAGTTCCTTTAGCCTAGGTATTGTATACTTGAGTCATTGAACATGTAATGTCCCCTTTTTTGGGATAACCCTAAATCTTCCCTAATTTATCAATTTCAAGTGATCACCTTGGTTTTGGGGATGTTTGTAATGCGAGTAGGCCCCTGTTCAGACCTACAATTATGTTAGTAGACATTTATAAATAAAAACATCATTTTTTTAAAAATATTGAATCTTCTTTGGTTTTCCCTAATTCATTCTTCCTTGCATATAATGGTTTGATAGGTTGCCCAAGGAACCCTCTACCCTAGGCCCAAGAGCAATACACCCCTCTTGGCCCCATGTGGCCCTTGCCATCCATATGGTGTGGTGTGCCTAGTGAGGAATCCTACCACCATTCCTACGTACCAAAACCATTATTGCTTAATTATATTGAGAGGTTGAGGGTGCAACTACAGTAAAGTGTCCTAGATAGTCATTCCCTCTAAGCCCAAGAGCAGTACACCCCTCTTGGCCCCATGTGGCCCTTGCCATCCATATGGGGTGGTGTGCTTAGAGGATGACCCCAACGTTGTTTCCCCTCCTTGTAGGCCCACAATTCCCTCAAATGCTTCAATCAAGCTAAATCTTGGTTTAGGTCCTTAATCATGTTAGATAATATTGGAAATATAATTCGTATGATCAAAACATTTTAAATGCCTTATTTAAGCTATCCATAACTACCAATATCTATAATGCATTGTGGAAACTCTAATCATAATAGGACTTGGATGAGACACATGATAAGTCCACCCAAAGCTATCCATCTAAGCCCCAAGGGCATGAACATCCGACCAAGACAACCCACCCCTTGGCCCCAAGCGGAAGGAACATCTGAACCAAGACAATTCCACCCTTGGAGTGGCATACTTAGTGGATACACTTGTACCCCCTATTCCTATCCATGTTGTCTTATCCATCCTTCTTATCATTGAGACTCCTTGAATCCATCCTAATAATCAATCATAGTTTGGCTTGATAGGGAAACCTTGAAAGGGGTGCTTGTAAACTACTCAACCCATCTAAGTCCAAGAGCACAAGCGTCCGACCAAGACAACCCACCTCCTGGCCCCAAGTGGCAGGAACATCCGAACCAAGACAATTCCACCCTCGAAGTGGCATACTTAGCATGGGAGGCTCATAAATAGCATCCTCCTAACTTGCTCCCTTCAGCCTTACATTTGATTGATTATAGATATATATACAATCTATTTGTTTACATAAAAGAATCATAATTACTTATAAGGCTCAATAATTGCTGCAAGCATCATTATTAGACAATCGTAAATAATATATATATTAATCTTCACTATCCACATGCCTAATGTACTTATCAAATATCCTTATCTAAATATATTTATCAACCATCAATTTTGTATTCATTAATCCTAATGTATTAAATATATTTGTCAATCATAATATATATAAATATATTTATAAAGCATCAGCTGTCATTTAAATTACTAATATATTTGATCCTCATTAATAACTAAATTCATAATTGTATTTAATAATTCTTATTTCCTATATAAATAGTTATCAACCTTTTTATGTAAACTTATGATAATACTTACCTTAGCCTCCTATAATTCCCTGACAGAATATATTCTTTCTTTCCTTATTCCATTCCTGGTGAAATGATAAATTCAAAGGATCCGTATTCATGGATGAACCAGTAGTTCATCCATGAATACCATCCACAGTTACTGGTGATAGCTCAATGAATGCAAGTAGTTCTCTTTCTAATGTTATCCATAACTATTTACCGTTATACAACTAAATCCAAATTGAAAAATCAAAGGATCCGTATGAATTAGCTGGAACAAGAGAAGAAAGAAAAATCAAAGAAGCTATTTGCACCATGTAGTCATTGGAATAGGCTATATCTTTTTCAACTCTGACTGCTAGTAATGCTGGTCGAAGAGTGATCTCCATATTCTGCAGTCGAACTTCAGCTTTCCAATTATGTTCCAAAGGATAATATTCGATCCTTGGATACCAATAACCATTATGAGGATAACATTGGAGGTAATCTGTAAGACCGTCACAGATTGTCCATGAGAAACCAGGATATAAAAGATTAAGAAATTCTTCCATATCTGGGTTAAATCTGCCTCCAACTAAGTCTGCATAGTCTTCAAAGGTGTCTTGGTCTAAGCTTATCCTGGTCACAAAACCAAATTTAATTAGTTTTAATAAATTCATTTTACTTTTCTTGGACCAACTCATACCAAAAAGTCCTTTGAATCTGATGTGAATCATCTGTCTTCCACACCAATATTTGATTGGGGCAAATTCCATCCCGATCTCTTTTGTAAATTCATCTTCCTCATCTGGATCTAAAATAACATGGTGAAATTGATATTCAATTTTCTGTCTCATTTGTAAAAGCCACTTGTTTAAGAAATATGTTTCTAACAGAGTTATAACAATTTCTTTTGGAAGAGAGGGTAAAATTAAAGTATTCCCCTGGCCAAAATCTGCTATGTACATGGCAGCTCCATCTGGTCTGTAAAATTCACAACCTAAAAATTCAAGGTCAGTGTAAATTGAGCATGCCATTTCTCTGGTGAGAGTATCTGCAAGAGGATTAAGATCTCCTTTAATCCATTCAATATCAAAATCATATCCTTGAAATTCAAAATACCACCTTGCAACTCTACCTTGTGCAATATCTTGATCTGGCCTTTTATGAAGCAAATTTCTCATTGCTTGGCTATCTGTGCGGACAGTAAAATGGACTGGCTTTAAGAAAATTTTAAACTTTTTAATCCCATATTTTACTGCCAATATCTCTTTTTCATATATGTGATATCTTGTCTGAGTTTCAGTGAATGTTCCTGATCTGTATCCACATATATGCTGTTTTCCTTTTTCTTCACCTTTTTCCTGTATAAGAACAGCTGACCATGTTTTGTCAGAAGCATCAGTATATAGAAATAATGGACAATTTTCAACAGGATTTTGTAAAGCAGGAAGAACTTGACATTTTGCTTTTATCCGTTGAACTGCTTCTGTAGCTTTTTCAGACCAATTCTCAGTATTATCCTTGAGATGGTGTTGGATCAATCTCCTGTCATCAGCTAATCCTATATAAAATGGAGATAAGTAATTGAGACAACCTAAAAACCTTTGGATCTATTTCTTGTCTGTGAGTATATCTGGAAATTCCTGAATTCTGACAAGAATATGAGGTTGCAACATTACCTTTCCATCCTGTAGATGCAATCCTAAGAAATCAATCTGTGTTTGGCCAATAACCATTTTTCTGGCTGTTAAACAAATTCCATGATTTCTGATAGATTTATATAATGCATCTAAGTGCTGCAACTGGTCAGGAATAGAATCTGAAAATATAAGAATATCATCTATATAAACAGCACAAAATTCTTTTAAATGCCTTAGTGCCTGATCCATTCTTCTTTGAAAATATGCTGGAGCAGTGCTAAGACCAAAAGGCATGACATTCCATTCATATAATCCTTGAGGGACTGAGAATGTTGTTTTGTATCGATCAGATTCTTTTACTTTTACCTGCCAAAAGCCTGATTTGCAATCAAACTTTGAAAATATCTTTTTATTTGCAGCTCTTCGGATTAGATCTGAACTGAAGGGAAATGGATAATTAAATGGAAGAATTATCTCATTTAATGGTCTGTAATTAATACACAATCTTTTCTTTCCTCTCAATTGTTCTGCTCTTTTGTTTACTAAGAAGGCTGGGCAAGAAAACGGACTTTTGCTTTCTCTGATAAAATTGCCTTCTAATAACTCTTGCAATTGATCATCTATTTCTTTGGTTTCTGTTGGGCTCATCAGATATGCTGGTTCATATGGGATTACAGACTTACATTCTGGTTTTATTTGTATTTCACATTCTTCATGATCTTGAGACCAGAATTGTAGAGGATTAGGACTGCAACATTCTTGCTCAAATAATCTTGTGATCTTATCAAAAGGATTTGTTGCTTCTTCTCTATTTTCTTTACTGGATTCTTGCCTTTTTCTCTTTTTCTGCTGGTCAAATCTATGATTAACAATTTTTAATGTAAGAATCTCAATCTGACCGTCTTCATGTTTTAAAGAGATTTTATGTTTCCAAAACTGGAGAGGCTCATACTTTGTAAAGAATAGAAATCCTAATAATACATCATCCTCTAAAGCAAAAGTCCGTTTTCTTGCCCAGTCTTTATTATGCCAGAAAGTTTTGAACTTGAACAACAGGTTACAGATACTTTCAGAGAACCATATTGTACTGACAGAATATATTCTTTCTTTCCTTATTCCATTCCTATCCTTTTCCTCTATATCTCTAATTCCTATCCGTCAGATTGCTGACTGTGATTCCTTCTTCAGAATATATCTATAGACTATTCCTTTATTTTAATTTGTAAATTTCTGAATCTCTGCTGATTATGTCTTTATCTTATTCTATGTTTCAGCAGAATCATATATCATAATTTCTCAAGCATTACCTGGTTATGCAGACTGTAATTAATCTTTCCTTTTTCTCTCATTCGATCCTTCTTCTCTTTTGAGATGGATCTCCTTTTATATCTTTATCTCAAGATGAAAGGACACCTCTTTAGACTAAATATGCCCATTGACCCTTCAACTCAAACTTTGTTTAATTCTAATTCTGTGTAATAATTATCCTGTGCGCTGCCCTTTGCCTTTACCTAAATCACTGTCTTAGAGATTTGTTAGTCACTGCCTTAGAGTCATGTTTAACCACTCAAACTAATCGCTGCTTTTTTAAGGTATAGTAATCGCTGTCTTTAAATGCATCGTGTCCTTTGATAGTTTCTGTTTTATGGTTTGTTTGGGAATCGATGCCTTTCACAACCTTAGGCATGGTTAATGATTTGTAAATACAAATTTACTCCATATGATAATTGTCTTAGCATAATATTGTTTATAATAATATTTAGACCATAATATTATTTATAATAATTTTTAGATTTATATCTATAATAATTTATTTGTTTATTATTATTTAGTTTATATTAATTTATAGTAATTATCAGGATTATTATTATAATATTATCTTGATAATTATAGTGATAATGAATTTACTAATACATAAATTCATAATTTACAAATTATAATGAATTTGCTAGTAATGACTGTTTGGGTTATTTTTGTATTTTAGTATCATAATTTTGGGGGGCATGACAGAACATTACATTGCTTAGAGGCTTGTAAATAAGCCTAAGAAAATCAATAACTTCCTATAAATGATGAACGTCATAACAAAAAATTATCTACATACAACAATATGCTAATTATAGCACAAGCATTACGAGCTTAAAAATCTACAACTCTACAATGCTAGCAATATCTAAGCATTGCACATCTAATGCCCCCCTTAATGACTAAACTAGAAACAATTCCAAGTAGCAATATCTAAACGTTGCACATATTATTATGTGCAAAACTGCATTAATCTAATACCACCCTTAATGACTAAACCAAAAACAATTCCAAGTTTATCTCTAAACTTGATAAACATAGGTTTACTAAGTGGTTTAGTCATTATATCAATAGCTTGCTCTATTGTAGAATAATGATAAAAACAAACATCTTCGTTATCAACCAATTGGTGAATGAAATGGTGATGAGCTTCAATATGCTCGGTTGTAGCATGATAGAATGAATTCTTCACTATCTTCAAAACACTTGTTACCCCAGAAAAGTTAGGGCAATGTTATTTAGTCAAATTGAAAATCAACCAATATCCTTCATAACCACATTGCCTCACAAACTTGTATTGATAATTGCATTGTATTATGCTTTTATGGAAGATAAAGCAATTGTGTGTTGTCGCTTGCTCTACCAAGAAATTACTCCTAAACCAAGAGTCAACAAATAACTTGTGGTAGACTTCCTTGTACCAATTGATCCAACCCATACAAAATCAATATATCCTTCTAGGATGAAGTCAACAAATCTTTGACATAAAATGTCAAAGTTGAGGAGCCCTTTGACATATTGATGGACTCATTTTGCATGATGTCGATGTTCCTCTTGAGGCTTGGGCATGAATCAAGAAAGACAACTTATAACCATAGTTGTCGCGAGACTGGTACTAGTACTAGTACGGGAGACTGGTACCGGTATGGCTTTTTTTTTAAATAGGAGGCAGTACTTGGAGACGCCATTTTTTTTAAATAAAAAAAAAATTCATAATTAATAATTTATAGAAAATCTGAAAATATGATGACATTGAACTTTCAAACAATAATTTAATCACTCTTAGACGCGTCAAATACATTATGCTTTAATTTTTAAAGTTTCAAATGTTTAAACTTTAAAAAAAAATTAGGTATTTTAGCGGGAGATGTCATTTTCTGCAACAGGAGACGGCAGGGTACTCGGGAATCTTTGGCGGAAGCTTACAGCCTCCTGGAGACAGTACCGGTCTCCGAGACGCGTCTATGAGGGGGGGAGACACATCTCCCGGGAACTATGCTTATAACAAAACATAAATTTGATCAAGTCGTAGTGAGATAAATCGAACTACCTACCAGTTGCCAATACATTGTTTCATACCAATGGCGATGTAGTATTAGTTGAGAGCTTGATCCCAACTTCCATTGGTTTAGATGTAGGATTGCATTCAGTCATCCTAAATTTGTCCCAAAGAGATTTGGTGTACTTACTTTGTGAGACAAAAAACTTATAATTAGATTACCACAATTCTACACCTAACCAATATTGAAACAAGCCTACATTTGTCATTTTAGAATCAAGATAAATATCAAATTTCACTTGTTGAATTAAAATGGTACTATTGCTAGGGATGGAAAGATCACAAACATAGACAATTAAATCTAGCCTAAGAGGTGGGTTCAAAATAGCTTTTTTTGAATCCATAATCTCTGAAATAGTTATCACATTTAAAATACCTAACTCAAGGAGCCTACTAAAGTCCATAGAAGGAATTTGCCAATCAAACCAATATTCTTTTCCAAAAACCCGGAACCCTTTGTGACTAAATCATGTAGACTTCCTCCTCTAAGTCTTCATTCAAGAAGGCACTTTTAACATCCATTTGATATAAATTCCATCCAAACTGAGCAGCAATAGAAATAACCAACCAAAAGGTTACTATCTCTACATAGTCTACCCCTTTCTCTTGTGTATATCCTTTGGCAACAAGACGAGCTTTGTGCTTGCCCAAAGAACCATCTAATGTACACTTGACTTCATAAACCCATTTACAACCAATTGATGTCTTTTGAGGGGGCAATGTTGACAACACCCTAGTCTTGTTTTTCATCAAGGTATTGTATTCCAACTTCATGGTAGTATCCCATTCAAGCTTTCCTTTGGCCTCTTCAAATGCCTACGAAATAGCATCAATTTAAGCAAAATTTACCACTTGCCACCTTGCACAAGTCGTTTCCCTTGTAGATTGGTCTTCCATTGCCTTTGGCAATTTATCTTCTTCAACATCCTTCATTGTGGTATAGTGCCACATCAATCACTTTTGTTAGCCCTCCCAATCTTGCTATGGAGACTAAGAATAATTCTCTTCTCCAACAATTCCCTGATCTTGGTGTGAAGACTAGAATTTGACCCCTATGATGTTTCTTGCTCAATTTCAACACCAAAATTTGCTCTTGAATCATGAGCAGTTACCCTTAACCTACTATCTCTAGAATTGCAGTTAACTAAAAGAATGGTATTTTCTCATCTACAATAACATCTCTATTAACCACAGTGTTCTTTGTAGAGACATCTAGTAGTCTATATCCTTTAGATTGCTCGCTCTAGCCAACAAACATATACATTTTGTTTTTTGCATCTAAATTATTTCATTTTTCCTTAGGAATATGAACAAACACAATACAACTGAAAACTTCAAAATCACTTACAGAAGGTTTTCTGCCTGACCATACTTCTGCATGAGTGACATTCTAAGAGGATTTACAAGGACTTGTATTATGGATGTAGACTACTGTATTCACAGCTTCCACCTAGGCACATTTAGGTTGTGTACCTTGCACCTCACCATCTCCATAGTTGTCTTATTCCTACTTTCTAGACACCATTTTGTTGTGAAGTGTATGAGCAGTTGACTGCATATGCATACCTTCCTTTTTGCAGAGTTCTTGCAACTGTTTTGAGACAAATTCACCTTCATTATCTGATCTAAGCTTCTTGACTTGTTTACTTTCTATTTTTCCGCCAAAGCTCTCCATGCCACAAAATTGAAAAAATGCTCTAACTTATATTTCAAAAAATGAAACCATATTTTTCCAAAAAAAGTCATCAACAAGTAACAAGAAATACTTGGCATTAGACATTGTAGGTGTCTTCATAGGACCATGCAAAACAGCACATAGTAAATCCAAAACTCCTTTGACTTGCCAGGCCTTATAAATATAAAATGGCTGTCAACTTTGTTTGTCCATCTAACACCCTTTACATAAATTCTAATTTTCTTGAATGGATAGAAGTCCATTTACCATATTGATCTCTTACTGAATATAGACAAATATTGATAATTGCAGTGACCATACTATCATTCCAAAGCACATCAGTGCTTTTAACTGTTGCCAGTAACGTGCTTTTAGTGTTTTGACATCAACCAGCTTACACAAGCTCTTTTCACAAATTCCAACAGCAATCACTCGTTATCTTTAAGAGTAGTTAAGTAACAAATCATTTATATGTTTTTATTGTTACCATATACTGATTTATAATTATTGTTAGCACATATGGTTATCGGTGAAGGGCAGAAAACTCATTTCAAGAATTTGTGCAATATTTTTGAGGCAGTTTGGAGAGAGGATATTTGACAAAATAAAAAACTGATATGGGAAATGTCTGAGGCAGTATGGAGAGAGATGATATTTGACAAAACTAAAACCCGATATGGCAAATTTCTGAGGTCGTTTGGAGTTTATGTTGTGCACTGAGTGGTTTAACAAAAGATAAAACTTGATATAGCAAATTGTCCTATGGAAACAAGAAACATTGTCCAAAAATCCAAAATTCAAGACATTTAGAATGCAACCCTTGTGATTCAAGCATCATTGAGACTATAACAAAAGGCCAATACAATCACATTGGAGGACCAAATGTGAAGCTTTTCACACAGCAAGAACATTTCATCATATACTGAGTTTATAAATCAAATGAGAGCCAGTTATGAGAAAAAGCCAATCGCATCAGCATCTGAAACTGCAAGAAAGCCTAAAATCCAGCAAGTTAACTCACAGTTTGGTTCCTTCAATTGATCCACTTGATAAACATTCTCCCAAGCAAGATAAAGTGCAACTCAGATGTTCTAACTTTCTTTGAAATCTATGTGGAAGCCGCATAAAAAAACACAGTGTGGATAGATTAGCAGTTCAATATCCCATCCTTTTTAATGTTTATTCAAATTCCACATATGAATGCCATGATTTATGAGATTGCCAATCTTTACAAGTGATACACAATGCCATCTTATAAAAACAAAAGAACCAATCTACTAGAATATTCAGAGTCCAAAAGTGCATACTTCACACTCTTCCCTCCATGTTTTGTACCTGTTCTAAAATTCATCACCAATAGACGTGACTAGGCCTCCTCTTCACCATTCCCCAGCTTAAAATACCCAAAAACACATCAGTTCATCATGACCTAATACCTTCTGCTGCTAACATTCTGTTCCACCTTTCCTGCACTATTGCATCCTCTTGGACACTGGTGCCCTTTAAGCTAGTGACCTGGACACTAGCATGCCCCCACACTAGTGACCCCCAAGATTTAAATTCCATATTTCCATGATTCCATCCAACATTCAGTTCACAACGTAACCTTACTAAATTTCTAACAGTCAGATGATGCTTAGTTTGTCTCATAGATTACATACTCTGAGAGTACTCTCCAAGTAGCCGAGTAATTGCACATTTTCTGCCATGGCGACTCTCGACTTTTACTCACCACTCACCTGAACATATTCACACCAATTATTTGCAGAGTACTTGGAAAAAAACCTCCTGAGTACTCACAAAAAAACCTCCAAGTACTCGCAAAAAAACATATTCACTTGCCGATTATTCTCTTTCAAGTTCCATGATACACATTATCAGTTATCATAATGAACAGTTTAAGTTTGTATATAGTTAACTTATACTGATATACACAGATTTTAATGGCATTACCGTGTTAAGTTATTGTTATACTGTTAAAACTATTATGGCATTACCGTATCAGTTATCATATGGTTAACTATTTTTAAGTTGCCAGGTATTTGCCAAGTTTTTGCCGAGTCAAAAATCTTGGGCTTGCCGATTACTCTCCAAGTCCGAGTGTGTAAAGTGTTCCACGGGGACACGTCCCCCCCCAAAAATCCTCGCGTTTCCTAGAGGGGAACGTCCCCCCATCAGCCCACCACCAGCACCACCATCCCACCACCAATGTCGCTGTCTCCAAGATAAAGGTGCAAGGACTTTGAGGGATGCTGGGGGTGTCCTCAAGACATCTAGGGGACTCCTAGTTGTTCCCCAAGCATGGCACTCTCACATCTTTTTATAACTATTTTTCAAGTACTATGTATTTTGCACTTGGCCACCCTTCGGGCCACCGGCCCCCTGGGCCGCCCCCTTTGCCACCCCAACTTAGGTCCCCCGGTGGTCTCGCTTCCCCCAAACATCGCCCCACCATCCCCCTCTTCCGCCCTCAGTCCCCAAACCGTGGAACACTCAAACTATGAGCCATTCCATGTATGGATACCTCTTTCAGGAAAGTCTCCTTTCCTTGGTCATTCTTGGCAAGGCAACTCATTCCCCCCTCCATCCACTTGCACATATGCACACTTTCCATTTTTGGCCATATCCAATTAAACCTTGCGCATACCACATCAGACCTACACCTAAGTCTGCACAGACCACATCAGACCTCACTATTTTCATGCTGAAACATCAAAACAGAGGCTTGACTGAGGAAAACTCCTAAGCATGTCCTAGGCACAAATACCCCTTTCTTACACCTTCTACCAGCTCTCTACCATCTCCACAACTACTCCTGCCAACTATAGGATAGGTTGGATAGGTGGAGTACACAGAGGACATCAGCCTTCGGACACCAATCAATATCAGGTCACTAGCACTCCTAGAAGATCACTAGAGCGAGAATTGTGTCACTAGCACAGGAAGCAGGTCACTAGCATCTGCTGATTTTCAAATAGCTCTGTGCACATCCAAAACCATTTCCAATCTTCCACAGCTTTTTCCAATCCTCGGCAGCTACTCTAGATACACATTCTCTATCCCTTACACTCTTTTTTGCTACAACCAATCAACTTTAGTGTATTAATATAATATAAGTTTTAATCTGAAATGAATAAGTTAACCGTTGTTTGATAGGAATCAGATTAGATAGTAAGTTAAACATATTAGTGGTTAGAAATAACACACATTAGAGATAAGCTCCTCATAATTTCTTCCAACAGTAAGGTCAAATCTATAGTAGTGGCCTTAAAGAACTGAAATAAAAACAAAGTGTGGTATAGTTAGTGATGGATGGCCCAATGCAAGACAAAGGCTACTTCTAAAATATCTTGATAAAATGCCATCAAGGTGCAACGTGCTTAAATTTATTGATACAAGAGTGTGGAGACTGCTGATCTCATTTTAGATGCATTGAATCTGCAATTCTGGACACTGGAGAAGAATATCATCCATGTTATTACAGATATTGCTCAAATTGTAAAGCAACAGGTGACCTACTTAAAAACAGATTTCCTCATCTATTGTGGACAATAATCTGCAGCCCATGTTTTGAATCTTCTGTTGGAAGATCTTACAAAATTGGAGTGGGTAAGAAAATGCAATAAAAGATGGAACACATACTCAAACTTTATATCCTGTCATCAGATTATCCCGATCTTGTATTGTTCATTCGCAATATGTGAGCATCTCTTCCTTGCTGAAGATTTTGTCACTAATTTCCTCACTTTGGAAAGGGGAGCGGGTAAGGAGAGCAGCTTTGACAAAAGTGGCTATAAGTGAAGAATGAGCAGAATCTATGCTTCCTAAAGAAAGAATTGTAAAAAAACATTGAAAATTTTATCTTAGGAAGTTTATTTAGTGAAGACAGAGGTTGTTTTAGAGGTGTTTGAGCCACTTGTTGAAACTTGAGATTAGTTGAAAGCAGTAAACCTTGCTTTGATTTTCTATATGAGGGCATTGTCAGAGCAGAGGGCAAAAGTACTAAAAGATAATGTTGATGAACAACGGTGAATTTGGGAAATTATGGACCTATTATGGTACACACAACATAATCCATTACATGCTAATGAGAGGATAAAGGGAGGTATGCTTGCAACAATAGACCGGTTGATTCCTGATTAAGGTGAGAAGGAAGGGATCAGAAAGCAGCTTACTGTTTTGTAGAACCACAAAAAGTATTCTGGCGAAAGCAAACTGGCTTAGTAGGATCCTTGCTAATGGTGGCATACTCATGGGTTTTCTACACCAAAATTGCAAAATCTTGCCATCAAAAGTCACAGCCAAGTTTCCAGTGTTTCTGTTTGTTCAAGAAATTGGACCACTCATTATTTGATTCATACTAACAACAATAATCAACTAGGAGCTAGAAAGCTATGGCTCTTGCATTTGCCCATCGTAATTTACAGTTGCTTGAAGTTTCATGGAAAGCAGCCAGCAGGTAATCGCTAAAAAGGTCAGTGCCGAGTTTTTCTAAAGACTCATTGCAATTTTCATGGAAACTGCCAAAGATCGCAATAACTCACAGAAGTTGTGATGTCAAAAAACTTTGCCAGGATTTGAGATTAAAAGGTGACGCAAACTTTACATATTCCACCCATTTTTTGTGATGAATCTTTCAAGCAGCAGACAGATGAATACAGCGACAGCTAGGGCACAATTTTCGGGGCAGCATTTGACTTTGAATTCTCAAAGCTATGCTGCTGCTTGGAGCCGCAGGTCTACAGACTTGAAGGTGAACTATTGGCCCACAGGCAATTCCTTTTTAATGTGATCTTGATGTTTTAATGTTTTTAAACCTATCATGACCACTATCATGAACCCCTATGAGACTTCAGCAGGCATTTCCATACAGATCACAGCTCTTCCTATTAGTATTAAAATACCAATTGAAGCTGCCCATGGTTGTCTGCTTCCCCCCACGGCTTCTCTTTGCTCTTGATGTGATCCTACTGGCCCTCAAACCCAGGGGACTTTTTTTACAAGGATTAAAGTCAGTAAATGAAAAGTTATGGCATTTACTAACACCAAGGATGACCTACTTCAGCTTTAGTTTTGTTTAGAGGACATATCTGTGGAAACCACAACTCTGTTCACATTCAGGGGTATCTCTTTTACCATTCTTTCTTTTAATTTGATAACATCCCAACCTTGCCTCTGCAAACAGTATGTTCCACTTGTAGCAGTTAAACAGCAATATTGTCAACTTCATTTCAAGATACTCCATACAACAGTAAGATGTTTGAAACCATCATTCTTCCAAACAATCCACGATGTTCCTTCTCATCTTCCTGAAAGGTTTGATATTAACAAAGGCTATGAAAAGAAGATAATTATGAGCCATTCATTCAAAACATACAACTCTCTCAATCAAGCCTATCAAAACCACGCTGACATTTTAGTAATAAATCACATCTTTGATAGCATTAATGTATGTTGAAACAATTTATCATGGTACTTATTGTCTTCAAATTCGATAATGCAATTATATACCAATTGCTTTCTCTAATCAGACTAGACACATCATCTTGTTGGCCCCACGGTTACCATTGCACCAAAAGGTCAACCTGTTAATGCCCGATACAAACGCCAAAGTTAACGGTTCCACAGTCCATGTCACAAATCCTGAGGGGAGTGTTGACCATTCGCCAACAATCTCCCCCTCAGTGCAAGCCAAGGGGATTTGAACCCAGCACCTTTGGCTCTGATACCAATTGTTGGCCCCACGGTTGCCATTGCACCAAAAGGTCAACCTGTTAATGCTCGATACAAACACCAGAGTTAACAGATCCACGGGAGGCGATTAGTCAATGTCACGAACCCGAGGGGAGCGCTGACCATTTGCCAACACATCTTCCCTTGAAAATTTGACTCTTCAAGAATACCTTTCTCACTACAGCTGTTAATCACCCGACCATGCTGCCACTTGAAGCCTACTTCTATAAACAAATTTGATTTGTCTGATTGGCTTATCACTTGACTTCACATACACATTTATAGCAATTCTGACACACATTCTTATACAAAATGTATAGCCATATATATGTTTGCAACCAAAAAATTGAGGTTTGAACTTAGCACCAAGTTCACAATACTGTCTTAGACTCAAGAAAGTATTAAACCACCTGTATTTATTTATTTAATATATGAGCTTAAAAATAAGCATTTGACATAGGACATAGTACATAGGGCATAGGGCATAATGATAACCATGTTAATGAGTCATTTTTTTAAATTAAAATTGCCATGAAAGTCATTAAAAGTATGATCATCAGTTCTCTTAATTTTTTTCAGATTTTCTTAGCTGTGCTACAGCCTACTGTCATTGTTTAAAATTTAGTGAGTGTCATGTTTAACCACGATAGTCATTAAACTGTCACTAAAAGTTTTAAGTTTAATCTTTAAACAATGGCAGCAGCAGAGCTAAGAAAAAAATGACTTACTAGTTTTTGTTTTCTGTTATTTCTTTTTTGGCAGGCTTTATTTCATCTTCTTTTACAGAATATGGCATCCACAACTACAAGCAGAAAAACTGGCAAGCCTAAGGACCCTTGCTAGAAACATGGAACAGAAGGTCCAAAAAAAGGAATAGTCATTTGCAGCTATTCTACTAAGGATGTAAGAAGAAGTATAAATCGTCTAAAATATTACCTTGCACAGATCCCTTGCTGAGATGTACAGCCATGTACTAAAGCAAGTGTAGAGGTTCAGAATGAGGCGAGAACTCTCCCTTTCGCATTTGGGCAGAAAAAAGTGAAGAAAAAGAGGACAGCAGAGGTAATGGGAGCCTCAGCCACATTTCATTGTTCTACAGAGTTAGACATTGAGGGAGATATGAGGGGCTCTTCTTCCAATGGGCCACATATATAAAGATTAGGCACTGTCGACAGCTACAATTCCAATTATTTTGTTCCTCATAACACTCGTAGTGCACAACCTTTGTTATAAGGTACTGTGTGGAATAGAGAATTGTATCATGAGGCAAAGTTGCCATGTGCCAAATTTTGGTACTACAATAGTATTCCATTTAATGTTGCTTCAAGTCCTTATTGGAAGTAGTTGGTTAACACATTGAACATGTCAAGTAAGAAGTTTAAGGCCCCAAGCAATTATGAACTGAGTGGCCTATTATTGAAGGATGAGGCCAAAAACACATATAAGCTAGTAGAAGAACAAAAAAAAATACCTGTTATCTTTTTAGTGGCTTTAACAGGGCAGTTGGTATTTTTGAAGTCAATTGATGCCTCTAGTGAAGTAAAAAATGCCAAGACATGGTGTAGTTTGTTGGATGAGAACGTGATGGAGGTGGAAGTCCATAATTTTATAGATATAATGACAAATAATGAATCTGCATATGTTGCAGCCAATAGACTAATACAAGTGAGGTACACTATATTGTTTTGGAGCTCTTATGCAACCCACTACCTTGACCTTCTCCTTGAGGATATAGGGAAATTAAGTTGGATGAAGAATGTGGTGAAAAATGAAAAAAATATTACCAAACACATCTACAATCACACATAGGTCCCAAATCTCATGAGATAGCACACTAATGGCAAAGATCTCATGCAAACAAGAGTCGCACACTTTGCCACTAATTTCCTCACCTTGCATAGTATAACAACTACATTACCCAACCTCAAATGCAAGTTTGTGAGCAAAAGGTGATTGGAGAGTCTTTACTACAAAAAGGCTGAAGCGAAAAGAGTCGTGAAGATAATTTTTTATGATTTAATTTGATTTTTTTAATTTTCTGTTCATTCCCTCTCTTAATTTAGGCGTTAGAATTGTTGGTTAGGGTTATGCCGTTGGTGGATGGGGATATAAACCTCATGGAGCATCTATATGTGGCTATGGATAAAGCCAAAGAAGCAAATCAACATTTGTATGGGTCAAATAGAAACAAATATGAACCCATATGGGGGCATTATTGATTGTAGATGGAAACAACTCCACAAACATATTCATGTTATTGTTTACTATTTGAACCCCAAGTTTTTCTTCTCCCCTTCATTTTATCATTTAGAGCAGATGCAAAGGTTATGCTTGGTCTCAATGCATGTATTAAGAAGTTGGTCTGCAATGACAACCATCAAGACCTCATACACAATGAGATACAAAGTTATAAGAGGCCGAAAGCAGCATTATTTTCTTCAGTTTTATGCATTCGTAGGAAAGCCACTTTGCAGACAAGTTAAAAAATACATACATGTTTAATTTTAGTTTAAAATTTATTTTAACTTCTAAGTTTGCTAAAATTCTTACAAAGTTATAAATGTTGTCCTTACAATTTGTGGTGGGAAGATTTTGGCGTCAAAACACCTAATCTTCAAAAGCTTGCATTTGCATTTTATCCCAACCTTGTAGTACTTCTTGTTATGAGTGCAACTAGAGTGTTTTTTAGGCGAATTACACAAAAAAGTTGTAAGATCCCTAGGATTTAGAAAATATTTTACCAGTTTCAGATCTCAAATTTAAGTCAAATCTTCACAACAGCAATAACTCAACAAAACAGTAACACTCAACTTGCTTGGAATTTCAAAAAAAGAAATTGATTTCAAACAGAAGTTTTGATTACAGAATTGATGCACAGCCAGTTATCAGATTTAGAAGGCTGTTGATAAGACCTGGAATTGGTACAAAGCTTACAATTTATTGTTGTAGGGTAGTTACATATGACTGAGTGTGTTTGACCTTTAACTTCCTCAATGACAAGTTCTGGTAGGATCTGCAGTTTGTTGAAGAGATGACAGTGAGCTAATGGGGCTCTGTCTTCAATGGCTGGATTCTACATTCAAACCCTGCCCAGCGTCCAGGAGTGTGAAACCCTCAGTTTTTGGTGCCCTTAATGCCTTCACTCTAGAGGCTTTTGTGTTGCAGTGCCCCTCAACAACTGGACTCTTCTATAAGGGTTAGGTCTGAAACACCACTCAGATCACTGCTATAGGTAATCTAGATTCTTAATGAAAATATGTCAAACCCTCCACTCTGTTGTTCAATGTAGGCCCTCAGACCTAGGGTAGTGTTGAGTGCGTGTTTATGAAGCCCACAACAAACATTTTAGAACAAAGTGTCACAGACGCTCTATTCTTTCTTGAAAAACTACCTTGTATGCTAAGATTGCAAGTTAGATCATATGGTAATTCCAATGTTTAAGATGAATGCGGATAGGCTCTGTGGTATGGATGTGATTTGCTGTGGGCACAATTAAGATTTTGCAAGTTATTCGGAAAAGCGGAGACATAAATGCAGTATCATTTTGGGTTTTTGATTTTTATAAAAAAAGTGAAAAAAGATTAAGGGTTTTAGAGATCCTATACTACCCCTAAGAAATCAAGAAAAGACGAGGACTAAATGAAACCAAATAAACCATACTCTACTTCGCCATGTTAAACGACAACTAGGCAGAGCAAGTGCAATCTTCTAGGAATGTGCTTGTGATTTTCACGTAATGAATAATTACCATCAAATCGAACAACAATTATTCAAACAGAAGTTAAGCATCCACGGTAAAGCTCAGTCTAACTTTGCACATTGAGTGAAATCATCCACTCAAAGAAAGTATGAGCTCGGTTTCACCAATCTCCGTTATCAATCTATCATTCTTCTAACACACATCATAATTCAAATTTACTAAGAGAGAAAGAAAATATGCGACCATGCAACTATTCGACAATCAAGTATTCAAGGCACCTCATGCATTTGAGCTTCATTATCAAAGTAGTGTTTTCACAACAATCTCATAAAAACTCTCTTTATTTCTACAATCTAACTATTTGCTCTAACTTCTTAATCTCCAATCTCTAATCTCTAATGCTCTAATTATCTCTAATCCTTCTAATGAAAATGAGAGAGTGAGGGGGGAGGGAGGGGTGGGTTTATATAGTTTTTCAGATTACAATGAACGGCCGAGATTGATTCAAGATCAATGGCCCAGATTAAACAGAACTAAACCCTAATTAGGGTTTCTAAAACCTCAATCAGTTAACTGAAGAGAACTCTAGACATCTGGAGTGGCATCCCTATCCACTTGTGCGGCCTCACGTTCGGCGAATCTGGACACGATCAAGCCGACCTCTTCCATGGCAATGTCGGGCAGCACGCTGACATTGTACTCCAGCAAATCCAAGCTCTCAGCACACTCTGCAAAAGTAGTCGCCCATGCTGGTTCCTGCAGCAAGAAAGAACTTCTGATGGCCATGAAGTCGAATACTTTGGTGAAGCTTTCTTTCATGATCGGCCCGGTGGTGGAGAAAATTTTCTGTACTTGTTCTCTTAAATTCTTTGGCCGCAAATGTTTCTTTCTAACAGCATCCTTATCGAGCATATCTGCAGCCATTTCATAAATTTTACTTTGAATTTCTTTTGTTTGTTCTTCAATTATGGCACCATCCTGCTTCACTTTTTCGAGGACTCCTCTTCTTGAGATCAAAGCATAATACCATCCATTAAAACCATATGCCGCTCCAGCTTCAATAACCTTGTCCTCAATCAACCTTTGCTTCGAGATGCTCTTCAATTCCCGAATACATGGGATGATCCTGCTTTGAATATCTTCGAGGCTACTCCATGATTCCACCAGGTCTGCAACTCGTGATAGCATAAAGGAAGCCTGCTCATTTACTTGCGCCAACTTTTCTGCAAACACCAACGCCTCTTCTTTTCTTCCAGCCATCCAGTCCTTAGCCTCTCTCGCCGTAGTCAGCTCTTCTTCAAAATTTGCACCTGGTTCTCGTGAAGAATTTGGAGGTGGAAGCGTTGCTTGGTCATCTTCATTTAGTGGCTTGGTCAGGTGTTGGATGTAATCTTTTAGGTGCTGAATTTCTTTCTTATATTCTTTTTTCTTGGCAACTTCTTTTTCTAACCTGGACTTGATGGTAGCCACGGAATTGTCCAAGTCTTCGACCTCTTGCCCTTTTGTTGTTGGACCCATGTCGATGGTCGTGATAGCATATTCATCAGGAGCAATTTCATCTTGGAACTTGTCGGCTGTAGGTATTGCAATTTGTACTGTGCGATTGCCAACCTCATCTCTCTGGATGGTGGAAAATTTCTTGGCCTTCTTCCTCGGGGCAACTTGCTCTAATCTCGCCAGAAAATCTGTGTCATTGTCCTCCTCAGGAACCTCTGTTGGCGCCTTTCTTTTCAATCTTTCTTTCAGCCACTCTGGGATTGTTGGCTGCTCAATTCCGTCCTCCTGTTGATCTTGGACGTCTTGTATTTCCTGCACTTCCTGCTCTCCCTAAATCTCCGGCATACTTTGAACTTCTTGGACCAATTGCATACCCTGAATTTCTTGGACGGATGGGTCATCTTGGATTCCTTTGAGGGCGGAAATCATTCCTTCCTCGAATTCTCCATCCATAATGTCTGTATCATTATCTGATTCTAGGATTTCTGTGCTTGCTTGAGAAGGTTGATCATCATCTTCTACTTGTATTGGCTCCACATTTTCGACTGGAGAAGGGATCTTAGCATTTTCCAAAGATTCTCTATCCATGGCGAGTATTTCTTCTATGTTCCTGGAAGTGGCCGACTGAAGGGGTTTAGACTTGTGCTTCTTTCGAGAAGGCCCTTCATCTATCATTTTATCCTTGTCTTGTCTCGTAGATTTATCAACTTCTTTCCTCTTTCTTGAGTTGGCAGCATCTGTTTGTCCATCTCCACGAGAAGTACCGGCGTTTGAAGAACATGATTCTGTATCGCCCATCAACTCGTAGGTGAAATGCACATTTCTTTGTTTTAGGACTTCCTCTTGCCGATCTATCCACCACTGAGAGTACTTGAAAACAGGGCGCATCAAAGTTGCTAGGTCACCCATCTCAGGTTCAAACCATTTTATAGGAGGGAGTGGCTCATTTTCTTTGAAGCCTGGCTGCAAATAGACTCCATCGTCTTGTAGTTGATCGGGTATTTTGAAAAGTTCGGTTGCCCTTATCATGCTCAATGGCAACCTTGACCATAACCACCTTCTTACGTCGTATTCATCTGCTGCGTTGGCCCAGAAGTCTTCTAAGTCAACTCAATGCTTGTACTTTTCTCCGTCCACAGTTCTGATGTGATGGAGCGGATCAAAATTGTTTCTAGATTTGTATGATATGGAAGGGTATTGTTGAATTTCCAGTCGAGCAACCTCTGCCGCTTGTGCTGTCGGACATGACTCCTCCATGTTGCCGATGAAAAAAGGAAAGGTGATAGCCGCTTTCTGCTTTGGCCTTTGAATATTCTGATAGGCCTCTAATTGTCTCAGTACTTCCAACAATACCATCTTGTTGGTCGGCTAGATAGGAAGTCTATAAGGATTTCCTGAAAATCCTTGGATTCTGATGTAGGTGAACTTAGGATACTGAATGAACCAGAATCCATACCGACTGATTAAGCTTTTGGCCTCATGTGAGAGTCTTTGGTGCGTTCCGCCTTGAAGAAGCCGGGTGATGTACATCAAGAAGGCGTCATGAGCTCGTCGGAAATGAGACTTCTCTTTCAATTGTAGCTGCGGATAACAATCGTAGGCTTTGAATTGCCCTTGGCCATTGCCAACCACGCCTTTGCAGGTCAAGCCAGGATACTTGTAATATCTTGCAAGTGAATATACGATGTATGAGCTCATGTGAAAAGTTTTGGTCTCCTCAAAGTTGACTAACTGCTCGTGCAGGCTATCACTAATCATTCTGGACCAATTGAACATCTTGACTCCAGTGATTATCTCATCAATAAAATAGTACATCCAATTTTCGAAAGGTGCACCGTGGGAACTGCCTACTATTCTGCTTAGTAGCAAAACGATGTCGCCATATTCCTCTTTGAAATGGGTTCTGATCAATTTCTTTGGCATCTTGCCTGCAGTAGGCTTGGGCTTTAGTAACCAATTCTTGTTTATGTTGGACGCACAGAGATCCTGCTGGCTCTGATAAAGCTTGAGTGCATCTTCCTTGGTGCAGTAGGATGTTCGATTGTACACTGGAATTCCAAAGGTTTCTTGGATTGCTGGCTCGGACAAGTAGGCAAGGACTCTTCCGTCAGGAGCTTCTATCTGCCTGTCTCGTGCATTGTAGTATAGTGCGCATTCTACCATAAGCTCCGGACATTCTTTTGCTGGTGGAAATCCAGCTGCGTGGACGATTCCATTGCGCATCATCCTCATGGCAATTGGTGTAGGCAGACGTCCATCAGTCCCGTACATTCTTTTCCTGAAGTCTTCAAGGTCAACGTGGCCAAGATCGGTGTCTACAACGTGCTCCCACTTGGACTTGATTTTAGACTGTGTTTGCACACCTTAACTAGCAAACTTCATCTTCACTGCTTCGAAAATAGATCTGCAAAAAGTAGAGAAAATAATCAGAATTCGAAACTTAAATCATTTTGAAAGATAATCCAGCTAAAAAACTTCGTGAAAAATCAAGCTGGAAAGAACATAAACGATGAAGTTTCATGCTAAAAGGAAGTAGACAAAGCAAATCTGCCTTGTGACTTCTGGAGAAATGATCACAATCGCGATGCAAGCTGATAAAATTCTATCTCTTTTACTTTGCTGCAAATTTCTTCAACAAGTTTCTTCTCACACCTTCTTCAAAAATCGAATGATTGCACAAATGAGAAGTGAAATCACTTATAGAGGTGAGAAGATCGATCTTTTTAGCAAATTTGCAATGTTTCCTTCGAATTGAGTTTGAACTCATCTTTCACTTTGCTTCCGGATGGCAAGTTCTATCTTCAATGCTCTTGTCCGGGAAGTTTCTAATTTCATCGCCAGTCCAACAAAAGCCTTTGTCTTTCCTTCCAATTTCGAATTTTTCAAGGCTTATCCTTTTGGGTGTTTGAAAAATGAATAATTAAAATAATCAAAATAATTATTCCATGTGTCAATTTCAACCCATTCGTTTCTATGGCCAATTATTTTTTATTTTCGAAAATTTCCTCATCAATGCCTTAGACGAATTTTCATTTTTTTCAATTTTCTTGCCAAAATCTCTATCATCCAATTTCATTTGGCCATGATTTTTAATCGTTTTTCCAAAATTTATCTAGCCATGTCCAATTTTATTTGGCCATAAATATTTTTCGTCCAACATTTCTCTAGCCACGTCCAACTTTCTCTAGCCACGTCCAACTTTACTTGGCCATAAATTGCCTCTTGTCCAAAATTATTTTGCCATGTCCGATTTTATTTGGCCATATTCTCTTGATTTTTCCACAATTTAGCTAGCCATGGCGAAAATTTTCTCTAAACACTTGGGCGAATTTTCTAAGTGCCATGCATATTTTCATTTTCCAAAGGTTTAGACTTAGGCAAAATTTTAATTTTTCCTCACCTCTAAGCATGGCGGACTTGCTAGTTGTTTTGGCCACTTAATTTTTTTCTAATTCTCTCATGCCAATTTATCATGGACTAGGCTGAATTTTCCAAGTGTTGGGCTATTTTCCTTGGGGTGGACTTTAGCATTTCTCTTGCCACTTCATTTTCCCTTGGCTATGTAGCCATTTTCATCTCTTGCCTTAAGTGGACTTTGCTAGTTTCCTTGCCAATTCATTTTTCCTTGGCTATGCCTTAGCCATTTTCATCTCTTTGCCTTGGGGGCGGACTTCATTGTTGGTCTTGCCATTTACATTTGAACATAGGCAGACTTCCTTGCTTTGCTTGCCACTCACCATCTCTAGCTGGGTGGACTTTAGCATATGGATGGCCATTCATAGGGCGGACTTGGGCTTGTGGTTGACCATTGCCTCATTGCCTTAGACATTTTCCTCTTTTACAAGGGCGGACTTCATGCATTTGTTTGCCATTGACATCTTTTACCAAAGGCGGACTTCCTTGCTTTCATTGCCAATCACCACGGGCCGAGGACTTTGCTCATCTTCATTGCCATTCCCCACATGGACATAGTAGGACTTTACTAATTGCGGCGCCATTACCATCCTTACCCGGCCACACAAGGCGGACTTCATAAAATGTTTGGCCATTGACACTTTTCTTGCCGGCCGTATCACGGTGAAGATTTCTAATGCTAATTCTGGCAGCTCCATGCGGTAGAATTCTTAGTCTCTCCATGATAGTTGGGTCAACACCATAGTCCTCCAGGATTTTTGTAATTTCAGATTTTCCTTGAATTGCTCCAGATTTCTTATTTGGTTTTTAGATCTTCCACCATTTTCGTGGTTTTCACAAGATTTCTCTGTGATTTTTACCAGATTTTCACCATTTTTTGAGCAAATTTTCCAGATTTTTGAACCTTTTTTGTGATTTTCCAGAATTTTACCAAAATTTCAAAAAAATTCGAATCGATTTTCTGAGAGTTTCATTGCTCTTTTCGAACTTCTGAGTGGATTTTTGAAACTCGTGACCTTTCCAAATATAGAAACTTTCTAAAAATAGAAATTTTCCAAAAATAGCAACTTTCCAAAAATAGACCCTAAAAAATAGGGATCCCAGAATTGCCCAAAAGTGCCAAAAAGTAGGTCCTAAAAATAGGGGGCAGGGGTGAAACCTAAAACTTGGAGGTGTCGGGTGCGTAGAAACTGACGGTCGATCTTCGTCTTCCAAGCCTTCTAAAGTAGCGTGGTGGCCCAGCGTTTATCTGATGATCGGGCTAAAACTTCGTTGACTCGACTTCGGTCATTCAAGGTAGAACAAAATTACAGCGAAGAGAGTAGACAAAGCGAAGACTTAGCGAAAGCAAAACCCTAAAAGAGCAAACAACAAGGGTCCCCATTTGCAATGAAGGTGTGAAATTGGGTCTAGCAATTGTGATGTGCCTCTTGAGACTGGTGTTTGGCTGCAATCCTCTGGCCAGACTGGTGGATGAGTATGGCAGTCGCTTGGTTTCCAAATGATATCCCTTGGCAGCCCTATGAAGTTCTGCCCAGCACTCCACCCTATGGTCCAACAGTGATTGGAAATGCTCAGATCGGTAAATGGATGACCTGTGGCTTGGTATAGTCTTGTTGCAATCCTTCCAAATTTGGCGGCCACCTGTAAAACAGACCTATTTTAGGTTAATACTGAAAGTAGGGTTGGAAAATGCAACTTTTGAATAGGAAAGTTGATCAGAACAAGTCAGGGATTTCATCCCAACCTGCTAGGGTAATTGAGGTTTTTGTCCCAGCTAACCAACTCAGGAATCTCTTCCAAATTTCCAATCAATTTTCCAAATAATGGCGCCCTGCTTACAAGAACAAAATATATAGTTGTTTGGATAAGGGCACTAGGGCCCAAAAGTTCACGCCTTATTTCAAAATTCAAATTTTACTTTATTTTTATTTTATTTATATTTTAATTTTTAAATATTTTTTAATTAATATGGTGTTAAAAAACACCTTTTATTAGTTGTTGGGCCGACCGAGCTAGGAAAGGGATATGACAAAAGTGCAAAAAGTTGACTCAAAAGCACTTGAATGACCTTGTTTTTGTGGCATGCAACTTTTGGTTGCATGAAAAGAAGATACAAGGGTAGGATTCACATCATGAACTTGATTTCAATGACTATCGATCCATATTCAAATTGGGTTGCTGAGGATGCAGATCCACTATTTACTAATGACGAGATTGTTGATTTAAACAAGGATGCAGCCCAATGGCAAGCAAATGTGTCAGCATATGAAGAGGCAGCAGACGAGTTTGGCAAGACATTAGAGACAGGTTCGCCACATGCACAGCTTGATCCTATGCCTAAGGCTCTCTATGAGGATATTACAGCTATATCATCCACTTCAACGACACCCATACAACAGCTGTAGACTTTTTTGAGCTTTACTTGTAGAAAAGATTTATGATTTGTAAATTTTGTTGATATTGAAACTTGAAGTTCATACATATTGAGACTTTGAACTCATATGTTGGTCTATGAAGTGTATTGAACTCTAACTTTGATCTATATATTAAAAAAAAAGTAAAACAGTAATATAGCCCGTAAATTTAGTAATATGCATGTTTTTAAATAATATTTTTTTAAATTAATGCATTTTTAATGTTTGATAATTTTTTAAGTTTTTCCTTGAGTTTTTGCCAAGTTCTAAGTTTTTTAAAAAATTGGGTCAACTCAGTAATTGTGGGGTCCAAGTTTTTAAACTATGACACTAACCATGGCAAGCTCCTCTTCCTTACATTCATATACCTCTCTGTTCTAACCATTATAACCACCTATTCCTTGCATCGATATGTTTAATTGCTCTGGCCATCACAAGCTGCTTTTGTTTGTACTAATATGGAGATTTGACTTAGCAAACTACATACGACATCAAATTTGACATCTTAGGAAGATAAACGCCAACTTGAGGTGAATCAACAGATTTTACAACGCCAAATGTGTATACGTTTCTACTAGTATGTAATGTCCCTTTTGAGGCAAGCATGAAGAAATAAAAAGAAAAAATAATATTTTATTATTTTGAATTTGGCGCTCAAGGGGAAGAAATAAAATAATATTTAAATTTGATTTTGGCACCTAAGTATTTTATTTATTTTTCTTTGAGGCTGGACGACCCTTTTTGGGGGTTAAAAATAAATGAATAAATAAATTAAATTAAATTAATTCATTAAATTCGAATTTTGAGGCCCACATTAGGTCGGCCAGATTGGAGAGAAAAAGGGAAGTTTGATATAAATACAAGTTCATTGTGGAGGCTTTTTATCATCGACTAATTCATATCTACTATTCTGATTTACTTTGGTGATTTCTCTAATGACGAAAACCCTTAGGAATTGAGGAGAAGTAGGACGAAACCATAGCTTCTTCAATGGAGGACTTCATGACAGAGGTTCGCTTGGGCTTCAATGGTGATTCTTGCTAGGATCACATTCAATTTTCTCCATCAGCATTTAGGCATCTAGTTGAAGGGGTGAACTGTGCAAGTTGGAGGATATTCTTCAGATTTCTAGGGTTGTAAACCCTATCAGCAGACCAGCAGGCCAGCGCACCTCTTTGGTAGGGTTTTAGAGTTGTTTCTTCATCAAATAGTTGCATGGCTGGAGCAATTTCGCCCAGCTAGGGTTAGAAAAGGAGGACATTTCATTGCATAAATTGGGGTTACTTCATATCAGCAGACTTCTATATGTTGCTGGGCATGTTTGGAGCCCATTGCATTATGTATTTGCATCATTAGTTAGATATGCTTTGTAGCAGCAGACTGGTCATTTGAATATCAGAAGTTTTGGCTTATGTTGGTGGATGTTTGGGTACTTTATCTTGTTGTTTTCATGCTTATTCATGATCAAACAAATCTGTTATACTTCTTGGTGTTGTTGAGATGAATAAATGTTGCTGCTAATGCATAAATAAACTCAGAAATTCACATCAGCAAACTAGGGCTTGAGCAGAAATATAAAAACCAGAAAATTAGGGCATCATTTTGTATTATAAAAATCAGAAAAATGCACAAATATTGTTTGGGATATTTCATAGTACAGCCAAAATATTGTTTGATATCTTCTTAACATGATTGAACAAATTCTAGATCATCCCTAGGAATCATAAATGTGAAACTTAAGTGAGTATACATAGTTAAATATTGCAATTGAATACTAATAAGGTCTTAATCTTGCTTATCCTAGACTATACTTGAAATTCTCCATTAAAAACCTCACTATGCTTACTATTGTTACTAGACTACCATACAAACACCTTGCCATCTATTACTGAATACAAAAACCTCACCGTACTATTGAATACTCATGAGGTTTTAAACCTTGATCCTCCTAGACTATACTTAAAATTCTCCATATAAAAACCTTGCCATGCTTACTATTATTACTAGGCTACCATACATTTATCTAGTTTAGTGGTTCTTCCTTCTAAGTGATAGAAGTAAGAGCACTGTAGACAACTAAAATGCATTCCTACATTTCTGTCATCATCACACCAAACCCATCCTGCTTATCCACTTCCAACGTAAATTAAATAAATACTATTTTTTTAATTAATCTATCTAATAATTCTTCTAATGTTAATTAAATAAATCCCAATTATTTCATTAATAATTATAACTTTTATTTCAACATTACTTAAATAAATTACACTTATTTATTTGATTAATTAACTAATTCAGCCCTTTTCTAAAGCTCCCACATCAATTGAATAAATCAAATTTGTTTAATTAAATCAATCATTTCCTATAATATTTATTTAATTCATCTAAAACTCCCATCATCATCAGTTGAATAAACAAATCAAGTTTAGTCAACTAATTAATCATTTGCACATTCCCCCACCACTTCATTTAAAATAAACAAAGTCAATCTTTCTCTAGGCTCCAAAAAGACCCTTTTTCAATCTTCACCGGCAATCAAAATTGAGAAAATCTCCACCCTCCATCTCTTTCCAATCTTTGCTCCAATCATGTGCACCAATCACAAGATCAAATCCTATCCATCCATCATCCTCATCCCAAATCTATAAATTGACCATTCCTCAAGCCATTTTCAAGGTTAGGAATTAGATACAAGGCAAGGTCATGATATTGGAATGAGCAACATCACCTCTCAACAATAATCAACCATCTTGAGCACATCACATGATCATTAAGGTTTCTTTAGGTGAGAATCTTGTTCCCTTTTCATCATTTGTTTACTTACCTTTGCTCAATCGAAGGTGTAACTAGGTATAGAATAGTTCTCTATTGTTTTGTTCTATATTTTGGTATGCTTAAGCTCAAAATATATTCAGGGACCTTCTGCCACTCTTCCAAGACAATGTATTTATTTAACTTTCTTTTGTACATACTTATCAGGTTGCCTCAAAGCATCTTCAATGTGCTTTAAGACAATAGTTGTCAAAAACTTCCTTCTATATTATGGTGGCTTTACATGTTTTCAATTGATATTTAACAAATTGTGGGCCCTAATTTAAAGAATTTCAAAAGTGGGAGATTTTTATATTATTGTATATTCTTCCTATTTCCCAAATCTCTCTAGGTTCTCCAAGAATCTTCAAGATTGGTAAATCTCACAACCTCTCTTACTTGCCTCAAAAATTTTGAATGCAATAACTTTGTAAATTGATATCAATCACCAGCAAAAACATTACATATATCACAAGGAGAAAAACAGAAATCATGTTCACCAAGTCTCAATTGTGCGCAAGGACTAGCTAAGATTTCAAGCCAAAAAATTAAACGCTTATTACACATCTTTTTTCTTATTGCAATTACTATGCTAAAAACAAATATAACATGCATCAGGAGAAAAATGGCAAATACCATGTTCTAGTTTTGAGTCCCAATTGTGTGTGATGTCTAATTAGACATTTGATCCAAAACACAACATCCTCGTTATACATTGGCTGACTTATCCCAGTTACTATGTTTATACAAACATTACATTCATAAGGGGGGTAAACAACAGTTATAATATTATCTTCCAAGTCTCAATTATGTACAACATCTATGCATGAATTTAGGCCAAATACTTTGCATGCGTATCACACAATTTATGTAATGTCCCCTTTTGGGATTGGCCTAAATCTTGCCCTAGAATCACAAGCTTAATATAGTTAGGGCTGTAGCTCACCACTTAGAGGCTTCAAACAAGATAAATCTCGGCCTTAGGACCACAATCTGCATAAATCATAAGATAATCTTCTATAAATGATTCGCTGCTTCTCTGCTCAGAATATACTTATATATTCTTCACTTAATTCCCTTATAGATAATCACTGACTAATATTCCAGAGATACTACTTATTTTCTGATGGTTCCATCATAAATATATCAACTCATATTACAAACCAGGTCCTTGTCTGCCAGCAGATCTCCTACCTTTATTTCCAATCGATCAATCACTGATTGTATTTCTGTTGCTGCCTTTTCTGGATGCAGATCCATATATATTTACCCTTTATATCTGTTCTAAAACTCAGAATCTATTATCTTAAACTTACTTAATATTTCTATTCCTCATTTTTCTTATCTCTAATCTGCTTCTCCTTTTTCTCGAATTTCTGTTCTTTCCAATCTGCCCTACTATCCTTATTCCTTTGTGTCAGATCCTTTCTTTCATCTTTTTCCCTTCTCTCATATTTCTGCTGTATATCTATTTCCCCATCTAAGTGTTCTACAATCATATATAAATCTATTATTCTGAAATTCAATTCTACAGCAAATATATTAATTTGCTATTCTGGAATTCATAAGACAATTATACTGACTGATAGATATACTTGGCTGGTTGACCTCCTCTTTTTCTCTCCTATTCGATGATCTATATTTGATATGTGTTTGCCATTTTTATATCTTACAATGAGAATAGACATGTCTTCACAATATTCCTTTGTTAAAGGGACGCATACCTTAAAGCATTCATTAACATTTTAACTAATCAACGTTTTCAACCCTTAATCATGATATATTCTTCTTTTCTCTTTAATCGCTGTTTTTTGTTAAGTCACTGTGTATTAATATTAATGGTTGCTAATTATAGACATCACTACATGAGATATGGGCATTATATATTTATTTAATAATAATTACACATAATATTTGTGTTTGATAATCAGCGCTATAATTATAATATTATCAATTATAATTATATTGAATTTTTTTTTTTGATTTGTAATTATATTGATATGTTTAGATTGCCTTATATTTATTTTTTTTATTAGGTCTTTATACATTTTATTAATATTTTTACTATCATATTATAATGATTATAATTGTAATAATATTTAAATTGCTGATATTTATATTTATCTTTTTGATACTTATATTGTTATTCATTTTATTTATTTATTTTATATATTTATTTGCATTTCAATGTTTGGTTGTTATTTTTATATTTGCGATTTCGGGGACATGACAATTTATAAGTTTATAACCCATCCTATTTACAATGCTAATCCAACCATTATATTTGTCAATGTAAAAACAATTGCTATCATATTCCACTCCAACTCTCAATTGTATGCAACATAAAGCTTAGCTCTTAATCCAAGCACCCACCATGCTTAGCGTACATTTCCTGGCTCATCAAGTTATTGGAATAATAGGAGGTTTGAAACCTAGGAGGTTGATGGTGTCAAGAGTGGCGAGCTGCAGCGCCATGCAGGCTAGGGTTTTCAGGCCCTAGTCACGGCTTTCTATCATCTCTATTTGTTGTTGGCGCTTGCAGGTGGGGTTTTTAGCATGTGGGTGGTGCATAGTGTGTTTGGGGTGATGTGGGAGCTGGATTTGGGGTTTTTGCAAGTGTATCTACATTTTTCTATGGGTTTTTGTGGCGAGGCAGCATTTGAAGGGTCTTGTGTGGGATCCTTTGGTTGAGTTTCTCCCCTCTTTTTAGCATATGGCCTTGGTTGGAGGCTCTGGTTACAAGCATAATATGCCTTTCCAAGAGGTTTCGACTAGAAATGACCCTTCCTCATCCATGCATGCAAGTGTTATCAATTTCTTGGGCAAATCCACGAGTGGGGAGGGCTCGGTAAAGAATGGTGGTCCCCAAATCCCAAAAGTGAATGGGTGCCTAGAGAGGGGCCAAGATCAATCAATTCTAGTGATTCAACCGGATTCAATTGCAAAGGATATCAATTACTTGATGAATCATGCTTTAATTTGCAAGTTTATGGGGATTTGAGTATCTCTCCCTTTCTTGGAATCTTGGGCACGATTGATGAATCATGCTTTAATTTGCAAGTTTATTGGGATTCAAGTATCTCTCCCTTTCTTGGAATCTTGGGCTCGACAGACATGGAACCCTAAGGGCGAGATGGACGTCATGTTAGCAGTTAATAACTATTTTATAGCGGTTTTTAATTGCTTGGTTGATCGTAATAAAGCCTTTGAGGGGGGCCCTATTTCTATAATCAAGTAGACCTATTTTTAAAGCCATGTCATGTTGGCTTTAATCCAACGAAGGAACTCCCGTCACGTGTTACTATTTAAATGAGACTCCCTTGGTTCCCTTTCTAGAGGAATGATATTCTACATATGATCACTTTATTGTTGGGCAAGCCAATTGGTCCATGACAACAAACATTGATTAAAAAGATAATTTCTTATGCTCGTATATGCATTGAAATTGATTTAAATAATCCTTTGCCAAACTCTTCAAAAAATTTCCTTGGATCTACATCATGGATTCAATAGCTAGACTACAAAGCTCTCCCATTCCAATGTCGGATTTGCCATGAATATGGTCACTTGCAGAGGAGGTGTCCTAGGATTAGCCAAGCAAGACCCCTTACAATTAGCCTCCTCATCAATCACCTAAGTTGGACAAAGGAAACGCTCACATTTCAGGGGAGGAATCAGATAAGGATGGTTTTATTCCAATCAAGCCTCACAATAAGGGTAAAGGGCAAAAAAGAACTCCTAAAGATAGACAGGATAATGAGCTTTCTAACCATTTTGATGTGTTGGATGATTTGGACCAACAAGAGGTGAATCTAGGTGAGATGCACCTTGGAGGTGGTAATTTTGAGGTGGATCAAGAGGTAACTAGGAAGGTTGATAATCAAGACTCTCTACAAGGTGGGCTTCTGAATGCACAAATGGATATTAACCTTGATCCTAGGAATTCATGTGCTCTGGTGTCAACTAAAAATAATGAGAGATCTAATGAATTGGCCTTTGCTATGCTTGCTCCTCCATTGGAGAAGGCAAATCTGGATTCAGGGAAAGGAAGTAGAACACCGCCCACTTTAGAGCTTCAACAAAATAACGTCAAGTAGGGCATTCAAAAAAACATCTCAAGGTGGGTCAAAAGAAAGATCAATATAAAATTAAATTAATGGGAGACTTTGATTGAATCAAGGTTGGTTAAAACCATTGATTCTCATTTCTCCAATTCTGAAAGATGATTGTCCTTTCTTGGAATGTAAGGGGTTTGAATAGTGGCCCAAGATAAAAGTTTGTTCGACATTTGGTCAAAGTTCATTCGGCAGATATTATCTTTATCCAAGCCATTGTCAGTGTATTTGTGCTCAAGGTAATACAAAGTGTGTAGCTTGTATATGGAATCCACTAAAGATTACTCCGCTTTGGTGGATTTGTAGTAGATTTTCAATTTTTGTGGTTGCTTCTAGTTTGGAGTCTAGAGAGATTATGTTGTTTTTCAATGTCTACGCCCCAACTAGTTTTCTTGGAAAATCCCGACTTTGGTCCCATATTCAGTACGTTTGGTCCTTAGTTCCCTTATACCCTTCAATCTTGGATGGGGATTTTCATGCCATTACCGGTTTGGAGGAAAAGAGAGGGGGAGTGGAAAGGCTTGAGGCCTTGAGCTATCTTCCATCCTTTTCAAAGATAATATTTTATTCTTAAACATAAACCCTAGCAATGGGTTGTATACTTGGAGTAATAGGAGATGTTGAAAGGATCTTATCTCAAAGAGACTATATAGATTTTTCGTATCAAGATTTTAGCTTGGCAACAACTAGGCAACCTACTCTGAGATTTTGGAGTGGATGAGTACTAATCATTGGCCCATCAAACTCTCAACTTCTTTGGTGAGGGCCACAAAGAATCCATCTTTTAAGTTTCAACTTATGTGGTTGTGTGAACCTTAGATGCAGGATCTTATGATGGATTGGTGGAGTCAAGGTAGACCAACATTTGGCACAACAATGTACTCCTTTGTCAAAAGATTACAATTTGTGAAGCAACAACTCAAGAAGTGGAATAGGCAATGTTTTGGTAACATCTTTCCAGCTAAGTCAGCTGCTTAGTCTCATTTGGATGTTATCACCCGATAGATTAGGGACTTTGGGCTGACTAAGAGATCCCTTAAGCAAGAATCACACACCTTGAAGGAACATGAAGAATGGAAATTGTGCAAAGAGATTTAATGGAAACAGAAGGCCCGAGTTGAGTGGCTTCAAGAGGGTGATAGGAATATGGCTTTCTTTTCTAATTTAATCAAGGCCAAAAGACATGGGCATATGATTTTTTCTCGTGTCTTCTCTAGGAGTCCAACTAACATCCTTGAAGGATATCTCCAAGGAGGCTTCTCAGTATTATTCTACTTTGTTCACAAAGGATTTGCCCCCAAAGTCTAATGAAGAAAATCATATTTTGGCTTGTGTTCCCTCTTTAGTGTCTATAGAAATGAATGGAAGGCTTATAAGTCCCATTTCTCCAGTTGAATTGGAGGGAATTGTTTTCCAAATGAAGAAAGGGAAAGCCCCTGGTCCTGATAGATTCCCAATTGGGAAATTATAAAATTTGACTTATTGAAGGTGGTATAAGAATCGCAAAGGAACAAATAGATGTTGAGAGCTATGAATTCTACGTTTCTTACCCTTATACCCAAGTGAAGGGGCTAATTTGTTGAGCTTGTTCAGGCCCATAGCTCTTTCTAATGTGGTTTATAAGATTCTCTCCAAGTTGATTGCAAAGAGGCTTAAGCCATGGATTAACAAGCTCATTTCTAAAGAGTAGGGAGGTTTTGTGGCAAACAGGTAGAATTTGGATGGAGTGGTCATTACTACTGAGGTCGTGGTGACTTCAAGGGAGAAGGCTATATTTATCAAACTAGACATGGCCAAAGCTTATGATCGGGTCAAATGGTTATATTCCTTCAAAAAGTGCTCCTAGCTTTTTGGATTCAATGTTGATTGGGTTAACTGGGTGATGACTTGTGTTACGTCTACCTTTTTTTTTCGTAATTATCAATGGTGAGCCTTCAACCTTGTTCGGTGCCTGTAGAGGTCTCCAATGGGGAGATCCTTTGTCACCTTATTTGTTTATATTTTTGGCTAAGGATCTAGGAAGAGTTATTAAATCTCATGTAAGTCAAGGTTATATTCATGGTTGGTGTGGGGCAATGACCTGCCATCTCAATCTCATTTGCAATTTATTGATGAGAGTAGCCAAAGTTAGACAAGCTTCCAACTTCAAACAAGCATTGGATATCTATCTTGCAGCCTTAGGTCAACGGATCAATGAAGGTAAATCCTCCATCTTTTTTTCAATACCCCTCTTATCATTCAACATCAGATTGCTTTGATGTACCTTAGCATTCCCCTCTTTGTTGGATCCTTATCTAGGGGGACTTGGAAAATTGTGTTGGATAAGTTTCATGCAAAGGTTAGCCATTGGACCCACAAGTGGCTCTCTTTTGTTGGGAGAGTTTTACTATTGAAGTTTGTGGTCCTAGTTCTCCCTATCTACAGGTGCTTGGTCCAAGTTGCTCCTATGAGTTTCATTAAAGATCGGGATGCTCTTGCAAGGCAATTCTTATGGGCTGGCAATTTGGCTTCATCAAAGTGGAGTTTGGTTGAGTGGGATACTATCTACAGACCGAAGCAGGAGGGCGGTCTTGGGCTAAGACAAGCTAGCCTCACTGGTCAAGCCTTGGCTACTAAACTTTACTAGTGGCGGTGCAATAGTTAGGACCAAGCTTGGGCTAAGATTCTCTCCTCCAAGTATCTAAGGGGGGTAGCGAGGGAAGATGTGCCTAGGGTTAGTCTATCGAGTAAGGGATCTATGATTTGGGACACCCTCAAAAAGGGTGCCAATTTGATTAAGAAAGGTTTTTTTTTTGGATTTGTAACAAGAGCTCTAACGCTCTTTTTTGCTATGACTCTTGGGATGGTTTTCCCCTAATCGTGTCCATGTACCCCCATTTACAAGCTCTTAGTCACTGTTTCATGGAGGTTGGGTGGTCTCGGGTTGAAAACTTTAAATCTGCTAAGAGCTTGAGGCAAGTGGAGGTGTTTAGATGGAAGGATCCTTCAACGTGGCCGGTTGGAGGCTTAATTGAAGATCAAAAAGAGTTAAGAGGGTTTTAGAATGTAGAGCTCGCAATTCTCCGAGGGGGATACCCTAACCTAGAGTCCAAACCCTAGGGGGTATTCGGTGGCTTCTAGATATCAAGAGTTGAACCTTCAGAAATATGGGGGATGGAAGTGACATGGTGGAAGAACATGTGGAATAAATTTGCTTGGCCCAAATGCAACTTCTTTTTGTGGCTTGTTTCTTTGAATAAGTGTCTCGCCTGGGATAACCTATGGAAGAGAGGGTTTCAAGGGCCATCTATTTGTGTTCTTTGTGGCAAATATTGAAGAATTCTCTTCTCACTTATTCTTTTAGTGTTCCTTTTCTAGAGGCATCTGGTTCTTATGGTGGGATATTTGGAAGCAAACTTGTGTTCATGCTTCTTCTTTGGTCATATTTTGGAGGTGTTTGGAGAGGCCTCTAGCTAAGACCTTCTTTCTTCAGTTGATGGAGCATTGGACCCTCATTCATCCTTTGCCAAGTATGGTTTGAAAGGAATCGTAGAATCTTTCAAGGAAGGAATTTGGTGGTCCAACAACTTTGGCATAGAATCATTGGCATGGTTTAGAAATGGTGAGAGCTACATGTGAGGTGTCTATCCCATTGGAGATTGGTGAGGAAAAGTGATGAAGAGGTTGGAATTATATAGTAATGATCCAAGGCCTTCATTGGCAAGGAGTCGTCATTCCAGAAGAAAAACTTGGTAGGATGGAAAATGGTCTCCTCCTCCCTTTGGTGTCCTAAAGATTAATACGAATGGTTCATCCAAGGGAAATCTTGGGCATGTTGGGATTGGAAAAGTTGGGAGGGATAGTACCGGTACAATCATTTTCCTCTTTTCCCTATAAAGGACAACACACTAACAATCTTATGGAAGGTCTTGCTATCCTTATAGCTCTTGAAAGGGCTTGTGCACTTGGCTGGCACAAGATTATGATTAATATGGTGAATGGGCAAAAGTTGGATGGTGTCAATTCACAATTGGCTTCGGTGACTAGGCAGATTCTTCAATTGAATTCCTTGTTGGATTCCACCTCCTTTGTTCATATCCGACAAGAATGGAACAGTGTAGCTGATTGTTTGGCTAAATGGGCTTCTGAGAATATGGGAGAATGGCAGGTGGAAGATTGGGAGCATTTATCCTGGTATTATTCTCAAAGTTTGGATAGGTTGATTATTGAGGGTATGGATGGCTGATTGGTATTATAGCTGAGATCTTGGGAGTCTTGCTCTCCCTGTGATGGTGTTTGTTAGAATTTGTTGGTTGGGCCTTTTCTCCCTTGATTGATTGGGATGTATCTCAGTTTGGTTGTATGTTAAATTCTTGTTGAGTCAATAAGTTTTTACACTTTTAAAAAAATAAAGTTATTGGAATAATACAAACATTACATTCATCAAAAAAGGGAAAAACAAATGTTGTATTCCCATTCCAGTAGCAATTGTGTACAATGTATAATTAAGCTCTTAAACCAAAAACTCACCATGCATATTGTACATTTTCTGACTTATTGCAGGTTCCTATTCTATATTGCTACCATAAAACTTTTTTCATCAAGGGAAAAACAACAGCTATCATGCTCTCCATCAATCCCAGTTATGTACGGTGTTAATTAAGCTTTTAAGCCAAAAACCCACAATTATTATTGCACATTTTCTGTCTTGCTTAACCAAAACAATGTCAAACAATAGCCTACCCAATCCGTAAAAACACGGACATATGTCTAAAAATATCTGCAGGACAGAGTGTGATTTGAGCTCGTGAGGCGTCTGGCCCAAATGCTAACCCGCACTTGCCAGGGTGCCTAAACTCAAATCTAGAAAATCTACGGCCGGGAATAGACACCGATTGCCAGATACCAGGTATTCACACTGACCTTTGCAATACACCTGATTGCAGGAGTAAATGCCCAAGCCCTGCAATCTGCCAAACCTAAGTAAACAAGTGAACTTACCATACCCAGTCAGGTGAAAGCTAAACAGAATAAGAAGATTTTATACGAGGAAAAATTAGGGTATACCCTTAATCTCAAGCACAGAAAATGAAGCTCGTCGCAACAACCTTTCTGGCATAAATTTTGACATACAACTACTAAAATGAACCGAGCATTTCCCTAAACCCTAAGGAACGAAAAATTTGTAAAACCTAGCTCTCCAGAAAATATTGGACCCGACTCATCAAACACTAGTAACCCATATTCGCAGCAGGGGATCAACGCTGTGCTGGCCCTGAGTGTTTGGTCTCGTGAAACCACTATCGTTAGAACATATACCCTTATCATTAGAACAAATACTCTTTAAAGAAGGATTGAATTTATCCAAAGATAAGGATAAGTTTTATCAGCATTAAGTGTAGGTTTCTTTATATAAAATACCTCGAGAAATTCTTCGGCATATGCCTGAGCAAGCTGGGTCTTCAGCTGGTCCATTAGGTGCTCATTGGAAGCGCCTGAAGAGGAGTTTGGCGAAGGGGATGAAAACGGATCCATCTCTAACTCTATTGTCTTTGATTTGGCTGCTGCTCCAGCTCTGCCCCTTCAGTTTATTAGTTGTCTAAAACACAAAACCTTAAAAAAACCCTACACACCACTCTCGGCTCAGCCGGTGTAATGCAATATATCATTACAAAAATGATCTAGGGTAATTAAATAAATGCAATTAATTTAAATTAAGATAATTGTAAAAAATAGTGTTAATAATGTTTTGGACTCATTTAATACTTTTTAAAAAGTAATTGTCTCAATCTCATAAAACTTTGTGGTTCAAATTGGAGCATCAATACATTTTTAAAAACTTTGTGGTTCAATATCTTAGATAGAGGTATTTAGCTTTAAAATTGATAAATGAAAAAATAGTGTTAATAATGTTTTGGACTCCTTCAATATTTTTAAAAAAGTAATTGTCTCAACTTAGTGAATATCTCAAAATCTAGTTTTATAAAACTTTGTGGTTTAAATTCGAGCATCATGGGTTTGATTCTAATTGTCATAAATTTAATCTCTAGTGTGGATATGATTTGTGCTACATGGGATTGATCTCACAAAATATGTATCTGAAAACCTATTCACCTCCATTTCTAATTAACTAAACTTGTCACTGTGGTGTTTGAGGATAGTGTTTCAAAGTTTGTCAACTTGATACAAGAATGGATTATCTTTGGTCAAACCCCTTGGCAATTTGAATTAAATAGTGATGAGCAATATTGAAGATAGAATATGCAGACATGTGAATGGCCTATATAATGATGATGTAGATCTGATTTTTTATTGCTCTTAGAAATTAAAGTGTGCTTTAATGAATTTATCTTGTCCTTGCATTCCTCTATTTTTTGGATGATGTTTACATACAATGTCAACATCATGTTGCACAAAATGTTGTCAAGTTGGCTCATAACTACAAGTAGGAGGCAGGAAACTTGGAATTTGAATTTCAAGTTAATTCTCATGGTTGAGCAAGGTCACAAATGAACTCTAGAAAAAAAATGATAATTCTAATGCAAAGAGTGAATGTATGAAAGGAAGGGTGAGTGAAGACACGATAATCAATAGTAAATGGAAAATGCATGGAAACTGGTCCAAACAAGGGTGAAACCGATGTGGGTTGAAATTGGACCATGAGCCAAGCTTGACACAAGAGTGTGTCATTTGTCAATGTGTTATTGTTGAAGACATCCTAATCGACATGTGTATAAAACTAAATATGAAATGATATGTGTACTATAATTTTACCATAGCATTTTACTTCCACTTTGATGTGTGTGAGAGTATAACATGAGCATAAATTTCAAGGCATATGGACATTTCTCAATTAACATAAAAATGAATTTGTAAACACTCGTGAAAGGATGTTGATTTGTCTAAAGCAATGGACCATTCTTGAGTTCTTCTTAGTGTGAGTGATCAAATGAAATTTGTAAAACAATAAAAAATATGCAATGAGTAGTGTTTGCTACATAGTCAAAATAAGCATAAACCATAAGTTTATTTAATTGTTTACAAAAATGAAGAATAGAGAGAAGGGATAGAAAATTCCAAGCATGTAGAGAGTGATATGAAATATTTCACATGATGTGACCATGTGATATGGATCTATATCATGTAGCCATGTGATAGAGTTGCATGCAACATGGCAATGCAATCAAAACTTCACCTAATGTGGCATGTGATAAAAAATTACTCAATGTATCATGTGATGCAATATGACATCCACACAGTATGGTGATGTGATAGGTCTTCATAGGATTCAAGTACATAATATGATCAAACTCTATATCCAAATACAAAACACCATATAAAATTTTGACCATGAAAATAATTAGTGAGAGTATATGTTCCCTTCAATTGGTTGCACCCAATGGATACAAGGAATTCTAGATGAGATGAAAATGATACATGATAATGATAGTGATAAAAAGAGTGTCATAATTATATAAGATGTAAGCATTTATAACATGTAAAGACATATCATTAAGATCATAAAGTGGAGATAAGCATCAAGGCATAATTTTACCCCTAATTTGGGCAAATCATAAAGTGAGGATAGTCTTAAAAGCTAGATAAAAATTATGTAAACATATAAATAACATAATCAAATGAAGAAATTAATATTTAAACATAAATAAGTAGAATATGAGGGTAAAGACACATATAAGGATATTTGAATTATGTTGATTTAATGCAAGATGAAAAGATGAAAATGGTTTTAGAGGCAAGATATAGACTATATAGGTATTGATAAAATATATAAGGTAAGGTCATGGAGAAGGTTTCAAATGTATGATCATAAGGTGAAGCATGAGATAGATCATAATACATAGTAGCATAAGTATGAAAATGTAGGCATGAGAAAATAATAGGCATAAAGTGATGAACATGAAGTCATAAGTGGGTAGGTATCACAAGAAGATAAGTAAACATAAGTCATAATAAAGATAAATATAGAATGAATTATGTTAATGGCTAGCATAGAAGTGTCATGGATCATGAAAACATAATATTGTGTTAAGATGTAAATAATGAATAGGTGAACCACCAAAAATGGTGGATCAAAAACAAGGTTTGTGGAACAACATAAAAATGAACAAAGGAACATAAGAAAATATAAAGGTGGAATGTAAATAGAGAAAAGGTTATAAACATGGAAATGACATGAGGACGTTGTCCCCGAGTAGTGAAAACAAAAAATGGATCACAATATAGAAAGTGAAATGAGAATAGGAAAAATACAAGAAACAAGGTATGGTCAAAAGGCCAAAATTTAGGAACATATGTGATGCAAGGGCATCATTCAACAACATCAATTCATCTATGGTACATCAGACCCAAACATAACTTGGAGAAGATCAACTAACAAACTCACTTATTCTTTCATCAAACTTCATCAATTCCACTAGTTCCCACATCACTACAAAACTTCAAACCAACATGTCAGTATTTCAATTTCACCAAAACCATAATCCATACCATTATCAGCATCAAATTGACACAAAAATTTGATTAGAATCACTGAAACAATCCATTCTTTCATTATTCACTAAGCCACTTTTCTTTCCACATTGTTTCCCAAGACCAAAAGACTATCATTCACTTATACTTGATTCAATCCTTTAACTAGACTTTGAAAAATCCTTAAAAACTTCCTTAGTTCAGTTTTATATCATAAACATCTTCTCCATTTTGTTGTTCCACAGTTACACCCTTACTAGCAGTCAATACACCCTCTTGTACATTAGTTAAACATTGTCCAAAGCATCAAATTCAACAAGCTTTACCTCTAGACTCCTCCTCAATCCTTTAGTACAATTTTAACACCTTTACTTTGTCATATTCTAGACATATTTAACCATCCAAATCACTGTTCCATCAGTAACGCAGTTTCATGCATTCAATGAACACAAGATCCTTGTAGCAAAACAACATGATGTGAACCATTTGAATCTAGACCTTGCACAAACACAATAAACAAGCAAACAATTAGATCAAACACAAGATTAGAAACCAATGATTCCTCAAGAAATCCATTTGAAATTTGCAAAAGATAAGAAATGAAAATGAAGAACACAAATGAAACAATTAAATCCTATCTAATGCAAGCAAACTCTTGATCTCTTGAGGGAGTTGGTGCAAATAGGTGTGTGGAGATTTGCCCTTTCCCAACTCCTTGAATGCAAATGTTGATTGAAGATGATTGACCCACTTGATGAAGACTTTGAATGTATGCTCCAAGCTAAAATCTGCAAAAAACCTAGCTATGATTCAATGAGATGAATGAGAATTGCTAAGTATTTTAGCATGGTAACTTTGCTTGAAATGTGGATGATGAAATAAGGATATAAGCTCTTTATTTATAGATTGATAAGTTGAAGAGATGTCCAAATTTGATCAATGTGGGACAAAGATTCAACCAATGATATAATGCCACTTGTCAACATGTGAGAGGATGAAGGTTGAGCAAGTTTTGAGGATTGTGCAAGTTTGAAATTTGAATTTGATGAGATGACATGTTTAGGGGGGATGAAAAATGAGTTAAATGCCAAGTGGGAGACATGTAAGAGACAAATGTAAGAGCTTTAAATGCTTTGTTGGATGGACAAGTCCTTTTGGGGGGAGATTTCAAATTTGAGGAATATTCCATCTTAGATGCCAAGTTGAAAATAAAGATTTTGATAAATCATAAAAATTTCATGTGCAAGTGGAAATCTAGAGAATGCAAGTGGGGTGGGATTAGCATTAGATTTAATCAAGATTAATTAGCTAGGATCATGATTAAGCAGATTTGACCACTTTGACTTGATTTAGGGATTTAAATCAAATCAAAGGGAGATGAATAATGCTCTAAGATTTAATTAAATAAATGATTGATTTATTTAATCACAGAGATGATGATAGGATCAAGTTTGATTTATTTGATTTAAGTTGATGAATTTACCCTGATGAATGGATGAGTGTGATTTTGATCAAATGCATAATGCTAATTTTGCGTGTCTACAATGACTAAATCGGCTGTTCCAAACAAACCACGATGTATCTCCACAAAAGAATTATTGTTCCAAGAACCCATTTTGTTCTGTTAAACATATTAAAAACTTAGACTGGGTTGTTTTACAAAATTCACCAAAACATTAGACTATCACACATTTTAGGCATTCAAAATAGGTCAAAAATACAAAGCAGCTCCCACAATATCAACTCCAAATCATTAAATGACTTTAAAAAGTCTTGATTCAAGGTTCTAAACTCAAGATTAAACCACCTTTAAGAATTGAAAGGCTCAAATAATCGTTGTTCAACAAAACCCTTGTTATATGCACAATACAAGCTTACCACATGAGGGTTTGTTAGGAAAGCTTACCCCACACCTCTTCATGCTCTACCACTATTTGAAAAATGTGTAATTATGTCTACATGCTCTATCTAAGCCTTCACAAAACCTCAAATACTCCATTTGCATCAAATCCCTTGTTGGAGCCATCCATCTTCAATAAACTTTGTATTTTATGTGAAATCTACAACCAAGCGTTGAATACTTGTTTCCCCTGCATTATTCAACATACACATAACCTACAACTTCCAAAACTAACCTACCCCACCATTCTACACTGCCTTATTTGGTGGGGTAGACATTATTTACTGTCTAGACTCTCAAAATCTATTATGAGAGTTTACAAACCAGTATTCAAGGAAGTGACTTAAGCCAAACGTTTTACTACTCAAATTTCTTCAAAATGGTTCTTGAGTGAAAGATACTTCCCTTTACTATCAAATAAATTGAAGAAATAAGTCTAAATTTACTGTGCAAAACCAATAAATGAGTAAAATATAGGAAGAAAACTTTGAATTGTAGGAACAAGGTACTGTATTTATCAAATACTCTTCAAGAATACAATGTCTGGCCACTTGCTTGCCTTTTACATGCTTATATAGATGTTTACATCAGAATTATTTCCTTCTCAACAATTACAACTGCCTTGACAACTAATTTTGAAATGGTGACTCTTCATCTTCTTTGAGCAATTTTGCATTTTTTCACTTTTGCATCTTTTTACATTATTGACAACATTTTATGACTTAACCTCGTAATCACCTAGAGACCCTTTTTGATGACACAAATACATTATAGTGACCTGACCATGACCTTATTACATACATTCCTTGATGACAATTCAAATTTTCCAATTTTGACTAATGGAGACATATAATGAGCAAGGTGCTCCTGCACCATACAACCAACCAACAAAACCTTTCCAAGTCCCTTGGAAACACATTGTATCAACTTTGCTTGTACCTGCAAAACAAATTCAAATATGCCTTGGACTTCTTCTTCTTCTTTTATCTTGATTTTTTTCTTTGTCTTTGTCTTTGCCTTCAACTCTATCTTCATCACCATCTTCACTTTTTCTTCCTTTCTCATTATATCATCAGGTTCACAATCTCTTTTTTCTTTCAAAAGGACATAGGACTACCCTTTTACCACTTTCATCTTTTCACCAACTTTTCCTCAACCAAGGACACAGGACTGTCCTTGCAAACTTTCCTCTTTCTTTCACAATTCATCCTTGACCTTCTCAAACCAATCACCTTTCTCATCTTCTCAACTACTCCCATCAGTGGAGTATTCTTCAGGCTACAACTCAAGTGCTTCACAGACAACTATCCATTTGGTTCTTACTGCATCACAACACAACTCAACAAACTTTCTTGCCTCACCTAGGTGTCTCCACTTTCTCTCCCTAGCCTTTTCGCAACCATCAACCAAGTTCTTTCTTAACCTGCATACAACCACAAATTCACAAACAACAAACTTTCTTTACAACTTAGATGGATCAAGCACCTTCAACCAACCAATAAAAACTCAACAACCAACTTCAACAACAACATCAGCAAACCATCAATTCAACAAACCATCGTAACCTTGCTAGCTCTGATACCAAACTGATGCAAGGGCATCATTCAACAGCATCAATTCATCTAGGGTACATCAGACCCAAACACAACTTGGAGAAGATCAACTAACAAACTCACTTATTCTTTCATCAAACTTCATCAATTCCACTAGTTTCTACAACACTACAAAACTTCAAACCAACATGTCAGTTTTCCAATTTTACCAAAACCATAATCCATACCATTATCAACATCAAATTGACACAAAAACTTGATTAGAATCACTGAAACAATCCATTCTTTCATTATTCACTAAGGCACTCTTCTTTCCACATTGTTTCCCAAGACCAAAAGACAATCATTCACTTATACTTGATTCAATCCTTTAACCAAACTTTGAAACATCCTTAACAACTTCCTTAGGTCAGTTTTATATCATAAACATCTTTTTCCATTTTATTGTTCCACAGTTACACCCTTACTAGCAGTTAATACACCCTCTTGTACATTAGTTGAGCATTGCCAAAAGATCAAATTCAACAAGCTTTACCTTTAGAATCCTCCTCAATCCTTTAGTACAATTTAACACCTTTACTTTTTCAGACTCTAGGCAGATTTAATCATCCAAATCATTGTTCCATCAGTAACACAATTTCATGCATTCAATGAACAAGATCCTTGTAGTAAAACAACATGACTAAATCGAGTGTTCCATACAAACCGCATTGTATCTCCACAAAACAATTATTGTTCCAAGAACCCATTTTGCTCTATTAAAACATATCAGAAACTTAGAGTGGGTTGTTTTTCAAATTTCACCAAATCATTAGACTGTCCCACGTTTTAGGCATTCAAAATAGGTCAAAATACAAAGTAGCTCCCACAATATCAACTCCAAATCATCAAATGACTTTAAATTGTCTTGATTCAAGGTTCAAAACTCAAGATTAAACCACCTTTAAGAATTGAAAGGCTCAAATAATTGTTGTTCAACAAAACCCTTAATTTATGCATAATACAAGCTTACCACATGAGGGCTTGTTAGGAAAGATTACTCCATACCTCTTCATGCTCTTCCACTATTTGAAACATGTGTAATTATGTCTTCATGCTTTGTCCAAGCCTTCAAAAAACCTTAAATACTCCATTTGCATCAAAGCCCTTCTCAGAGCCATCCATCTTCAATAAACTCGGTATTTTCTGTGAAATCTGCAACCAGGCATTGAATACTTGTTTCCCCTACATTTTTCAACATACACATAACCTACAACATCTAAAAATAACCTACCCCACCATTCTACACTACCTAATTTGGTGGGGTAGACATTATTTACTGTCTAGACTCTCAAAATCTATTATGAGGGTTTACAAACCAGTATTCAAGGAAGTGACTTAAGCCAAATGTTTTACTACCAAGATTTCTTAAAAATGGTTCTTGAGTGAAAGATACTTCCCTTTACTATCAAATAAATTGAAGAACTAAGTATGAAGCTACTGTGCAAAACCAATAAATGAGTAAAATACAAGAAGAAAACTCAAAATTTCAGGAACAAGGTACTTTATTTATCAAATACTCTTCAAGAATACAATGTATGGCCACTTGCTCGCCTTTTACATGCTTATATAGATGTTTACATTAGAATTATTTCCTTCTCAACAGTTACAACTGCCTTGACAACTAATTTTGAAATGGTGACTCTTCATCTTCTTTGTGCAATTTTGTATTTTTTTCACTTTTGCATCTTTTTACATTATTGACAACATTTTATGACTTAACCTCATAATCACATAGAGACCCTTTTTGATGACACAAATACATTAGAATGACCTGACCATTACCTTATTACATACATTCCTAGATGCAAATTCAAATTTTCCTTTTTTGACTAATGGAGACATATAACGAGCAAGGTGCTCTTGCACTAGTATGCAAAACAAAAAATGAAAGAAAAACATAGATGTTTAAATATATGAGTGTTTAATGTGTCATGGAAAATAGTTATTAAGATCCATCTTTAAGAGATCATTCTCCTCTTTAAAGGTTTCGCCATATCCTTATTCTTTAATTTTATGTTACACCCCGTTGTGTTATTACGTATTTACTATTGCCTTCGAGAGTTAAAATGCTTTAATTTATAATTGTATTTTGTATATGAATCTTGATTTAAAATGTGGTGAATGAATGTGTAATTCAATATGATGTTTTATATGTTTTGAAGATATATATGAATGTATTGTTATCGACTAACTATTGATGTGATGTACTAAGCTGGATGCAGGAACAAATTCACACCTTTGAAAAAGAGGGGGAGTATCACTTAAGAGAAGAACTTGGTCTGGTAATCCTTATGGAGTCTAACTGAGCATACACACACTCACATTCTAGTTGGTCTAAGTTAAGTCAAGTATGTTTGAGGAAATGGTAAGTGATCTTCAATTTTGGTTTGGGAATGTTTTGTATTGATTTATGGTCTAAGTTAAGTCAAGTATGTTTGAGGAAATGGTAAGTGATCTTCAGTTTTGGTTTGGGAATGTTTTGTATTGATTTATGGTTTCAGTCTTTCAATGTTCTTGATTGGGAAAATGTTATTAAGTCTTTATGTCAAGTGAAAGTTATTCCTTGTGTGTGCTTATATTTATGTATTAATTAATGAAGTATATACATAAAATGTATATATGTACATGTCTACAATAACTCATACATGTGAGTAAATACGTGCATGAGTATACGTAGGTAGACGTATCTACGCATGCTCATGAACAGATTGTCCATATGCATGGGAATACCAATTGGAAAAATGTGACATATATATATATATGCACTTCGTGTATATATGTCAATCGATGAATATACAAATATATGTGTTTTAAGTATGGACAATAAAATAATATACAATATATATATATATATATATATATATATTAATATACGTATATGTGAATATATATACATAATTATTTTAATATATGTGTTAATATATATATTGATTGGAAAGTAATGCATTTGATATCATGTGAATATAAATATATTTATAATATTTGTATAAACCAAGATCATAGTACCTACAAAACACAATAAACAAACACATTAGAAGATCATATGCAAGCATGAATCAAGATTTCCTATGAAATCCATTTAAATTGCAAAGAACAAGAAATGAGATGGAGAACATAAACAAGTATGAACAAAAGCTATCAAATCCTATTCAAATGCAAAGCAAACTGTTGATCCCATGGGGGAGTTGGTGCCAATTTGATGTGAAAATTGGCCCTTTTCCAACTCCTATGATGCAAGATTGATGAGTGATGAAGAGTGATCCACTTTGTTGAAGATTCAAATGTGCTCCATGATGAAAAACCTGCAATAACCTAAATATGCCATGATGAAATTGATGAAAATGCTAATGTTTGAAGATGAAATTGAGTATAATAAGTTTGCTCAAATTGTGGATGCTCAAATGAGGAGAGAAACCTCTTATTTATAGAATGATAAGATGGAGGAATGCCCAAAATGAAGTAATGTGGGACTAACATTCAACCAATGGAAAGATGCCACTTGTCAAGAGATGGATGGATGAAGGATGTGCACATTTTGATGAATGTGCCCATAAATGCATTTATTTGAAATTTGAAATTAGTGAAATGACAAGGTGGATGAAGAGTCAAATGGAGTAATGGCCACTTGGCTCAATGTAAAAGGAATTGTAAGATGAAATAAATGTCTTGTTGGAAGGACCTATCCCACTTGGAGGGATTTTCAAATTTGAAGGAATATTCCCCTATTATGCCATGTTGAAAGAAAATAGAGATTTAATAAATGAATTAAATATATTTTCATGTGCAAGTTGATGAGCCCAAAATATGCTCAGAATTTGGGTATCATGGTGTACTTTTAATAGCCTTACTTTTGTTGTTCATGGTTGTTTAACTCTTTAAGAAACCTTTTATTGGGGGATATCTTGTAGCAATACACTTTTATATTCCTACAGCCTATCATGTTGATATGTCTATATTTATTACCCTGTTTGACTCCCCAAATGACTGGTATAATGCATGTAGTTTTGAATGATGAAATAGATTTAAATATGTGATTAATGAATGAATATCGCGGTATCGCCATGCATCTTTTCTTTCGCATTGTTACCTTGTGTTTCGCAGGTTGTTGAAGAAAGTATGAACAGTCAAGCGCTACTGATCTCGGCCTTGCAGTAAAGTTCATTTCCTGCACGACTTTGAGGAAGTTAGCAAAGACTCTTTGACCGAAATTGTTGGGAGGAAATTTAAATGTCAATTAATCTGGAAAGAGTGGAGTGCTAGATTCTCTCTAGATCGGGTTGAACGATAAACTCATTTATGAAGTTTGTTCCTCGATTTCGGGATACATTTTACATCCACGTCTTTCTCTGTTAGGGTTAGTTAGTTAGTTATTTTCCTATTTAAATAAGTGTTCCTCCGCGGGTGAATAGAAGAACAAGAAAAATAGGAAATAGATAGAGAAGCAGATTATGTAAGAGTTAGAGTTAATAATATGAATCAAAGTTTTTGTTAGTTTTTTGAAGCAGAACAATCAATGTAAATGATTTCAAGTTATGAATAGAAGTTGATGGAGTTCTGAGTACAATATTTTGTGTAAATTAGTTGATGCTTGCTAAGGGGGCCCACTTAGTAAGTATCTGTAGGTGAGTAGTTGTTTATCCTTTGTTAATTGAAGTTAGATTTCATTTTAGAAAGTTCCAGTACAAGCTCAGTCTTATACTATTCCTGCAGCATCAGGAATCCATCCCTGTGTTTGTTCCTGCAGATATGGCCAGTTTATAGTTTGTCTCTCAGTCGTAGCTATTATGATTTCTGCTTTGATTAAATTATGGTTGAGTTAAGAGAACATTGCATTACCTTCCTGTAGCGTAGGTAGAATTTCTTTCCAAGTATTTATTTTTGAAAGGTTGTGACTAAAACTGGTTCTTAGTGCACATACAGTGCTGCTCCATTTAAAGTATACGTTCCCTGGTTTGACAAGTAAATGAACGACCATGAAAAGATATTAGTCACCTGTTAGAATGTCCAATTCCCAGGATAGGTTTTGCTGTGATTTTCAAATCCTTTTGTGGGCGCGACCACAAGTGGCAAAAGCTAGAGGATAGGACATGGATTAGAATTAAATTAATCAAGGGCTAATTAATTTAATGAGGGATTAGATGATGTGACAATTTTGACTTATATTTATGGTTTGATTTAAATCAAAGATGAGGAGAATGTGATTTTAGAGATAGTTAAATAAATATTTTGTTTTATTTAACTAAAGAGGATGATTGGTTAGATTAAATCAAATAAGGTTTTAATTTATTTAATTTAATGAGATAGACTTTAGAAATTAATAAAATTGATTTATTTAATTAAATAAAGAGCCAGGGTTAATTAGATCAGATTGATCGATTTAATTAATGAGGGAGAATGACTTAATTAGATAAATGATTTATTTAATTAAGAGAGGAAAATTGATGATTTTAATCAAATAAGGGTACTTGATTAAATGGTTAGATAGAGGGATGATTCAGGATGAAAATGATGTTAGTAATCCGGATTAGATGCGCAATGTCAATCGGTACATTTTACGTGTCTACATTTTGCCCCTCTTTGAAACAATGCTCTTGTTGCGTTGGTTCAAAGAATAAGCTATCTTGATCAAAAAACCAAAAAATTTATGATTTCAAATTTTGCCCCACTGCTTCCCCAGTGAGAGAAAACATGTCAATATATTGCCCCCTCGAGAGATCAGACGAAAATTCTAATTTTTGGGTCGATCTCGGGACAAAGAGGTTCAAGATCAATTCAACTTGAATGTTTGATGTAGACAGATTCGATGATGTAGATAGTTATCAGCCATGGGTAACCTCATGTCTACTTTGATATATTACACACACTTGATCCTGATTTTGTACCATGACAATTACATTATTAATGATATAAATATGAGATGTGATGATTCGATGATGTGTCTTGTTCTATTTTATGCAGTATGGATGGATTTTATTTCTAAATGTGTTGTCACGATTCTATCTTATGTATGTCGTTATGAGATGATTCTATATGGTACCTATGTGATGATGATGCTATGCGATGTATGACTTTATGATGTGATGCAATGATTGTATGGATGCATTTTTCTTTTTTCAGTATCTTTTCTTATGTACTTTTTATGACGATGTATGGAAAATGCAAAATGTTATGATATGCAAATGCTTAGACTAACAAATCTATATTATGCATTGATGCAAATGTAATGAAGTTGATATGATAAATGCTTTCTATATGATATAGTATGCGTTATGCAGTATGCTGACGGTTTATGGATGCAGGATGGATGCACTGGCAATAATGATTTGCAATTAACTGTCATGGTACCATGTTAGTGCAAAAAACAAGAGGTAGAAGAAAACAAGAGATTCCAACAAGACACGAGGGGTGATAATGATGATGATTACTTGCTAAGGAGTTGGGATTTTTAAAGGACCAATTACCTTATGTTTGATTACACATGTAGGTACGATGCATCAAGGTATAAAGAACTAGGATGGCGTTGCACCTAGTGTGATGGAATTTGACTCGACAAATAGATAGGAGTATTCTTGTTCACACTTAACATACAAAAACTTTGCTAGGATGCACTTAAGAAGTTTCAGACATCTCAGACCAAAACACAAAAAGGTATAACCTATCAATGCAATAGTCAACAAGCTACCCAAAACACCCTCCATGCATACCTAACAAAGCAAGTATTTGCCAAGTTATACTACAAGAACATTTAACAAACACAACAGATAAAAGGATAATGATCGTTGCCCTATTCCTCTCTTTAAATCCTTTCATTCAAACATCATTGAGAGGTCCTTGGAATGAGTGCAATAAGATAAATCAAAAGACAAAGATAAAGTAAACAAACAAGCTAATGTCCTTCAATACCACTAGCCAAGACTAAACTACAATGATGCCTGATGTTGATGTCCATTGTAGGAAGGATGCATCCCAGGACATGACGATATCAGATGATTGATATGGGATCGATTAGATGATAGGCTATTGACACAAAGAGTTGATCAACTTGTTTACGTACTAACTGTTTCACCAAAAGTTGGGGATGATGATTGATTTATTGTGAATGATGTTTATTGCGGGTGAAGGTGAGATGAGACAAATGGATTTTTAAAATATTTGGATTTTTTTATGTTTTTGAAATGTTTTAAGGCTACTTTTGGGTATTTTTCAAGATTTTAGAAATGTTTTGATTTTCAAATTTTCAAATTTTTTGGGTTTTTATAAGATTTTGACCAAGAGACTAACCTAAAGACCTATCCTAGGGGCCTCGAGGGTTGATCAACAAATTAGCCTTGCCTACATTATACACGCAAAGACCACGTGGTTCGACTGACACATACTTGATTATTGATGAGATATGAACAAATGGATTGCTAGTTTATTATGATGGACTCCTAGAGGACTAACCTAAGTGTCTCAGAGGACGATCAAAGATCAACCTTGCCTAAATTCAAGGCTCAGAGACCCATAGTTTGACAAGACGACTCTGTTTTTAACTTTTTGACCTGTTTTGGGATTTTTGATATGTTTTGAATGTTTTTGGATTTTTTTGATTTTATGATGTTTTTTATTTTTTTGATTTAGGGACTTCAAGAATATACATGAATCCGATTTGATGAGAACATGCCCCCAATGTGATGCAATAGACTACTCCGATAAAGGCAGAACAAACTAACCTTGAGAATGGGCTGAGTAGTACTAGGAGGGATCATGAGACGAACACAGGACCAAGCTATGATGCAAATGTCAAATAGATGGGTGATGGATGGAGATATGGAATGCGATGGATGATGGAAGCTTGATGGATGGATGATGTAGAATGAGTCGTTAAGATCCTGGTGGATGGAAAGTGCTTATTTACACAAGGAGCTTGTTTGCTAGGTTTTCACCAAGGTACTTGCCCAAAGCGCCACTAAAGTGGTTTTCACTAGAGGACGATTTATTTCTTTACTATTTTTTATCCTTTTTCTAAATTTTTTTGGATTTTTTGCGTTTTTTGATTTTTTTGTTGTCACCAAGATGCCCATTTGCCAGGTTTTCATCAAGGTGACCATTTTTTCAGGACATTTTCTATTTTTTTGTATTTTTGGTTCTATACCTTGAAAGATTTAGGCATACAAATTTTTGAGATGGGATTTGTTCATGGGATCCTATAAAGGCTCTCCTTCTGATGTTAACAACTGATATGCCCCTAACTTATAGCTCATTGTGATGATGAATGGTCCCAACCAATTAGGCTGAAATTTGCCTTTGCTATTTGGAATTGGGATGTTCTTCTGATTCTCCTTTAGGAAAAGTTCTCCGACCTGGAATGTTTGACTCATGATCTTCTTGTTATAGCTCATATCGTGTCGATTCTGATAGACCTGCAAATGATTTAATGCTTCCATACGCTGCTCATCGAGTAGCTCCAATTCATTTAGTCTTGATACTCAGTATTCTTCATTTGTGATGAGGTTTTGTAGTGATGTCCTTAGTGATGGAAGCTCGATCTCGATGGAGAATATAACTTCTAATGCATAGACCAAGGACAATGGGGTGGCACCGATGGGTGTGAGGATGCTAGTTTGATAGGCCTAAAGGGCGAGATTTAGTTGTAAATGCTAGTCACAACTTACGTCATTGACTATCTTTTTGAGGATTTTTAGAATGGTTTTATTAGTGGACTTTGCTTGGCCATTATCTTGGGGATAATATGGAGTGGAAAAGCGATGTTGGATTTTGAAATTTTCACATAGTTCACGGACCTCCTAATTTTTGAATGGTGCCCCATTATTTGAGATAATGGCTTGCAGGACACCGTAGCGACATATGAGATAGTTCAGGATTAACTTTGATATCTGCTTCCTAGTTATGTAGGTCATTGGTATGGCTTCCACCCACTTGGTGAAATACTCAGTGGCGATAATGATAAACTTGGCCACTGGATGAGGTAGGAGTGATTTTCCCTACGAGATCAAGCCCCCACTGTGAAAAGGGCCATGGTGTGACAATCTGATGGAGCTCTTGAGTTGGAGCATGGATGAGGTCGCCATACTGCTGACATTGTAAACACCTTCTGACATAGTCATGCGCTTGCCTTTCCATAGTAGGCCAATAATACCCCGTCCTCAACAATTTCTTAGCCAAGGTCATTCTGCTCGAGTGTGAACCACAAATCCCATTATGTATCTTAGTTAAAGTAGTTAAGGCTTCTTCAACGTTTAGGCAACGTAATAAGGTTCCCTCTATGCTCCTACGATACAAGGTATTTCCTAGGATGAAAAAACTATATGCTTTTTTGACAAAGGATTTCTTGAGATTTGACGTTATGTCAGCTGGAAGGACTCCTATTTTTAGATATGTGTAAATGTCATGGTACCAAGGATCAACAGAACCAATGATTTTGCATATGAATTCTAACTCTGGTACCTTGAATGCAGGCATGAGAAGCTGCTCTACTAGGAATTCATGTTTCAGGACTTTGCGAGGGATGTCCAGTAGGGATCCAATCGTTGCCATGGCGTCTGCTACTCTATTGTTTGCTCTGGGAATCTGCTCAAATGTGATATCAATGAATGATTCTTTGAGGCTCTCTACCAATTTTTTGTATGGGGTCAACTTATCATCCTTATTCTGGTACTCACCATTCACTTGATTGATTATAAGTTGTGAGTCCCCATATAATTTGAGAGTCATGATGTGCCACTGCACTGCTACTCTAAGACCTATGGTTAACGCCTCACATTCTACAATGTTATTAGTGCAGGGGAATGCCAATTTATAGGATCTAGGTATACGGTCCCCCTGTGGGGTGATGAAGAAGACATCAACTCCTGATCCATGTTGCGAGTAGGAACCATCAAAGTAGAGTTTCCAGTGGTTGTCTATGATGAGATTGAAGATGGATTCATATAGAAACTCCAATATGAGCGGATTCTCTAAATAGATGGGTGCTTCTGCAAGCTGATCTACAATCACCTGGCCTTTGATTACTTTTTGCTCTATGTATTCAATGTTGTATTTAGATAGAATCATGACCCACTTAGCCATCCTTCCTGTGAGCATTGCCTTTGATAGTAGGTACTTTAGGGGGTCAATCTTGGCGATGAGTTTGATTTTGTGTGCCAACATGTAGTGTATGAATTTATGTGAAGCAAACACTACTTCTAAACAGGATTTTTGGATGAATGAGTAGTTTAACTCATGCCCGACCATTGCGTGACTGATGTAATAGATGGCCCTTTTTGTCCCATTTTCAACGTGCTGAGCTAGGAGAGCTCCAAGGGCTATTGTTGTTTTCGATACATAGAGGATTAGTGGCTTTCTTAGGATTGGTGGCATGAGGACCAGAGGTGTGAGAAGATATTCTTTGATTTTGTTGAAGGTTTCCTCACACTTTTCATCCCATTTGTATGCTACTCCATTGTGGAGTAGGTGAGAATACGGAATTTTCTTGTCTACTAGTTGTGCTATGAATTTGTGAATGGACTGAAGCCTGCCTTAGAGGTCTCTCAACTGTTTCAATGTTTTGGATGCCTCCATCTTGAGGATTGTTTTTACCTTTGCAGGATCTATTTCAATACCCCTTATTGACACTATGTATCCCAATAACTTTCCTAACTATATGCCGAAGACACACTTCTTTGGATTTAAGCGAACCTCATATTCCTCCATCCTGTCAAAAATAGCACTCAAGGTTGCTATGTGATCTCTCCTCTTTCTGGATTTTTCTAGTATGTCATCAACATAATCTTCAACAATTTTGTGGATCATGTCATGAAAGATTAACATCATGGCTCTTTGATAGGTGGACCCAACATTCTTTAGGTTGAATGGCATCATGTTCCAACAATAGGTCTCTCGTGGACAAGTGAAGGTTGTTTTGTGTTGGTCTTCTTTGAGAATCATTATTTGGTTGTACCTAGAGAAACCATCCATCAGAGAAAGTATTTCATGTCCTGTTGTCATTTCTACAGTCATTTCAATGTTAGGCAATGGGAAATCATCTTTCAAACACGCTTTGTTTAGATCTTTGAAATTTGTGCAAATGTGGATGCCCCCATCAGGTTTTGAAACAGGGACTAGGTTTGATACCCACTTGGGATAGTTAATTTGTCTTATGAATCCTGCATCAAGTAGCTTTTTCAATTCCATCTTGACTAGCAAGGCTATTTGGGGATACATCTTTCTCAATTTCTGTCTGACAGGCTTAGCTTCAGGATATACTGCTAGATGGTGGACCACAATCTTCAGATCCAGTCCGGGCATGCTGGCATAACTCCATGCAAATTTGACCTTCCTTTCCCTTAGGAAATCGGCTAGGAGTTCTTTTTCCTCTATCATGAGTGATTCAACATAGAATGTGATGTGTGGAGTTTCTTTTGTTCCTAGGTTGACTGGGTTGCACTTTTCTGCTAGAACTACTGATTTTTCCTAGCACAAAGCACTGAGGAGAAGATTGAATCCTTCATCCACAAGAACCTCAGAGAGGTTTTCACCATTGGATACGTCCTTTCTTTTTACTATTTTAGGATCAAAGAGTGCCACAGTGTGGTTTTCACTCAAGGACCTTGAGATTATTCTCAAATTTCACTTTTGTGATTGAAGGATTCGATCATCTCCCCATAATAAGCATGTGTGTCTAGAATGATTTCAAATCCAACTTTATGATCCCCATATGGTATCGTGTCTCATAGTCCCATGAATTATGAGAATGCCTCATCATTTTTGAATGTGTCAAGAATCGGTGGTCCTCATTAGTCATGATCGATGAGTTGGGGGTAGACTAGTTTTATCTCATGGGATTGGTTTTCAGACTCATAGGATAGGGTTTTGATCATAAGGAGTGAGGAATTCTCAAAAAGCATTAGTAGATCAGTTATGGTTTCTTCCTCATCATCACTACTACTACAAATGTTAGTTATATCAAAAGTGAAATTGTCTATGACTCAGCCGGTAGACACAGGTAAGCATAGCTCAGTTGGTGTTGGTTGACGGGGAGTCTTGACTGCTTTAACTGGGGGACCTCGTCAATGTATGGTTATACTTGGAGGGGTACATAAGAGGCCAAGATGTCTCATTCATGTCTCAGGAATGATGGGTATTAGAATCCCAATATCATTTTTCCCCAATTTTTGGTTTCTATCATAGCCCATTGCGAGCATTATTTGCAAGCCTTTGTTGTTGTCATCCATAGGTAAATTGGTTGCCAGTCTATTGTCTTGATACAGGAGATGGGATAGGTCCTCCTCTATTACTTCTCAGCCGAGATCTCCCCAAATTCTAAAGTTGGAATATCCTTTAGTGAATGTTTGGGATGGGATGTGGAGGCTTCATTTGATTACGGTCATCCTCGTGATCTGGGAGATTGTGGTAACTCTCCTACCACAAAAGCATTTTCAGGAATTGTGTAGTTTTCACAACCATTGTCCTGGATGATGACTTTGACATTAGAGTTGGTGGGGATGGCAAGAGTGGAAGGTGTCTCTATTGCAGAAGTGGAAGCGAGAGTGGCTGGATCAATGTATGGAGTTGAAAGACCATCATTTTTAGATACTTGAGGGATTTTATAGTATTTTTCCTCTAGGTTATTGTAGTAAGAGAATGGTTCAAGATCCTCATGGATGGTGACCTCTTGGCCTTCATATGTGAATTTGACGCATTGATGGAAGGTTGATGGTACTACTTGCATTGCATGACTCCACAGACGTCCCAAAAGAATGTTGTAAGGCAAGTCAAGGTCCAAGACCTGACAAGTGGTTTCCATGATTACTGGCCCTACTTGAATATGGAGTTGAATATTTCCTTGAGACGCTCTTTCTTGATCATCATATGCCTTGATTGTGATTCCTTTTCCTTTTTTGATGTAGTCCTCTGAGGTTTTCAGATTCTTTATGAGCTTAAGGGAACAAATGTTCAAGCCGACACCTCCATCCACCAAGACTCACTTGACTTTGTTTTTATGCACCAGGACCTCCAAATGGAGTGCACGATTGTGAGATGGTTGAGCAGGAAAATATTGATTAGAGAATGTAAGGAGGTTGGGAGTAATGATGTTTCTGACCATAGATTGGAATTGTTCTGCATCAAGATCTGTGGGGATAGTGGATGAAGCCAATACTTCCTCAAGGATTTTCTTATGGGTGGATGAAATCTTTTGAAACTCCATGATGGATATTTGTGCTGGGGTTATTTTCAATTGATCAAGGAAATTGTAGCCACTGGGAACAGATCTTGAATTGGAAGTGGGTGCTCTGTTTGGCCGAGATGACCCCGCAATGGCAATTTTCCTGCCTCTTGTGGTGACTCCACAATCAGCATGGGCTCCTTTGATGGTGATAGTGGTGCAATACTCATCCATGGATGTGATGACATGATTGTACACATGATTCACACTCTTGAAGGTGCCTTTTCCTTTATCGTTGTTATTGTTCCCTTTGTTATGATTACGCATCATATTTGTGTATATCTTGAGGTTCTGATTTTTCTGCTGGCTACTCCACATTTATAATTTTTTGATCAATGAGGTCTTGGATGAGATTTTTAAACCTCATGCAATTGTTAGTGGTATGCCCTTTTATTTTGTGAAAGTCACAGAGCTGGTTTTCATTTTACCAAGGTGGTTTCATGTCTAGTTCCTGGTAATTCTCATAGGTGGGATCCTTGATGAGGTTTTCGTTTATTAATTTCTTCATGATGACCTTGAGTGGTTCCCCAAGGATAGTGTACTTCTGCTTGGGCGAGTTCTTGTTTCACTAGGGTGGTCCCCTTTGATCATTTATGATGTTGATCACTTGATTGTTCGGTTGTTGTGTCATTGTGTTAGCTTGATGGTGTTTTGGGGTTGTTGTTGAGATGCGGGTGTGTTTTGTCGAGGGGCGTTGATGACATCTTTGGTATCAATAACACCATCATTGGTAACATTTTTGTTTCTTTCCCATGTGCGAGGTTTGTCATTTTAATTGATGGATGGGCGATTATTTTGCTATTCAGGATATGTGGGTGATCCTCCTTGTGAGATAACGACTCGTTTGATGTTGAGCCCTTTGGAGATCAACTGGTCAAATGTGGTGATACCTTGCACTTTAAGATGGAATGCCAAGGCTCCGCTTAGATTGGATATAATGGTGCAAACTTGTTCTTCTGGCATGACCCATTTGCTCCGATTAGCCCTGGTTCGCCATCATTGTAAGAAGGAAGCAAATGATTCATTCTTACCTTGTTTCAGAGCTGATAGTTCCTCGAGACTGACATCCATACGAATATTAAATGCTTAATTTTTAATGAATGAATCCACTATCTCTTGGAACTTCTTTATGCCATGAGGAAGGCGAGAGAACCATTCCATGGCATGGCCAACCAAACTTCTAGGAAATAGTCACATCAGATAGGTATTGTCATATGCGACTTCCACGCAATGAACCTATAATTCCCATATGCGATCTTTAGGGTTTCCCTTCCCATGGTATTTATCGAATTTGAGGATCTCAAATCCCTTTGGGAATGGTTTCATTACAAGGCTCTTGTCGAACGGGTAGGTACACAAGTTGCTGGGTGTTTTTATGGTTCTCCTTGATTGTAGATCAAGTACTTGTTGTGAGAGTAATTTTATTTGCATTGTTACATCATTTTGCGGATCATGGGGTGGGATGAAGGTGTTTTGTGGTGGTCCATTTGTTGGTGGGATGGGTGGATTGGTTGCTGTGTTGATGGATGGTGCTTGCACATTTTGCTGTTCCAAGTATGCTTGTACTTGTTGCTATATCAACAACGCTTGTTGTTGTTGTGCTAGTAGTGCCTATTGTTGAGCTTCTTGTTGTTGTTGCACCAATAATGCTTGTTGTTGGGCTACTTCTTACTGCTCTTGGTATTGTTTTAGCACTTGTTGATATCCTTACTACTGGGCTACTTGTTATGCGAGCTATTGTGCTTGTGCCTGTGCTTGTTGAACTTGTGCTTGTGCTTGCACTTGAGCTTGTGCTTGTGCCTAAGCCTGGGCTTGTGGTTTTTGGGCAGCTTGTGCAATCTATGTAGCTTGTGCAACTTGAGCAGCTTGTTGTTGTTGCAATAAGGCTTGGGCTTGTGTAGCCTATTGTGCTTGTTGTGCTTGGTGTGTGGCTTGAGCGGTTTATTGTGCAACTAATTGTGTTTGTGCTTGTTGAGTGACTAGTTGTGCAGTTTGTCGATTTTGGATTTGTTGAAGTGCATTTTGATAGGCAGCCTGTTGAGCAGCTTGTAATGCAATGCTATATTGGTTTGATGTGTTTGTGTTGAGTGGTGGTGGTGGTTGTGGTGGATTTGGAATGGTGCTTATTGTGGTGTTGAGAGGCACTGTTGTATTGATGAGTGGATTTTGAGTGGTGGATGGTGCGATGGATATGCTTGGTCCTTGTGAGACCATGTTTTGAGGGATAGTTGATGATGTGATGGTGGTGGTTTCTGTTATTGGGATGGTTTCCATCTATTGTTGTGATGTCGATGGCAAGATTTGGGGATTTGGTATGATGCTTTGATTGATGCTCAGTGGGTTGATTTGATTTTGTTGATTGATGTTTGGTAAAGGAGGAAGTCCTAAACCGAGGGGTGGTGTGGATATTGATGGCAATGGTGAAAGTGGTCGAAATGTGAGTGGAATACTCCCTTGAGGAAATGATGAAGATGTACTATCAAAGATGGTGCCTGGTCCAAATAATTCCCCTTCTTGCGAATTTATGGGGAGAGAGGTTTGAAGTGTTGCACGAAAGGATGATGATGGTCATTGGGATCATGAAAAGTGAGAGGAACGTATGTATGTAATGGATTTTGGGGTATGGATTTCCCCAAGATGGTGTTTATGTCAAAATATTGATCGTTCATGAGGGGATGTGTTTGTAGTGCATTGAGAAATGTGCTTCCTTTGTTAACAATGGGTTGAGTTGGAGCAATGGATGATGTAATTTGGGGGATGGTTTGAGTGATGCTTTGGAATGGAGGTGTAGATGATATTGGAGGCATGGATGAAATTGGAGGCATGGTCTCAAAAGATGGTTCCACAATGGTACTCATATCAAAATCAGAAGGGAGTTTAGCCCCTTGTTTTGCTAATTCAAGCATGTATAGTGAAGGATTGAGTCTCATCATGATGTTGATAATTCTACGATTCTCAAGATTTTGGACCATCTTAGTGATCTCATCTTGTGTCATTCCAAAGGGATTATTGGTAAGGTCCTCCACTTGGCCTTCCTCTTGAGGATTTTGTGATGATGAAGGAAAGTTAGTTACATGATTTCTTGATCCAACGGGATTGATTTCGGAATTTGTTTGGCTTAGGTCACTTGAAGTGGATGTTTATTTTTTGGTTTCCATGTTCCTCTTGTGTTGAGATCTAGTTTGAACCATAAAATAAGGATCAATTTTCAAGAATGTGAGAGATTAATTTCTAATTCTTTGGACTGATCTAATCTTAGGCATAAAAGAGAAAATTTAGGATGCTTAAGGATCAAAAGGTGTGATGATGAAATGTGTGAAAGATGGATGATATGGATGGTGAAACTCTTAGAAGATATTGAGGAGATGCTAGACTTTTGGGATTTTTTGGATTCTTAGATTTGTTTTGGATTTTGATTTTGGATTATTTGATTATTTGATTTACCTTGATTTGGTTTTGGATAATGAACAAATAGATCCCAAGATGTTGGATGTTATCTATGGGATAGACTTGCTCATAAGATGATAATTTGACTAAGTGTAGGGAGAAGGATTCATCTACCCACACCTAACCAAACAAGATGATAATTCAACTAAGCATATGGAGAAGGATGCATCTACATATACTCAGCTAAACAAGATGATTTGATGATTATTTTGACTAAATACATGAAGAAGGATTCATCTACATATACCTAGCCAAAACAAGATGATTTGATAATTTAATTAAGCATATGGATAAGGATACATCTACATATACTTAGCTAAACAAGATGGTTTGATGTTTTGATTCAAGGATTTTGATTTTTGATTTTCCAAAAAGTCTAGCATGAAGGATGATTTCAAGATTTTCAAGAGTTGTTGGTGAGATGATTTTGGATTGATGTTTGAAAGATGGGTGGAGGTTTTGATTTTGATCCTAGGTGTACCTAAAAGGACTCTTGTTTATAAGACCTCGGTTTTGAAGAACATGCTTTACTCTAAACAAGGTGTTCAAATTCCCAAAAAAGATTTGGATTTTGACAATAATAAAATGAGTACAATCTGGGATTGTTTCTTGAAGCTTTTATGTAAAAGTTGAAAAGTAATCTTCGTTTGAATTTGTATAGCGTTGAGAGACACTTTTGATGTTCTTTTGGACTAAGAGCTTTTGATTTTGGTTTCTATATTTTTATCTTGTGTGAAATCATTTGAGACGCATGTGTGGGGTTCAATTGTTCTTAGCTTTGTTTAGTGACTTCTTTTTACCACAAACAATTCTTGATTAGCTTTTGAAACTAGATGTCCAATGTCTCAACTTCTTCTTATCCCACAAAGTGCATTATGTGGAACTTTGATGAAATTAAGGCAAAAGTTACCTACTGTTGAATTTAATAATAAAATTGAGATATATACTCAAGTGTTTAGAAATCTCTAAGGATGAAATCCCAAGGGCAAGCAATAACACATGAATTTTGTTAAAAGATATTTGCCTCCTAAAGGGTTTGAAGTTTTGATGACAATGTTGAATGTTTGTTTCCAAATGTTTACTAGCAAGCAAAGTATTTTGTAACCAAGAACAAGTACAACCCTATGGTTATGAAAAACTATATTTATTGAATCCCCGCTTGGACAAGTCCATCTACACTTATTTTTAGCGAATGGTTAGATGCTTGACCCCACTAACTCCCCTCCACAACACACTTATAAGGGGCAACCAAGCATCAACACCCATGAAACTCCCATGGCATACTTTCCATTTCTACTAAAAACCATAAAAGTGTGGGGTGGCTTCAAAACGACTGTTCTTGCACCAACAAATAGATCAAGGATTTTGGCCTTTTCTACACAAGGGTTTTAATTCAAACTTTCCATTTGTAGGGATTGATCTATGCAGTGAGAGACCATTGTTTCCCTTCTCGTCAGAACCAATCGCGTGATATTGGCCTTTGTTCCAATATCCACACTTATATATCGGCTGGAAATACACTTGGCTTTAGCGTGTTACCGATTGGGTCATTCCCTTGGGTGATTATTTTTTCCCACAAGGCAGACCTTCTAAGATAAACAAAGGTGAGCAAGTAATATCCGTAACTCAATCAATCTTTGTTGCAACATAGAGAGAATATATGCAATACCCTCAACTCACACTCGCAAGATATTTTGTTCAATTTTAATCCCAAAATGAAATGTGGAGGCAATTACTTTACCCAACTTAAGATCACCAAAAGGCCTTTTGATTCTCACGATCTTCGTAAGGCGTGAGAGAAGTGCATAGGTCCTTTCAATAGTATTACTTTGAGTAAGAAATTACAAGACAAAGTAGCACTTGTTCATTTTAAGTCCACAAAACAATAATGACTTATTTTTAAGCACCAAAGGAAATGTGGAGATTGCCTTGTTCAATTGTTAATTCTCAAACCAAATCTAGCAAGTTTGTCCTAAAGTTATTTTTAAGCCCTTTGCAACAAAAATTGAAATGTTTTTTTAGAGCCCAAAAGAAATTTAGTAGGTCCTAAGCACATGAAAGATAACAAATTTTTAAGAGAATTTTTCAATTCTTTGAGAGTGTTAAACAAACACTAAAGTGTTAAAAAACACTTGGTATCATGAGAGAGTGATGTCATCATGTTTCTTTGCTCCTTTACCTTTGATCAAGCCAACCTATAAGAAAATTAGTTAGATCTGCAAAATAGAGGTCAGGCAAGCAAGTAATAACCTAAATGATCAAAATTGAAAAAGGCACATGTCATAAAAAAAATTGAATTTCACTTTTTACTTTACTCTAGCGGTGGAACCTGCACAAGCAGTGCAGTTTGAAAGATCCAGTAGTGCTATATAGCACCGCTTGTCAGTCCGCATTGTTCTGCAGCAGGGACATGGAGTGTGATAGGGTTGCTATTTGGCCCAGTGGTGTTGTTTGGAATTTGAAAATTCTAGCGGTTGAAAATAGACCTAGTGATGTAGTTTAAGATTTTGAATTCTAGGTGGGAACACTACAACATTGTAGTTTGAAATTTGAAGTGGTGCTATATAGCGACATTGAGCTCTAGTGGTTCTGTATTGCAATGCTAGTCTGCTAGCGGTGGAGTTCCCTGTAGACACCAAAAAACACAAAAAAACGCATAATTTTTGATAAAAACATGATTAGAAAATGAGAATTTCCCTCCTAGTGCCAAATGTATGAACCAAGATCCTAGTACCCGAAAAACACAATAAACAAACACATTAGAAGATCATATGCAAGCATGAATCAAGATTCCCCATGAAATCCATTTAAATTGCAAAGAACAAGAAATGAGATGTAGAACATAAACAAGTATGAACAAAAGCTATCAAATCCTATTCAAATGCAAAGCAAACTCTTGATCCCATAGGGGAGTTGGTGCCAATTTGATGTAAAAATTGGCCCTTTTCCAACTCCTATGATGCAAGATTGATGAGTGATGAAGAGTGATCCACTTTGTTGAAGATTCAAATGTGCTCCATGATGAAAAACCTGCAATAACCTAGATATGCCTTGATGAAATTGATGAAAATGATAATGCTTGAAAATGAAATTGAGTATAATAAGTTTGCTCAAATTGTGGATGCTCAAATAAGGAGAGAAACCTCTTATTTATAGAATGATAAGATGGAGGAATGCCCAAAATGAAACAATGTGGGACTAACATTCAACCAATGGCAAGATGCCACTTGTCAAGAGATGGATGGATGAAGGATGTGCACATTTTGATGAATGTGCCCATAAATGCATTTATTTGAAATTTGAAATTAGTGAAATGACAAGGTGGATGAAGAGTCAAATGGAGTAATGGCCACTTGGCTCAATGTAAAAGGAATTGTAAGATGAAATAAATGTCTTGTTGGAAGGACCTATCCCACTTGGAGGGATTTTCAAATTTGAAGGAATATTCCCCTATTATGCCATGTTGAAAGAAAATAAAGATTTAATAAATGAATTAAATCTATTTTCATGTGCAAGTGGCAAAAGCCAGAGGATGGGACATGGATTAGAATTAAATTAATCAAGGGTTAATTAATTTAATAAGGGATTAGATGATGTGACAATTTTGACTTAAATTTATGGGTTGATTAAAATCAAAGATGAGGAGAATGTGATTTTAGAGATAGTTAAATAAATATTTTGTTTTATTTAACTAAAGAGGATGATTGGTTAGATTAAATCAAATAAGGTTTTAATTTATTTAATTTAATGAGATAGAATTTAGAAATTAATAAAATTGATTTATTTAATTAAATAAAGAGCTAGGGTTAATTACATCAAATTGATTAATTTAATTAACAAGGGAGAATGACTTAATCAGATAAATAATTTATTTAATTAAGAGAGGAAAATTGATGAATTTAATCAAATAAGGGTATTTGATTAAATGGTTAGATAGAGGGATGATTCAGGATGAAAATGATGTTAGTAATCGGGATTAGATGCGCAATGTCAATTGGTACATTTTACGTGTCTACAATATTAATATATATATATATATTATAATTATTATAATATATGCATATATTAATGATATATAAATATGTCATGTTAAATGAATAAAGTAAAGTGCATATAATAAAAGTGTTGTCGTATGAATGAAATGGCTAAGAAGCCTGCACACATGAAGTGCATAATAGAGACTGTCTCAAAGCTTTTAAAGCAAAGGATAAAGTAATTTGGGTGAACCTTTTTCAATGAGTTAATGTACTGACTTGGTTAACATCCTATGTATGAATAAAGGGCACTCCAGTATGAAATGTGGCACCAAGTTAAAATAAATTTGAAGCTTTTAGAAGTATGTTATGTGCTTTAAACCAACACATAAACAAAGAGGAAGCAAGAGACTAAGTCAATTTCCACCAGCTAGCTAAGATAATCAACTTAGATTGCAATTAGGAAACCTGTAAACTGCATTTTCTGAGTTTTAAACATTGTTGTCATCAAATTATGGGCGACTCATTATCATATAGAGAAGTTGGACTATGAATGTGTTACAAACCAATATTTTAACCAACCACCTCTCTCATTTTGAGCTAAGTCAATGCATTTGAAAAGGAAGGTGGCAAATTTATTAGCTTGTTTGTAGCCTTTGGAAGCTCAAATTTTAGTATATATAGAGATGCTCTCTCTACCATATGTTACACACTTTTCATTTGGATTTCTTTATTGTTATTATGTTGTATTTTCTATGTGAGAGTATTATGAGAGCCTTTGTGAGATAGACATATATTTTGTGTTTTTGTAATTGTTGAGTGAATTGGTAAGGGGCTAGAGGTTTAGGATAGGTTGAACTAAGAATAAGTAGCAAGCGGGCTTGTGGAATTGAGCTAGGGAGGAAGTAATATTAGTTGGGGCTTTTAATATAAGCATGATGATTTATATTCCTTTGTTATTTTATGATTGAAAGGTTATTTGTTTATGATGCCTTGTTTGGAAAGGATTGATTTAAATATGTGTTAAGTTGCTTTGGATAAGCTTGCATGCTTCTTGGTTGATTCTTGTTTTGGTGAAACCTTTTTATTTGGATTATTCTTATATAATATATATTGGAATTTATATGATTGTGTATCTATATAAACTATACGTAGTTTTTTCAGCACTCTTATGTAGCATGAATTATGAAATGTGGAATATGTTGGTGTCTTGAAATATTTTAGATGGAGATGTTAGTTGACATAGGTGGTTAGCTTTGTTATTCCTGGGATTAGAATAATCCATGGGAAAGGGTGTAACGTAGTTAGTCAAGTTATTATGTCATCACTTTCTTCTTTTTGGGATGTATATAAAGAGTATGAATGGTCAAAACCAAATCGAGCTAGAAAGGTGGGTGAGTGTGTGACCTCCACTCTAAATTTTGGGTGATGAATACTTTGGCCAAAGTAGTGTAAGTAGCCACTGTTTACTTTGTCAATTCACTACAATTTGGGTTTGCATACCAGGCAAGGAATGCCATACATGTATAGGTTGTAGCCACTATATGGAAACTCTAGTTATGTAGAACACAACACCATGCTCTGGGAAGGCTAGTATTATGAGGTTACCAAACCAATCTCTTCGTCGAAAGGTCATGCCATCTTACCAATTAGGTAGATGTGTAGGGGACCACAGTATATCTGTGGTTATCATAAAAGCTCTCAAATGATGCTCTTCCTCATGCAGTTGGCGGCCAAGATTTAAGGAAGGACATATGGACCATTCGTATCTCTATTTTAGTAAACTCATAGAAGCTATGTATGTAATCATGTATCCATCTCTATGGGAATTGTAAATGTGAAATGTTATCTTGAAATTATGAATATGAAACCATTCTTGGGTTTTTGTAAATGTTTCATTGTAATGCAATGGGAAATTTTGGAATAAGGTTATTTCAAATGTACAAATTATTGCTAAGTGTTGAATTCTTAAACTATTCACTTGTGGGTAAAACATGGTAAAATTATTGGGTAGACAACAGGCATGTTACATCAAGGCAACGTCATGTTGGAATTCTTGAGAACTATACTCATCATCTCCATCAACACATCTTGAGCACATCCACGAGAATAATATAGAGTTGGTGAGAGAGGTTTATCATTCTTTCATTGTTTAATTTACATTCCCTTTTCTCTAACTAAGGCATGTTAGAACTATTGTCATTGATGTCAAAGAAAATGTTTAAAGAAAACTGATCATGTTGCTAGGGCACATCGAAGGCCAAAGGCCACTATTCGATTAGTCTTTTTGATGGATGACTTTCCCTTGATGATGGTTGACGTTGTCTTGAGAAATTGTTGGGACCAATTAATTAAAAACTATGATGGATGGTTGACCATAGAAGAATATTTTATAAAGAGCATGTTTGAAATCATTTGTTGGTTGACCTTCATTTTGGTGCCCAATTAAAGTCTAAAATGAATTAATATTTGAGTTGACCCATGTCCATTGCCTTTCCTTGTAAAATAATAAATAAAATAAATCAATATGGGTTGACCTCCTTATGTAAGTGCTCCTATAAAGAGAAATGAATTTATAATATATAGAGTTACTGTTAACACTATGATCTGCACGTAGGCTGAGATTTGACAGCTAATCATGAGTAACATGGGAACTTTTCTAAGGCTGTGGGTGACCTTATTACAGAAAAGGACCTCTAGAGAAAGCTGGTTCTTTATTGGTCTCACCTAAACTACTACTTTTATTTATGAGGAAAAGGTAAGAAAAATGTAATCTTGAAATGAAACTAAAATTTCTATCCCGCGATGAAACACCAAACTAACTAAATAGCATGCAAACTCAATTTTGTTACACTTTTCAGTTATCAAATTGATATAAGGCTTACACAACTCATTTTTGCATATTGTTTACACAAGTATTTATAAGAGGGTGTTGACACAAGACCTTGGAAAGAAAAAGATAAATTTCATAACTAGAATTCTTGTATTTTCACACAACTTATAACCTATAAATAGATATTTTCTTGCAAGAAGGTACTTTCAATGAGACAAAAATACAAGGAAAAAGCACAAATTTCACAAGTAGATCGATCAATCACCATAACATGTACACAAGCAAGCAAGTAATGAGAGGGTAAAAATGACTCAGTACTATGAATCATCCAAGGTACTCACAATTTGCATGACAAAATGAGTTACAAAAAAGATGTTGAAGTCTGATGAAGAACTGTAGAATTACTATCTCCATAAATTTGCACATTAAGAACTTACTCAAAATGAGTTACATGAGTGAATATAAACACAACCCATGTGGTTGCACCAAAATAGGAGCAAACAACCACCTTGGGTCAGATCCCCTAGAAAAGCCTAGAAATGAGGCACTAGATCCCTCCTAAAATAACCTCCAACATGTGAGGAAGAAGGTTTTGGTCAAACCAAATACCTTAGGTAGACAAAACCACCAACAAAGTGCATTAATGACCCTGGAATTGTGGGTACATGTCTTCAAACTGAAAGTAACTCCCCTATATTCCCTCTATTTTGTTTCTCTCCTCAATTTTCATTTAAAAGACAACAAAATAACTTAAAGGCTTATAAATACACCTTAAAGTTAATTGTTTTACAATAAAATAATGCAAATGCTCAATTCATCGACCATCATAATGGTCAACACATGAGGTCAAAGCTTTCAAAAGAAAGGAAATTACAAAGGCATAAGTGACATCTTCAAATGGTTGCAAAACATCATAAGGCACAAAAATTGCCTAAGGCACAAACTTCAATAAGCAGGGTTGCAGGCTCACATTAGTTAGGTATTTTGATTTTGATAGAACAATGCAAAAAATGCCACCATCGAAATTTCTAGGGTTGAAACCCTAAAATAAAAATAAGGAAAAGAGAAACATTTCTTTATTTTTCTTCGAAGCTTCTTGAAGAAGTTAAACTGTCGCTGAGGGTTTGATTGGAGAATCCATGGAGAATCTTTCCTCTTAGATGTTACAGTGGCATTCCTTCTCACAAAATTTGACAAATAGTGACCTCCTTGGGTAAGTGTTTGAGAGTAATTTTGAATTAAGATTTTCTATCCCTTTCTAATTTGATAGGCCGCAACCATCATCATTTTACTTACCCATTCTTATTTTCCTGTGATCATTTACTCCTTTGTTGGCTGCCATGAAAGTTTGAGAATATATCTTAAAAAATTCAAAACAAAAATTCAAAAGAACAAATCTCGGCCTCAGAGGGACAAATCCATTTACTAGCTAACAAAGAAACTTGGGTAAGTCACCTCAAATCATACCTCATGAGTCATTTTATCATAAAAAACCATAAAGGTTTTCCTCTATTAATTCCAATAAAACCCTTACTCTGCTTTCATTATCTGGGTGCATGAAATTTGTAAGAAATTTTCATGTAAATCCCTTTGTAAAAGGTATAGTCGTGCAGCTATATGCATTTTCCCACATACATACTTTTCTCCTTGTTTTCTGGGTTTCGCCACTGTATATAAATAAATTTATTTGAGCTACGACCTCTTTATGATTTTTATATCTAGGTTACGTTAAACCCATGCTCTTCATCCATAATAAAACTTCCATTTAATTCAGTGAATTTTCTTTTATGCATTCTCTTAATTGGTCACCATAAAAATTTTGGGCTTAAAAACCCTCTATACTTTATCAACTATGGCCACTCCTTTAATTGGCAACTCGGTTTTGATTTTCCTGTAGAAATTCATAGAGTTCTTCTTTTGAGCCTCTTATCGAATCATTGTTGCATTTGGTTTCATACAGAAAATAGTGATTATCTCTGCACATTTCTTTGTCTTTTGTGATCTTGTCATGAGAACAACCCTTTATATCTTATGACCTTGTCACACACCTTGTGACCCAGTTTTTATTTTTTATCACTGCTTACTATCTCAATTTGTAGCATGGTACCCATTACTGTTATGTTGCTATAATCACCATTATGAAGGGTTAATATTCTCTTTATTTCACAACATTGATATATTCTATTCTTGACATTGGAAAAGTCAAGTTTCATTAGTACAATATCAAATGATAAGTTCCTATTAAAACTGGAACTTGCGACCTCATAATGGTTAAGATGCTAAGAAAGGGTCACCCCCCATGTTGTTCTCTGATTCAACATTTTAGAACCCTCATGGTGTATGTTTATGATGAAATATCACTCTCAATAGTTGTTAGATGAAATTTTTAGCTTCAACAATTACATCTTAAGTGCACTGTCCTTGTTTAGTACCTATGACAACTGTGAGTTAATGCATTGCATTCCATATGCTACTTTGCTATATAAATTTGGATTCTGAAGCTATTCAGCCACTATATAGCTCTTCACATTTAATGTAATTCTGGAAACTTGTTACATTAATCATGTTGTCACTATTTGACACTTATCTGTTCTATGTTATGACTATTGTGGCCCTCATTCTTTTGATGCTTATGTATAGTCCTATGTTGAGATGACAAACTCTGTATTGTCCATTCTCATTGCTTTGTTTCTAAGAAGTAACTGTACATATTTTTTTGTGATTTCCATGCATTATAGTTGCTTTTCAAGAATTTATGTTTTTGACAACTGCCATGCCTTATAGTTGCCTTTCAAGAGCCAATAGAAATTGACAGTCTTTAACAAACAAATCTGCCCTTGTTTTGATGGTGAATTTCATTGGCCATTAAGCTTAGGCAAAACTCTTAGTATCAAAATTATCATCAAATCTACCTTTTTACATTTGTAGCTACCATTGCATACATTACTATCACTGTACCTCTCACATGCTAACACTGGTTTATCCATTGTGCATTTCTAACATAGGAAACTTGACCTCCAAGTACATCACCTCATTTGGGAATTATGCTGGCATAAAGGTAACACAATTTCTTTTGGCATTTGTTTCCTTTTTCTTTAGAGTTACCTCATTCTTATGAGCATCAACATGCCAAATTGGGAATCTCTAGAGAAGAGGCAACAAATATCAGAATAAAATTGTATGAAGAGGTAGCAGAACAAAACTGTGACATAAACCAGTACTGCTCATATGCATATCAAAACAAGGTATAAATAAAGATTCACCCTAAATATCTCATTTTCTCAAGCATGCTGGGCTCAACTCTAGTAGGAGCCTCATTTTACCCCACATGTTGAATTAGGATGAATAGAGAAACAACATGATTACCCTGTAACTGCACATAAAGCAAACAATTAGAAAAATATGTGCATATGCTCAAAAGGCTTGATGATCCTATTTTCCTTTTCTTTGGACATATACAGCTTATTGTTTGTTTAATGCATGTGAAGGACAATTTATACATTGGTGGGTGGATGTACATGTAGTGTTAGAGATTGTTATCACTTAGAGCTCTACTCTAACCTCATTGCAAATTATTTTTAGATGCAGGGGTTGGAAATAGGGAGCTACGTAGGACACAAAGCAACTTGAAGCAGAAGACCATGTAGGACAATAGACTATAACCAATCGTCAGGCAATGACTAGCCTCTTCCCCTATATGTGCATTCTTTTCTTTTGTTCATCTATCAATATATAAATTGCCTTTCATTTACATTGAACAAGCTAAATGTCACGGCTTGTTTGAGATAAATATGTACTCTTGAATCAATAAAGATTACTTTCAACAAGATTTGTGTAGATCTTTTCAATATTGTATGCACTTGTATAAATGTAATAATCTATTACTGAAAAATGTAATCTCTTTGATTCTTATGTTTATACAATTGAATGCAATATAGGGAAGATAGATAAGAAATGCACTTCACTTTTAGTTTGTAAACACTATCAGCTCACTCAGTTTGACAAGAAACAAAAAAATGAGTAATAGTTACATCTCTTTGAAAATTTCATGTATTTTCAAGAAGTCACCTCTTTCAAGAATTTATAAATAAAGTTTGTGAGATGAGGAGAAGATGTGTGTGGAATAATAAAAGAAATATACCATTTAAACACATAGCAGATTTTGTGAAGAGGTTATAGTTGATCCATAGGAAGGTTGTGAGCAGATACAAAGAAAGTTTATGAGTAGACATATAAGCTAATTTGAAGCAGACCTAAGAGTGAATATAAAGTAAAATGAGAGAAAACCTTCAAGTTGATTTGGAGTAGATATTTAAGGAAAATTTATATTATATCTTGAAGGTGATTAATAATAGATATAAGGCAGATTTTGAAGGAGTTTTACTTTCAAGAAGACTAAGTTTTTTTTGTTCAAGAGGTTGGTGCCTCTCCATAAAAAAGAATGGTGTATCTTACTAAGTTAGTGCTTAGCTGTGAAGATTGGTATCTCTAGTGCATTGGTGCCTACATAGATGAAGTGGAGATTGGTGTCTCCAATAGTTTGGTGCTACAAAGTTTGTAAGAAGAATTTTATATAAGAAATATTTTGTCATGATTTTCTCTTGAAAGGGTTTCCATATAAATCTTGTGTTCTTCTCGTGTTATTTATTGTTGATGCAGTGCAATTTATATTATTGTGTTTGTTAATTAAAATTTAAACTATTGGTTTATACTCATTCACCCCCTTCTTAGTATAAGCATGTGTTTCATCAAGGTGTGGAATACGAACTTTCTTTGTGTGTTTCTCTCTTGATTTTTTCTAACTGTAGTTGCATAAGAATTCTCTAAATTTGGGCAAGTGCAAAAAGATGGGGGGCCAAATTGTGGCCAAATTTTGAAAAAAGTTCTGATAGCATGCAAGCCTGTTATAACGCGCTCACGTGCTCATGTTATGGCTTGGTGTGTCAAGCCTAAGGATCAACCACACCGAGCCTATTATGTGCTTGTGTTATGGGCTAATAAAAAAAAAAAAAAGGAAATCAAATTCATTTGTTTCGTGACTATTTTTTTTGTTGCACGTGGACAAAATCCCTTCTCTTGCATGCTCACATTCTGGGAGGAGACAATCTTGCAATTTTTTCATCAATTTATTGTAATTTTGTCGCGGCCAGGATGTCGCCATGTCAACAGGGAGGTCAAAGAGGTAAGGATTGTTTGTTTTTTGTTGTGAATTTGTTAGTTTTATGTTGTTTTTTATATTCATTTGTTGAATTTATAGGAAATGATAATGATCCTGGAAACCCTCTTCAAAACCCTCTTGAAAATTCTTAACAACTAGAGCAACAACAACATGAACAAAATCATCAAGTTCAACAACCACAACAACAATCTCCTCCACCAATCCCTCAACATCCTCCTGGCACTCAACAAAATTTAATGGGTGAAATTGAAAACAATAAAAAAAAAATTGAGTTAATCACAAGGTTGAACAATCCAGCAGGTTTAACCATGGAAAGAAAAACACTTGCAAATTCACTTAAAGAAATATTAAAACATGTAGATGCAATCAACAAACAATTAAGTGGTTGGCAAGATAGGAGTCAGGCGATTAGGAATTTTTATCGGGATAAATTATCATATAAAGATGTAAAAGATCTAAAAATTACAAAATTAGATTTGTGCTCATTATTCACCGACCCACCCATAAGTCAAAATATTGGTCTCAATGTGAAGAGGTTTCCTATCCATTGGTGCCACAACCAACATATTAGGAACTTTTTTTGGGATAAGTGGTACATGGTTTTTAATTACCCACCGTGCAACAATTGTAAAGTCCCACAATGTTTCTTGAGGAAACTATACTATGAGTTCATTCTAAACAAAATATCGAGTTATTTTGATGAGGGACTTCCATGGGAGAGGTGGGGAGTTGGCTCAAGATAGACCTGGTGCACAACAAGATCATAAGTAGCAAGCAAGATGACCTCTCACTAGGCTGGCTCATGAGCATATCATTATCCCTTCCATCATGAAGGAGAGTGTCGAGGTAGATAATTTGCAGGCCATCAACTCATTGACCCAGAGTGTCATCCAATATGCTAGCACTATACTACAGTTCCATCCAGGGGATTCTTCGAGTGGTGGGTTTCGATCCCATTTGTGTCAGGCTTGCGGGGTGACTCGTTCATATGACCTCACTGACACTCAGGAGGTTGTGATGCAGGATACATCTGCATCTATGGAGATAGTGAGGGCAACTGACATTTTGAATGAGGCTTATTGCATTGACACTCAGGTAAATGTTAGCATGTTCATTGAATTTAATTTATCAAATTTCAATTTTGAAATTCAAGATTAACTAATTTAGTTTTATGATTTTAATAAAAATTTAGGGTCACAGTGTTGATACTGGATACACTGGCCCTACACCTGCTTATTACTCCACTGCATCTATTGTTGAGGTATGTAACTAGTAAACAATTATAAATTTATTACATGTTAATAACATTGTTATATGAATGGTATTCTAATATTTGATTTTGGATGTTGAATAGGCTAATATTGGAGGTTTCAAGGGAACACCTCCAAGTGCCAATGGATTTAGACAAACCTACACTCAGATAATAGAATAAAGAGTTTAACCAATGAGTTGTACTTAATAGATTTGTGTAGTTTATATTCAAATAATTGATTACATTGCATTGCACATCTTTCAAACTAAAAGCATTACTTCACATTCCATAACTAATAACTAGATGTTGATAGATGAAAAAATATCAACTACAATATAGTTCTTTAGAAATTCAACATAAGTAGTGATGCAATTACTTCGCATAGCATAAGTAATAAGTAGGAGCAGCTTCCAATTGCATTTGCTTGTCATGGCATTCCATGAGACCACTTTTTATTGAGGCATCTTTTCAAACAGCTCACTACCTTTTCTATGCTAGGGATGCTTGGAAGAAATATATGAAAGAATCATAGTAAGCAATAGCATAGACAAGACAATGAGTTGTTTGAAAAAAATCCCCAAAGAAATGTGGTCTTGTGGTGATGGACCCAATTTCTTTGAGGCATTTTTTCAAACAGCTTACCGCCTTTTCTATGCTACAACATTTTCCATACATGTCTACCAAAAAATTTTATCAAACAGTTCATTTCCTTGCTACTATGGCTAAAAGCCTAAAAAAGGTGCTTTCCAACAAACTATGGATGCTTGGAAAGAATCTATCAAAGCATAACAGTAAGCAATAACATAGACAAGGAATTTAGTAGTTTGAAAAAATACCTCAAATAAATGCGGTCTCATGGTAATGGAATGTCATTCCATCACCATGAGACCACATTTCTTCGAGGCATTTTTTCAAACAGCTCACCGCATTTTCTATGCTACCACATTTTCCATACATCTGTACCAAAGCATTTTATCAAACTAATCGCTTCCTTGCTGCTATGGCTAAAAGCCTAAAATAGGTGATTTCCAACAAACTATGGATGCTTGGAAAAAATCTATCAAAGTGTAATAGTAAGCAATATCATAGTCAAGGCAATGAGTACTATGAAAAAAGAATTTGGAGGGGAATTTTGGCTAAATGGTTAGTTTCTATTCTTCAGGTAGTGATTTGTTTGAAAAAATGCCTCAAAGAAATGTGGTCTCATGGTGATGGAATGGAATTCCATCACCATGAGACCACATTTCTTTGAGGCATTTTTTCAAACAAATCACTACCTGAAGAATAGAAACTAACCATTTAGCCAAAATTCCCCTCCAAATTCTTTTCAAGTTCCTCATCCTCATCCTCAATTTACCAATCCATGGAACCTCCCACCTTTTATTCCACTTGTTCATGTCTCCACCCCTCCCTCTTCATGTCATGATCTCCCTCCATCTCATAACCAAGACCACACTATACCATCCACCCCATCCCAACATAATACCATAGAGAAGGCAATGAACTATTTGAAAAAATGCCTCAAAGAAATGTGATCTTATGGTGATGGAATGCCATGACACATTTTTTTGTAATGAAATTACATCACCATGAGACCCCATTTATTTGAGGCATTTTTCAAACAGTTCACTACCCTCTCTATGCTACCACAGTTATCATACATGTCTATGAAAACATTTTATCAAACGGTTCACCGCCTTGCTGCTATGGGTAAAAGCCTAAAAATAGGTGCTTTCAAACAAGTTATGGATAGGGAAAATAGTAAGCATGATAGTCAGAAATATATAGTTTAATATGTACTCAAAATTTTGTTCATTATCTCATACATTATAAGCCATAACGTGGATCACTATTGTAGTTTTCGTGATTGAATAATTTGTTGTTTTATTTTCAGATGTTGGAAGCGGATACACCTTTGAATGTTCATAGGGTAATGGAGCTCGGTGTTTCATTTGCTATAGAATCCTCGATGGCTCTCACGGAGGAGGTATGGGGCAGATTACTAAATTTCAATTTACATTCATTGTTATAGATGTTAGTGAAAAATCAAACCATTATTGATTTTTAGTTTAATTTCTCTTTGGATGGTTTCTACAGGGCTTTAGCATGCCATAGAATGGGCATACAAATATTTCCCTCAGGAAGAGAGATTGTTTACTAGTGGTAAGTGATTATTTTGTTAAATATATCATTTTTTATAATGTAATTTCTATATATAAATGTCTTTACTTCTTATTGTAACAGATAAAGCTTGACCAGGAACTAAACCCTAGGAGGAGCACCAGGAGCACTCCTCGACCTCAGAATAAATGAGTGACAGACCTATCGCCATTCGACCGATAAGCAAAGGGAAATAATTTATTTCGAGAGGATGCAGAGCAATGAATTTTGATTCTAGAGCCCTTTGTTGTATGCCTATGTGACATTTTTGTACATATTTTGTATTGTATATATTTGAAATTATATGCCTATATTTCATTCTCGTAAGCCTATATGGCTATTTTGTATATATTTTATACTTATATCGACATATACTGATGTATGCCTACATGGCTATTTGGTTAATATGTACAAATCTTTTTTATCGATGGTGTCCATATTTGCATTATAAATCCATGGTTCAATAGATATGAGTTACATGTATTCAAGTGTATACTTTACAACTTATGTGTATACTTTGTGACTTAACGTGTTTTCATGTGTATACCTTGTATTCATGTATATACTTTATATTAATTTGTGTATACAATGTATTTGTGTGTATACTTCAAGGCTTATATGTTTTTGAGTACTTGTGCTTCCCTTATTCACATGTATGCTTGACTTATTCATGTGTATACTTATTAATTGGTTAGCCCTTGCATTGATCATTTTTGTCTTTTTGTTTTGAATATTTATTAATTGATGCTAAACAACTTTATTAGTTGATGCTAAACAACTTCAATATTTCTAGGAATACTGGTAGAGTTACAAATTACAAAATTGCAGAAATTGAAAAGAAAAGATTAACTGTAAATAAATGCACTGATTATTAACTTGATAATTGATTAAGAATGAGTATAATATATATCAAGAGATGAACCTTATAGAATGACAACTGCCAACTAGAAAATAGGCAAAGCATTCCCAATACTTTGAAAGCAATAATCCACCCAAAATTGCAACGGGAGAGAAGGCTTATTTAAGATCCTTGAGCAATGTATTTCCTAATGCTCCCTTGTTCTTACATATCTCAATTCAGTTTAATTCAAAGAGTTCCATCAAATGCTTTATCTAAAATCAAAAAAAATGTTTTCAATTGGTATTCCATTAGATGTTTCATAAAAAGATTCCAGTATATTTAATCTTTTGATTGGAACAACTCAATTAAGCAAAGGATACATAATCTTCACAACACTTGTAAAACATAATATTCATAGTAGATGATGAGTAGTTAACTTCTTGACACATTATCATACAAAAATTTATCTTGAATAGTCTTTAAACATTTTTACGACATAATCCTCATAGTATAGAATGAATTGTTATGTTCTTGATCCATCACTATATAAACACGTCAAAAGATGTATGTCAACATTTTGCAATATTATTTCTTGTATAGGAAATGGACTTGGGAGAAAGCTTTATAATTTATAATATAAATAAGAAAAGGACTCAAGGGTGAAAAATTTATTTATCACACCAAATACTAAATGTATGTGAGATCATCACTTGTTTCTCTTAGACTCCAATTTTCAAGCATAGCAAATCATTTCAAATGAAAATGACAAAATGCTTCACAACCAAAGTTGTTAATTGAGGAAAAATAAAATGTTTCCAAGTTCCACCATTATATGCATTTACAATTGGTTGTATATTGTTGTCAGGGCAAGGAGGATAATTAAAAAATGTCTTGTGCTTGCTAGACTTGAGGATGATCATATGTTTTTTGTGTGGAAAACTCGAACTTCTCAACTGTCATGTGAATGTTTCTCTTTTCAATTATTTTGCATGCCATCATAAGGGATTGAGCTAATTGAACATAGCTTAGAGTGATTCAGTGTGTTTGGGTATGAAAGAGGACCATGCCTAGCATAAACGTACCTATTGAGACACATTAAAACAGTTCATTTGGCCACATGAGCTGTAGAATGAAAATTACCACTTTGCAACTTTACACTGCTTGCATTTGACACTTTTTCCATCAAGTGAAAAATAGACACCACGAAAAGACAACTATGAGATAATAAAAAAAATGAGAGTTTATTGCAGAGGAGCCCAACATGATCCCCTAGGATCAGACGAAGAGTTCGTAAGCATCATGGTTTTTGAGTAATAGCTTGTTAAAGATTGTAGCCATTTTGCACTTTGAACCCTTAAGGGATCAAACTGGTTGAACATGGCTTAGAGTGATTCAACATGTTTGGGTGTGAAAGAGGACCATGCCTAGTGTAAATGTACCTATACGAATATGTTGGAATAGTTTGTTTGGTCACACGAGTTGTAAAACGAAAGTTGCACCACTTTGCAAATTTACACTGCTTACATTTGACACTTTTTCTATTTAGTGAAAACTAGACACTACGGAAAAATGACTATGAGATAACAAAAACCGAGAGAGATTATTGTAGAGGGGCCCAATGCGATACTGTAGGATCAGACAGAGAGTTTGTAAGTGTCACAGTTTCCAAGTAATAGCCCGTCAAAGATTGTTGACCTTTTGCACTTTGGACGCTTAAGGAATCGAGCCGATTGAATGTAGCTCAGAGTGATTTGGCCTATTTGGGTATGAAAGAGGACCATGCCTAGCATAAACGTACCTATATGGATGTGTTGGAATATTTTTTTTCGGTCACATGAGTTGTAGAACGAAAGTTGCACCACTTTGCAACTTTACATTACTTGCATTTGACACTTTTTCCATCAAGTGAAAACTGAACACCACGGGAAAATGACTTTGAAATAACAAAAAATAAGAGATGTTATTGTAGAGGGGCCCAACGTGATCCTATAGGCTCAGAAAAAGAGTTTGTAAGCATCACGGTTTCCAAGTAATATCCCATCAAAGATTGTTGCCCCTTTGCACTTTGGTCCCTTAAGGGATCGAGCTAGTTGAATGTAGCTCAAAGTGATTCAACATGTTTGGGTGCAAAAGAGGACCATGCATAGCATAAATCTACCCATATAGATGTCTTGGAATAGTCCATTTGGTCATATGAGTTGTAGAACGAAATTTGTACCACTTTGCAACTTCACACTACTTGCATTTGACACTTTTTTCCATCAAGTGAAAATTGGACGCTACGAAAAAATGATTATGAGATAACAAAAACCAAGAGAGGTTATTGTATAGAGGCCCAACGTGATCTCGTAGGCTTAGAAAAAGAATTTTTAAGCATCATGGTTTTTTAGTAGTATCCCATAAAATATTGCTACCCTTTTGCACTTTGGACCCTTAAGGGATCAAGCCGATTGAACGTAGTTTAAAGCGATTCGGTGTGTTTGGGTGTGAAAGATGACCATGCCTAGTGTAAACATACCCATCCGAATGCATTGGAATAGTCTGTTTGATCACATGAGTTATAGAACAAAATTTGCACCACTTTATAACTTTGCATTGCTTGCATTTGGCACTTTTTCCATCAAGTGAAAACTATACACCATAGAAAAATGACTCTGAGATAAACCATCAACCCTTAAACCCTCAAATCTAAACCCTCAACCCTTAAACCCTAATCAATCAACCCCTATACCATATACCCTATACAATATACCCTCAACCCTAATCCCTCAACCCTCAACCCTAAACCCTCAACCCTAAACCCTCAACCCTTAACCCTTAAACCCTAAACCCTTAAACCCTCAACCCTTAACCCTTAAACCCTCTACCCTATACATTAAACCCTTGACCCTTAATCCCTTAACCCTCAACCCCTATACTCTCTACCCTATACATTGCACCCTCAACCCTAATCCTTCAACCACGTACCCTCAAACCTATACCCTAAACCCTCTACCCTCAACCCTCAACCCTCAACCCTAAACCCTTAAAACCTAAACCCTTAAACCTTCTACCCTCTACCCTCAACCCTAATCCCTTAACCCTTAAACCTAGGTAAACTCTCTACCCTAATCCATCAACCCCTATGCCCTCCACCCTATACAATAGACCCTCAACCCTAATCCCTCAACCCTCAACCCTAAACCCTAAACCCTCAACCCTTAAACCCTCTACCCTCTACCCTCTACCCTGTACATTAAACCCTCAACTCTCAATTCTCAACCCTGAAACCTATACCCTCTACCCTATACATTAGACCCTCAACCCTAATCCTTCAATCACGTACCCTAAACCCTCTACCCTCAACCCTAAACCCTTAAACCTTAAAAATTCTACCCTCTACCCTCATCCCTCAACCCTATAACCTCAACCCAATACCCTAAACCATCAACCCTATAGGTCCTCAACCCTATACCCTCAATTCTCAATCCTCTACCCTATACATTGGATCCTAAACCCTCATATATCTTTGCCCTCCCTCCTCTTTTCTCCTTCTCTCTATCTCACTTATCCCTCCATCTCTCACTCCATCCATCCCTCCCTCTCTATCCTAATTCCTCAACTATATACCCTCAACGCTTAAACCCTTGAACACTCAACCATAAACCCTAAACCCTTAAAACCTCTACCCTCTACCCTTAACCCAATACCATCTACCCTCAACCCTTAATCCCTCAACCCTAAAACCCTCAACCCTCTACTCTCTACCCTTAACCTTAAACCCTAATCCTTTAACCCCTATACCCTCTATCCTATACAATAGACCCTCAACCCTAATACCTTAACCCTAGGCCCTCAACCATCTACCCTAAATCCTAAACCCTTAAACCCTAAAGCCTCAAGCCTCAAGCCTCAAGCCTCAACCCTTAAACCCTAATCCCTCAAATCCTATACCCTCTACCCAATACAATAGACCCTTAACCATAATCCCTCAACCCTATACCCTCAACCCTCAATCCTAAACCCTCAACCCTCAACCCTTAAACCCTAAAACCTTAAACCCTTTACCCTCTACCCTATACATTAAACCCTTAACCCTTAATTCTCAACACTCAACCCTTAATCCCTCAACCCTCAACCCCTATACTCTCTACCCTATACATTGGACCCTCGACCCTAATCCTTCGATGATGTACCCGCAAACCTATACCCTAAACCCTAAACCCTCTACCCTCAACTCTAAACACTCAACACTAAACCCTTAAACCCTAAACACTTAAAAATTATATCCTCTACCCTCAACCCTCATCCCTCAACCCAACACCCTAAACCATCAACCTTATAGGTCCTCAACCCTATACCCTCAATTCTCAACCCTCTACCCTATACATTGGATCCTCAACCTTCATATATCTTTGTCCCCCCTCCTCTTATCTCCTTCTCTATATCTCACTTCTCCCTCCATCTCTCCATCCATCCATCCCTCCCTCTCTACCCTAATCCCTCAACCCTAAACCCTTAAACCCTTAAAAGCTCAACCCTAAACCCTAAAAGCTCAACCCTTAGCCCTTGAACCCTAAACCCTTAAACCCTCAACCCTCAACCCTCAACCTCAACACTCAACCCTCTACCCTCAACCCTAATCCCTCAACCCTTAAACCCTTAAACCCAAGAAAGCTCTCTACCCTAATCCCTAAACCCTCAACCCCTATACCCTCTACCCTATAGATTGGAACCTCAACCCTAATCCCTCAATCCTCTACCCTCAACCCTTAAACCCTCTACCCTATAAATTCTATGTTAAACTCTCAACCCTTAACCCTTAAACCCTAAACCATCAACCCCTATACATTCTACCTTTACATTAGACCCTCAACCTAATCCTTCAACCATATACCCTCAAACCTATACCCTAAACCCTCTACCCTCAACCCTAAAACCTTAACCCTAAACCCTCAACCCTAAACCCTTAAACCTTCCACCCTCTACCCTCAACCCAATACCCTCTACCCTCAACCCAATACCCTATAGGTCCACCCCAATCCCTCAACCCTATACCCTCAACCCCTATCCCTTTCTCTCTATTTATACATCTCACCTCTCTCTCCCCCCCTCTCTCCTGCCCTCTCTACTTATATCTATGTACCCTCTCCCTCTTTCTAGGTACCTCTCACTCAATCAATCCCTACCACTCTCTCTTTCTCCCTCTATCTATCTCTCTCTATCTCCCTCCCACTACCTCTTCATCACTCCCTCTCTCTCCCTTTCTCTCAGGTCTCTTCCTCTGGCACCCTACCTAGGTAACTCTCTCTATCTATCTATCCCTCTCACCTTACCTAGATAAGTCCCTCTCACTCCACCCCCTCTATCTCTCCCTCCCTCAGGTCACTCCGTCCTATACCCTCTCCCTCTCTTAGGTCTCTCACTCTCACATTCCCTCTCTCTCACATTCCCTCTCACTACCTATCTCTCAAGTCTCTCCCTCTCACCCCCTCACACTCTCAAGTCTCTCCCTCTGGAACCCTACCTACGTAACTCTCTCTCTCTCTCTCTCAATTCTCTCTCTCCCACCCTCTCTCTCTCTATCCCACCCTACCTAGCTAAGTCCTTCTCACTCCAACCCCCTCTCTCCCACTCCTCTCTTAGAATCTCCCTTCTACCCCCTCTCCCTCTCTCAAGAATCTCTCTCACTACCTCTCTACCTCTCTCCGGTCTCTTTCTCCCTCTCCCTCCCACCCTACCTAGACAACTCTCTCTCTTTCTCTCTCTTAAAATTCTCCCTCCCTCTAAATACGTACATACATACAAGCATAATACACATGTACATACAATCCTACATACATACAAGCATACATGTACATATGTAGATACAATCTTACATACATACATGCATACATACATACATATAAGCATACATACATACATACATACATACATACATACATACATACATACATACATGCATGCATACATACATGAGATACAAGCATACATGTACATACACATATTTAAACATACATTCAATAGAGTAGCATTTAACATAAAGCAAGACCTAACACGTGTGCGTTATATCTTTCTTTGGGAATCCCCAAGGCTTAGGCTTGGTATTTTCCTTGGAATACCAACCCAAAGGCTTGGAGGGCCTTCCCAATGATCAAAGACATGTTTTTGCAAATTCTACAATATTTCACATAATTGGGTTTGTGCTCATTGTAAGGATTGCACATGTTTCAATGTCAAACAAATCGAACACCTGGGTAATGTTAGGCTCTCTCTTAGCTATCCAACGATGTAATTTTTTTCACTTTTTGAAAATGTTAAGCCTTTCATCTACAATTTCTTTTGTTTGTGTCTCTTTTTTGGCAAAAAACAGTGTTTGGTGTTTTTTTCATTATAAATTAACTATTCATCGAAAGTTCAAATAAATTACATTTTTAGAAACTAGACTCCATTCTACAATTTTTTTTAAAAAAAAAGAAAATTTCAATTAGTTTCCAAAATTTGTAGGGGTAGCACAGCCAAAATTCTATTTTTCAAGAAGTGTCCACTTTGAAAATTAGTAAAAAATAAATATTCATTAAAAAATTATCAAAAAAATTGTGCATCAACTACATACTACTAGAAAATTTCTCACTGAAGCAATTTTAAAATACTAAAATAAAGTTCATCGTGCTAGGTATGCACAAAAGTTGCTATGTTATGTTTTTTTCTGACAAAAACAACACCAATTTTTGTGCATACCTCTTTTGAACCCCTTAATCTCAACCATTTTCAAAATAAATTAGTAGTTTAGAAAGTAGACTCGGAGCACTACAATCCTTGTTTTTGTTGCATCTCAAAATTTTGAGTGTAACTATCCTCAATTTCATGTCCAAGGTCAGTATTTCCTAATTTTAGAGAAGAAAAAAAGTGGCCACTTAAGCCCCCTTTTTGGCCCCCCATCTTTTTGCACTTACCCTATTGTTTGAGTGCCTTGTGAGGTTGTAGGGTCATGATGCATACTAAGTTGCAAATTGAGAACTTGCATTTCCACCCTTTAATATTTCATTGCACTTTGACTTGCATGTGCAAATAAATACTCCACATGCTTATACCATTCAAACTCTTGATTCCCTATAAACTGTAAACATGGATATGAGTCTAGGTTCCCTATAAACATTAATATTCCAAAATTTTCAAACTTGATTAAAAATACAAATTTATGTTATGTGATTCCACATTCCCATTAATTAGGTAATTCAATTGAACATGCAATTTAAAGTCCTACTAGTTTAATATATAGTTAGACTTTAGGAATTGACTCATGATTGTGTGAAACTACAATTTACAAACTATGAATTGCTAATTATAAACAATATTAAAGTTTCACATCTCTACTCAATGTTTTTTCCAAATTTTCAAACACCTCCACAAGGAATTTAAAGCTTCATGGGTTTATAAATAAACTTGGGTAATTTTGTAACACTTTAAGATGGCCAAATTCATTTCCAAATCACCAATGACCAAGATTGGTAATTTATGTTTTTGATGGAGTATTGAGTTTTGATTCAGTTAAGATTGGATGATAAATAAATTTTACAAACAAATTGAAGTAGAAATAGGCCTTTTATAAAATATTTGTTAACTAACACATTTTGAGTGGAGGAAAAGTTTAAAATTATTGTGTTCAAAATGGATAGTAAGTATTAGGTGCATGTTTTGGAGTCTATGGTAAGGTGAGCTCAAAGGAAATAGAATGTGAAACCATTTACTATTCAACAAAATCTTGTGCAATCATGAATGGAAGAGTCACTTGGATATACTAGAGTCATGTACATCAATATGATGTCTTCAGAGAAATAATGGCATGCAATTTTTTTATAGATGTGTTATGACAAAAAAAATCTTCTATACTTGCTCTTATACCTACAATGTCTAAAAGAGAAAAAAATGGTGTATGAGGCACATTTGGGGATCCACCTTTGTCACATCCCTAGGTTGATTAAATAATAAACTATGTATATAAGTTGTGGGTGCATGTGAAGCACTACTTATAAGTGTCGATTGTTATAATAATGGGGGGTTTTTTTGTATTAAATATAATTTATTCAAATTGATTTACATACATTTCAGACCATGTAACATTTAGAGTCTTGCTACACTATTATCCAAATTTACATAAACAAATATTTGATTATTACATTGATAGTATCTAAATAGATTATTTAGCCTATTATTTTCTAGTCAACACAAAATTTCTTGTATATATCTGGAAATTTAAGTCTTTTTCCATATTCCTTGTAGATTTTGAATTGTATTATTTTCTAAATTCTGAAAAGCTTTTAATATACATGATATCTCTAGCTTCTTTAGGGGACCAATGTCTTTTACTTTTATCCTTTGCACTGTTGAATTTTACTGTATCATCCTTTAGCAATTGTCCCAAATTTTTCCTTTGATAGCTCCGTGTTGAATGTAACCTACATAGTAATATTATAAAATGTGAGTCTTCTATAAGACTCAGTAAGTATTCTCCTAGTACCCTAAAAAAATTCCTCATTTCTAGATTTCCAAATTGCCCAAAGTATATTTGATGTCAATAAAAACCAATAATGACCATAAGAGTTACATAATATTTTCACATAACCAAAAAGAATCTCATGCCAATTAATTTTACAATAACCCCCCATCCTTCTAGAGTATTCAAAAACATTTTCCAAATATCTTTTACAAACAATTAATCAAAGAAAATATGTCTAATATTTTTCCAGTTGTTTACATACATAACATTAATTCAAATCATTGTAGGATTTAGTAAATGGAATCTTATGCAACAACAATAACCACTTAAAACAAGATACCTTTGGTTCTAATATATTAGACCACAAAATTTTGAATTTTTTTTTCCATTATTTTCTTTTTAGATTTAGGTTCCAACATTCGTTAAGGTAATTGTGAATATCATATGAACAACTAAGAGCTTTGTAGATTATTTTAGGTTTTATATTTTTAATTTTAGTACCATTCATCCAGGTGATAATGTCAAGAAATTCATTGTTGCTTCCTTCGCATCCGAGTAATTGGATGGCACTTCATGCATCTCTAATGATAAAATAAGTTCTCCAATGTGTTGTAGGGAGATTGAATTTAGAACTTAAGTCTAACCAGTATTTTAATTGATTGTTACATATTACATCCTTAAATCATCTAATACCTCTTAAGTGTCAATCTTTATCAGAACAACCTTGCATTAGTGCAAGAGGTTTTACTTTTTTTGATTGATTCCATCAAATAGATCTATCTTGGTGTATTGTTTTGTTTCTTGGGTTAAAAAACTCATAGTTTTTAAAATGTATTTTTATGATCAAGCACAAGATTTCCATAAGCTTTTGAATATGTTTGAGCCAATCGACACTACTGGGAAATTCCCAAATAATATATCATTTGTGGGGAGTTGTTTCTAGCCTTTGGCTATCTTTAGAACTCCTAACTAGATGTTCTTCAGTATTAGTGTCTTCCAAGGTTCATTTCCATTCATAGTATTCAATAACCATTTATTCACTAGAGCTATGCCATGTTTTTTTAAATATTTCAACCCTATTCCCCCTTCTAGCTTGTTTATGCAACACCATTCCCATTTAACAATGTGTTTCTTCTTATTCCCCTTCCCATCAAACCAAAGAAATTTCCTAATCTTTTTTTGAATTTCCTGTACCTATTAACTATTAAAAAGTGAGACTGATGAGTAATATACATTGTATGAGTATAATATTTTTTGACAAACCCAAAAGCTACCTGCCACTGATAGATATTGCTTGTTCCACTAGCCTAGTTTTTTTTTTTTTATTATCAATTTTAGTTTTGATCCATCCCCACATGTCTTTAAAACATGGATTAACCACAAAAAAAATGTCAAGGTATCTAACTTGCTTATTAGGACCTCCCTAATCAAATTCAAAATTTTGGAACCAATTTGGGAGGTTCTTGTTCCAACTAAGAATTGTAGATTTTACCTTAGCAATTCTAGTTCCCGAGGCTTCACAAAACAAATTGAGTTTAAGAATAAGATGTTCTACATTTATTTCATCAAGGTTTGTGACGGGTTTAGTTATTAGCCTATTCTCTGTTGTTTTTATGCATACTTTCAGACACTATTAGACAATCCTTTCAGAAAATATTCCTATGCTATGATATCTTTTCATGTCTATTATACAACCTTGGACCTAAATCATAGTAATGGAAATATAGTTATGATATAGTAGCATTGCATGGTTTATATGTGAGTGTGTATGAAATGTGGATGAAATTATATGATTAATCATGGTAGTTAGCTTTGTGTATATGTTTTGTGGATTAACCTCTTGTAGCCCAAGAAGATACTATAACTCATAGCAACTGGAATCTATAGGCCGCAACAAAAGGAAGACTTGGATAGTGAAATAGGGGAAGTGCCACATCAAGCTGAATACAATAACTACCATGTGGAGACACCTAGTGGAGATGGTCATGCATATGTATGATAGCTAATAAGGCGCTGAGAAGAAGAATTATTTTGTTGATAGGATTTTGGATGACTATTTGTGCACGTCTCACATGTAGATCTATTTGACAGAGTTTCAATTCTATTAGAACTCTTCTTTCTGTTTAGTTACAATTTGAACAATTCAAATCTTAACTATATACTTTAATATCTAGGAGTTGTAGTTATTGATTGCATTTAGGAGTTATGTTTCAAATAAACTCCCTCGTGCTTGTATGTAGCCAATGGTTGAGTCCTTAGATAAAAAAAAAGGTTGATTTTTAGTATCTTGCTATCAATTACTTTTGAGTTTCAGTTATCACCTACAAACATGTTGATTTTATTGAATATAATTTGTGAAGAAGATTTTATATAATATTTTGTGATGCATAATGAATGAAGTTCAATTTCACATGGATGCATATAATTTGATATTTAGATTTGGTTCTAGTTAAGTGAAGACAACCACTTGAGAAGGCCACTCAAGGTAACTATTCTTCATTAAATTTATAGTTGTTTTATTTATGTTTATTGATTGTTTCATAAATTTCATGTAAAGCAAAATCAATTCTCATAATTTGATCATCAATATGAATGTTCATGAGTGATGAGGTATAAATAACCTCATGAATATAATAAGAAAAATACCCTTCCTTGTTTCTCCCAATCACTTTTACCCTGCCAATTGTTTATTTTTAGGATTAATAATTGCTTACTTTTTGTAAAAAGGTGTATAAATCTTTATTTCCTAAAATCATTGAAATTAGTTGACTAACGCTGATTTAGTGGTATAGTTTTTAGTCATTGTATAGGTCATTATGCACAGTTGAGTGGACTTCAAATAGTTGAAGATAGAGTGTTGGAAATCTAGGCGTCGAAAATTATGGAGTGCATAGTGGAACAAGTCTTTTAAATGCTTTTTGTTTACTTTGTGTTTAAAAAATTTATGGCTCCTCTCTGATCCTTTAATATGTTTTATGTTATGGACCTCAATTGGTTGGTTAGTTGAAGTTCTATTAGAAAAAAATTTCAATGGTGATCTTCCACCATCTAAAATCTAGGATTTTGTTAGCAGTTTAGTATATATATGTAATCGTCATAAACAATGAAACAGTGATACTGTTATACTGTTATAGTATGTTTTGAACTATATCTCTATGTTACACTTTTTTTGATATGAATAAAATAAGCTTTGCTAGTCTTATTCTGAGTTACTAGTTTTGTATAATGGAACTATCATGGATGGATTCATTTTGAAGATACAACAGTTCATGTGATATGAATTAATCATAGGCATACCCGAGAGATGACCACTCAAGGGAATCTCGTAGGATAAATAAGTATCTTTGTTTTCAATTCTGTTACTTTTATTTTGTACATGATAAATGTGGATGAATGTTAGTTGTGTGTGTCAAGCTCTATCAATTATTCCTGTAGGTTGTGGTTCAAGTTTACAATCTTTAGTTCTGTTTATTTGAAATTTTGGAGCATCCACTTTGGTTGTCAGTTATAGGTTGTTAAGTTTACTTTCTGTTAACAGTTAGTTGTTAGTCGATTAGTTGTTTTCATTTAAACTTTACAAATTTATTGCAGGTATTTCTTTTAGGTAGTTTATATTATTTCTAGTTTAATCATCTTTTTCTTTCTTGCTTAACGATTTCATGCTTTCTAGCTTAAACAACTTTACGCTTTATAGTTTACTTTATAGTTTAATTGATTTTTATTATAACTTTTGTTTACAATTGTTTTAATAATTTAGAAAACCTAGGAGAGTTAACCAAGATGTCCCCTATTGCATACAACCTTCAAACACTACCCAATCAATATTATTGATGCATTTTTCAACTAAAGTGATAGGACATAACAACAACCTATCAGTGAGCATGTATGCATTTTGGTTAATATGCAGTACTCCAAAGGTTAGAATAAGTTTAGTTACTAGTATTGATTAGTTTTGAGTTAGTACAATAATTCTTTATTAGCAACAATTCAGTTATAGGTAATTAAGTTGTAGGCACCAGTAGCCATTAGCGCTAGTTTATAAATTTATAGCTAATACAATACCTTAAATAGGATGAACTAGGTAGCCTCAAGTCTCTGAAGGCACATATAGTGCATCACCATCACAAGTTTTAAAACCTTGGTTGATAATTTAATGTAGTCTTTACAATGTTCAATGGACTATTCAGCTAGTCATACCTCTGAATTTTGTAGCTTTTACCAAGTTTACAACACACTAGTTTAGACTCTACATTTTTGGCGTCATTGTTGGGGATGGTGCTATCTTCATAGACTTGTTTTCCATGCTTTCATAGTTTACATTTTATTTTCAACATTAGGACTATTAAGCTTTATCTCATCAACATACCAAAAAGTTACACTAACATTGTGCAGGATCACTACTATACAAAGCTATATTTATTGTATACGGAACAAAGAGATCCTTTGGGTAGATTCCTCCCCTCTACATGCCAAGAAGTCATAGCAAAAATTGGTGAATCTACTACTCATAGTGAGGGTAATACTGAAGAATAAATTTCCCTATCACCAACATATAGCACATAGACAGAGGGGACATACCAAACCATGGGTGATGCAATGGATGATCATGAATGTGCAACCTCTGAGTTCCCAATCACCAACTAGGAAAGGGCTATTGTTTTGAAGAATATTCCTCCTTCAAGATTGTTAGTCTTTTATGGGTTGGTGACTGAAGACCCAAATACATTTATGTTTGAATTTGATGTCCTATGCAGAAGTTATGACTATACTTTTGATACTCATAGGCTCAAACTCTTTCCTTCCACTCTAGAAGATGCAACCCTAAGATGGTTTACGGGATTAGGCGAGGACGTTGTTCCTAATTGGGATACCATGAAAACATTATTCTTGGAAAAGTACTGAGACTATTATAGAGGACTTGATAGGAGGAGAGATGACATTTTTTAGGATGTTATAGAAGGAGGATGAGCCATGATAAGATTATGTGGAGAGATTTCAATTTTCTTTGAAGAAAAACCCACAGAACAAGTTATCTAAAGAATCCCTCAATTTAGTATTTTTGAGAGGGGTCAATGAGGATTGTATGGATGCCCTCAATATTATTGGGAAATACCATTTGAAGACATCTACAAGGTCTACAAAAATTATTCCAGAACCTTCACTAAGAGACCAAGAGGAGAGATGACATCCACTATTAGCAAATTATCTATTGGGATTTTAAAGATAGAATTAAGCAATTTGTTGTCCAACATGAAGGAGGACACTATTAGTCACCTAGAAACTCATTTGGACACTCTCCACATCAAGAAGAAGTAAGAGGAAGCTGAAGCAATGCTCACTAAATACTACCCCAGTTGTAGGAAAAGGAAAGCAAACTCTAAATGCATGAGGGTGGCTAGTATTCAACAAGACAAAATTGAGAAACCTGATTTTCAACCACTTGAAAGAGAGGATGGATGACTCTTCTACATAGCTCAAAGAAGGCCATGGAAAAAAAGAAAAGGTATTCCACAAGACCCTCTTAACTTCAATTCATCCTTTCCCATCTTAAATCAAATTTTTTCTACTTGGTATTCTCAGCCCTGGCCAGCTAATCAAAATCAATGGAAAAACCCTCAACAATGGCCACAACCTTAGAAAAATTAGAACCAACAACAACTAAATCCTTCCAGTCACAAAAAAATTTCTAGGGTTCCAATTACAATCCCCAATAGCTAATACAATAGAACCAGTAGCAACCTCAATGGCAAAAAGGCAAGTAGTGGTAGCAACAAAACATGAATTATCAACAACCTATGCTTCCTTCTCAGCCCCAACAACAAGTCGTTATGCCTTCATAAAATCCTACATCTCATCTACCCAGACCACCACAGTTACTTGCCCAAGCTACACCTAACCTTAACAATAAGCCTGTCCAACATGCTTATACTAATGAGGTTATGCAATACCTCACTTATGGGGTAGAGGTGAGTGATGTTCACCTCAGGTAAGGGAAACAACTAGCTAGACCTTCATCCCCTTAAATAATTGAGATGGAGGATGAGGAACCTACAGTTGAAGCTTTAGATAAATCACCTCTGGACCCTATTCAAATCAAGTACACCAGACTACCTCAAGTTTAAAGCCTCCTTTCTTTGAACACATAGCCATTCAAAAACATCACACATAGGTTGAGATAGACCTACTAGGTCAACTAAAGGATGTAAGTATTAAGATTCCTCTCATCCAAGCCATTAAAAATAATCCCAATTTATACCAAAATTATGAGTGACCTATGTCTTAAGAAATTGGGGAGGAAAAGGAAAGATTCAGATAGTTCATGTCCTAGGAAACCTTGCTGATATCATGTTAGGGAACATTAGTGTCCCTAAATACAAAAACCTTGGAAGCCCAACAGTGGATGTTAAGATTAATGGGACCCTCATTAAGAGAATTTTAATAGAATTAGGGGCAATTACTTTAGTTAGCCAACAATAGACCTACACTAACTATTCTACAGTTGGTTGATAGGTCAATAGTCAAGCCTAAAGGAATCATTGAAGATTTAGTTATTGCATTAGATTCTTGGGAATATCTTGTTGATTTCATAGTTTTATAGCCAAAGGTTAATCTTGTAGGATATCAACTCATCTTAGGCAGACCATGGTTTGCTATAGCTGATGCATTTGTAGGTTGTAGGTCTAGCAATATGATAATATCTAATGGGACAATGATCAAGAAATTGGTCCTATATCCTCTAACCCAACCTTATGTTGATCTTGAGCAAACTATTTGGCCCACTTTGGATGAGGAAGATAATTATTCCTTGTAGAATTTAATCACAATAAAACACAACCCTCTATTGGATGATCGCAATGAAGATGAGTTGATTGATCATATAATACATAATGATTGTAGAAGGAGCCCACAACAAGAGTATTGTCTCACATGCCTACAAGACCTCTTGCAAATTAATATACTTGCTAATTCCTTAGAAGAAATATCTTAGATATTTCATTCCTTGCTGCCACAACAGTGTGTACTAATCATTTGAAGCCTTGACCTCTCATTTGTGCAAGAATTGTCCAAAAAACTAGAAGTCATGCCAAGAAAAATGTTGAACATAAACAATGCATTGACTGAAGAACAACAAAATTTCCTACACAAAGTGCTGCAGGCACATACAGTAGCGTATGCATGGGACTACCATGATATGAAAGGTATAGATTTTAACTTATGTATGCATAGGATCTATATAAATGATGGTTATAGACCCATTAGACAACCTCAAAGATGAATGAACCCTGGCTTGAGAGAAATAGTCAATGTTGAACTTCAAAAACTCCTTGATGCAAGCTTCATTTATTTTATATTTGGCAGTGAATGGATCTTGATGAGGTATAAATAACCTCATGATTATGATAAGCTAAATACCCTTCTTTGTTCTTGCTAACCACCTCAACAATGCCAATATGTTTATTTTTAGGAGCAATAACTATCTACTTTTTATAAAATGATGTATAAATCTTTATTTCTCAAATTGATTGAAATTAGCTAACTAATGTTGATATAATGGTATAGACTTTAAGTCATTGTACAAGACTTATGCATGACCGATGAATGGAGTGGACTTCAAGAAGTTGAAGTTAGAGCACCGAAAGTTTGGGCACTAGAAATTTAGGTGTGCATAGTGGAATGATTTCCTTTAAATCTTTTTGTTAACTTTCTATTAAAGACTTTACGGCTCCACTCAGAGCCTTTATTATGTTTTATGTCATAAATATTAGTTCGTTGGTTAGTTGTAATTTTGTTTTAAGACATTTTAAATGGTATTCTCATGCCATTTGAAAATTAGGATTTTTGTAGTGGTATAGTATAAATATATGTAACTACTAAAACAAGAAAATGTTGTTATGATATGCTTTGAATACTATTTAGCTATGTTCTCTGTGTTACACTTTTATGATATGAATATAAATAAACATTGCCAATCTCATTTTGAGTCAATATTTTTGTGTAATGGAAGTACCATGAATGGATTTATTTTGAAGATGCGAAAGTACTACATGTGATTTGAGCTAATCATAGGAACTCCCGAGAGTTGGCCACTCAAGGGATCTCATAGAGTAGATAAGTATTTTTATTGTTAATACTGTTACTTTCATTCTGTATATGTTAAATTTAGATGAATGTTATTTTGTGTTGAGCATGTGTTCCTATAGGTCGTAGTTCTAAGTTTGCAATATTTAAGTTTTGTTCATTTGGAAAATTTGGAGCACCCACTCTTGTTGTTAGTTACAAGTCATTAAGTGTACTTTCTGTCAATAGTTAGTCATTAGCTGTTAGTTGTCTTCATTTAAATTTCATATTTTAACTGCAAGTGCTAATTCTTAGGTAATTTACATGCTTTATAGAATAAGAATTTGAATGTTTTATAGTTTAAACAATTTCACGTGTGCTTTATAGTTTAATTTCTACTTACAACCATTTCAAAATTTTAGAAAATATTGATGAGAGATGGCCAAAATGTCCCCTATTGCATACAACCTTCGAACACTACTCGGTTGATTGACATATTTTTTTAACTAAAGTGTTAGGACCTTATGACAACTTGCCACTTTTTGGCACCATTGTCAGGGATCAAACTCAGGCCACCCATGTGATAGGTGGGAATACTTATCACTATACTAATCAAGGACCCCAAATTTATGTCCAAAGTTCTGCTAGCCTTTACTGATCAATTCCAAGTCAGCCATAAAAATTCGTCACCCTATCGCCCATAAGAAAATAGTCAAGTAGAAGTAACTAACAAGGAACTTGAGAATATCTTAACAAAAATAGTTTCACCAGGAAGAGAAGATTGAGCCATAAAATTAACCGAGGTCATTTGGGCCTATAATACAACTTGGAAATCAACCACTAGTTTTACCCCTTACGAGTTAGTTTTTGGGAAGAGACATGTTCTACCATCAAATTTGAATTCAAACACTTAGGACAACAATGGAGTTAGGCTTAGACCTCAAACGAGCCCAGTTTGAAAGAGTCCTATAGCTCATTCAATTGGATGAACTTCGTTTAGAAGTTGTCCACCAAACTAAGCTAGTTCAAAAACAACAAAAGGCCTTGCATGATAAACACATAAAATAAAGAGAGTTCCACAATGGGGATTGGGTGCTGTTATTTGATTCCTGATATAAAGATCATAGAGGGAAACTAAGGACTCATTGGCTGGGTCCATATGAAATTTATGAAGTATTTCCAAACAGAGTAGTGCAACTCAAACCCATTGATGGTGACACTCAAACTCTCTTAGTCAATGGTCATTGATTACAGATCTACCACAAACCTATCAATAAAGAGGAATTTACGAGAATGGTAGAAATGCAAGGAGAAAACCAATGCATTGACTCTACTACAACAGAGCCAATGTAGTTTTCATACTAATATTGCTAGTCTAAAAAAAATAAAATTGCATGTGTATGTATTTATAATCACTTCAGGGCATTTCTTTTGAATGTTTGATCTTTCAGACTTGGCTAAATTTCATTTATGTCTTGCAGGACTTTAATTTTAATTGAATGCAAATTTTGCCACATCTTGCTATGATGCTCTGGAACTTATTCATTTGATTGGTTCCATTCGTTGGTTTGTTCCTATAGTCCAACACATATTTTAGCGATGCTCTAGAATGTATTTAGTCAAATGTGCTTCATTATGTTCCTTCCTACATTTCGGCAACATCTTTTAGTGATGCTTTGGAATTTTATTCCTACATTCCGATGACATCTTTTAGCAATGCTCTAGAATTTTGTTCCTCCATTCCGACATCTTTCAATGATGCTTCAAAATTTTATTCCTACGTTCCGATGACATATTTTAGTGATGCTCCAAAATTTTGTTCTTGCATTCCTGTAGCATCTTTCAACAATGCTCCAAAAATTTTCTCTTTCCTTTTGGATGCATCTTTCAGCAATGCTCCAGAATTTTTCTCTTTCCTTCTGACTACATCTTTCAATGATGCTTCAAAATTTTGCTGCTCTTGTCCCGACTGCATCTTCCAGTGATGCTCCAGAATTTTACTTCTTTTGTCCCAACCGCATCTTCTAACGATGCTCTAAATTTTTTTAATTTCCCTTCCCCTACAAATTCTTTGACAGTTCTGATAACATACCCATGCTCATCATTAAAGTTTTCCATCACTTCCAAAATTCACACCCTACACTGCCATATTTTACCATAATAAATCAAAATTATTGTGACCACTTTTCATCATAATAATTACAACCCCTAGCCATCCCATCTTTATCCATAATAAATTCTTTACAACCCCTCACCATCCCATTCAATGATGTTGTTACGTTAGCATAGGTAAGTGACTTTCAAATCGATAATGGGACATAAGGTATGTACATCTTTTATTTTAAGTAGGTAAATTATTGTGAATAAAAATGAATAAATTGGCATGTTTTGCCTTCCTTTCCAAATTTAGTAAATTGTGTGGATTGTAACTCCACTTGAGATGTGGCAGTAAAAGTGCTCTATCCCATGCAAAATAATGATTTTCATACAACGAAGCCAAATGTAACAATTAGTTTGTGTCCCATCAGCAATGTCAAAGTACAAGTGGTTGAAAGGTTGCATTTTCTTTAATTTGCATAACAGTCTTGTTTAAAAAGTTTTTCACCTTTAGAGTGCCACAACATTCAACAGATATTGAGAAAAATTGCAAGAAAGGGACATAATGGGTGGGGCTAAGTGAAAATCAAAACCAACTACCCCAGATAAATTGTTAGCATTGAGTAATATTTCAGATCTTTTTCAGAGGATAGGTTGGCTTGATTTCATGAAGAAATTTGAGGGGCATAACATGCAACTGTTCAAGGAATTTGTAGAAAAATTCTCAGATGGTCAAATAATAGTGTGTGGTAAAAAGTTTAAGGTAAGCCATCAAATCATTTCTTGTTTTTCTGGTATTAAAATGAAGGTGTAAATTTGACAAAAACCACAAATATTTCTTATCAAAGAATGATATAACTTTTTAGAAGGGAGGGAGAACCTCATCCTTTGCTTGTTGTGAATACCCATGGGAAAAACAAGGGATTTCAAAGAATGTCTATTCCAGATCCATGGAGAATGACAATTTCCTAGATTATCAAATATTTTACATGTGAGGGGAAATGTACCATTATAGTCGGTCCCCCTTTCAACTACTCACTCATCTACACCATGGAACTGAAAACTCTAAATTAAGGGTTAATCTTCCTTCATTCCGTAGTGATTCTATTGTCAATATGATAGAGTGATTTAAAATTGGTTCAAGACCATTAAAACATCATGGTCTCATTCATTTAATCTACAAACATCATTTCCTCAAGAAGAGAAAAACATAAGAAAAATGACTGAAATTTCTTCAAAATTTTGAAAATCCTGAGCCCACAAAAAATTTGGAGGGTGCGTCATCTAGACTAGTGACTCAAAATTCGAAAGAACCTTCCCCTATGCCTCAAGATGCCCCTGAGCCCCAACATTCTAGAAAATCTCTTAACGACAAAGCACAGGAAAATCCACCCAACCTTTCAGAGATCCTAGAGAATCAAGAAAATGTGGACTTAGTGAATTCTAAAGATGAGGATGCTCGCCCCACAAAAAGGAAAAGAGGCCTAAAATAAAATTGCAAAGACCTCCTCCTTTAAGGAGAAGCAAACAATTTGCTATTGAAATCAGTTGTGTGGTGGCTTGTGATTAGTGGCATGTCCCTAAAAAGAAAAGGCAAGACCGACAACCTCATGAAATTGTACCCTAGTCATTAGAGAATGTGGTCCATTTGTGTAAAGAGACAACCCAAAAAGGTGAAAATAAAACCCTAGTTCACAATAAATCCCCTGAACTCAAGAGGGAGGATGTGCCACTTGAGTCAGGACAAGCAAAGATAGGGGAACAGTTGCCAAACTATATGTTTGTTAAGGATGAATTTGTAGAACAGTTGTCTCCCCTAGTTGCCAATGACACAAAACAAGGTGCACTAGAGGTATATGATGAAGAAAATATGACTAGTAATAATGCAAAGATTCCTATTTTTCCTTTTTCCACCAATGTAGAGGTTGAAATATTTGATCATAAATAAATAGAATTAGAAGAATTAAAGGCAAAAAATTGTTCAGTTAAAATGTAGATTGCAGCAAAATGAGGAGTAGATGAATAAGAAAAAGCAAGAAATTAGCATACAATCTGAACTTCTGATGGAAAAAGATCAAGAAATTACAACTCTAAAGGATCAAGTAGAACAAAAGGATAAAACTATTGAAGAGTTGCAGTCTCAAGTGCAACAAATTGATGAGAAAGGTAAATAATATATGGCCAGTTTATCTAAAAAAGATAAACAAATTAAGAGTTTAACTAATAATCTGGTGCAATCACTCACAACTTTTGCAGAAGAACAGGAAAAACAAAAAATTGAGCTCAATGCGGCCTTGAGTAGAGTTGTTGAGCTAGAATAGGATTTGCAAGAAATTAATGTTAAACCAATGGTGGAATCAAAAAAAGTACTAAATGAGCCAACCAAAATGGAATGGTTTCAAATTCACATTCCCCCATTGTTAGTTAAATGGATGGAAAGATGCTATTTCTTGAGACAAGTAGGGGTGGAAAATGCCAGACTTAAGCAGGAAATAGTATTATTAAAAGAATCTTATGATAAACTCTATAAGGATAAAATTGATGCATGTCAGATTGGGGAATTGTTACTAGCTTGTAGAAAACTATCCTTGTTATATTTCATGTTTTTAAATGAACAATTGTTAAGATGAAAGCTTTTGAGGATTTCTTGCAATTTACCCCATGATCCAGGTGATAAATAATTTTTAGAAGCATTTAAAGAGGAAACCCCTGTTCAACAAATTTTTTTGTGTGAATTTCTTATACATAAGTTATTTTTAGAAAAACGCATTGATTTCTTTATCAACCTTTTTGTTGGGGAGGTACAACTTAGAGCCTTCATGTATACTATGCAGAATCAAATCCATTTGCAGGAGAGAACCAAAGAATATTTGAAAGTAGAAAGAACTGCGTGACTTCAAATGAGATATCCCAATTGAAAACCCTTTGCCTTTAAAGCCCAATTTTGAGGGATTAAAAGTTATGAAGCTGTAAGGAACAAATATGATTAAAATATCTAGATTTGTTTTTCAAATTTCAAAGTTCATGGGCCACAATTAATAGAAAGGGCATGGAGTGCCTGTGAGGAGTGGTAAACTCCTCTACTTATGTATCTCAAAAGGAGGGAGCTTATCTCCTCCACCAATCTAAGGTGGTCCTACAGAAGGGTTGAGGCATTAGCAAAAATATTACAACTCAAAACCAAGTGGATAGGGATGTGGTATAGACCTTTATTGCTCCTTCAACCAACCCCTATAGTTTTTGTTACTACAGAGTAGAGTCCTAGGGACTTATACACATGGAAGATGAGGGTTAAGTTCAACAAAGGTTTTCTTAAAAGTCCAGATGATTTGGATAAAGAGGCAGAGGACCCATATGATCTCATTTCCAAATATGATGAACTAAATAGGAGAAGGGATGCGGAAAGGCAGAGGACTCATTAGGGAGTAGGAGGACCTGCTTAGGCTTAGGAAGGGAATGGTGATGAGGTATAAATAACTTCATGATTATGATAAGATAAATACCCTTCTTTGTTCTTTCTAACCACCTCAGCCATGACAATATGTTTATTTTTAGGAGCAATAATTATCTACTTTTTATAAAATGATGTATAAATCTTTATTTCTCAAATTGATTGAAACTAGCTAACTAATGTTGATATAATGGTATAGAATTTAAGTCATTGTACAGGACTTATGCACAACCGATGAATGGAGTGAACTTCAAGCGGTTGAAGTTAGAGCGTTGAAAGTTTGGGCACCAAAAATTTAGGCATACATAGTGAAATGATTTCCATTAAAGCTTTTTGTTAACTTTTTGTCAAAGACTCTATGACTCCACTTAGAGCCTTTATTATGTTTTATGTCATAGACATCAATTAGTTTGTTATTTGTAATTTTGTTTTAAGACTTTTTCAATTGTATTCTCCCACCATATGAAAATTAGGATTTCTGTAGTGGTATAGTATAAATATATGTATCTACCAAAATAAGAAAATTTTGTTATGATATGCTTTGAATACTGTTTAGTTATGTTTTTTGTGTTACACTTTTATGATATAAATAAATAAACATTGTCAATCTCATTTTGAGTCAATAGTTCTGAGTAATGGAAGTACCATGAATGGATTTATTTTGAAGATGCGAAAGTACCACGTGTGATTTGAGCTAATCGTAGGAATGCTCGAAAGCTGGCCACTTGAGGGATCTCATAGAGTAGATAAGTATTTTTATTGTTAATACTGTTACTTTCATTATGTACATGTTAAATTTAGATGAATGCTATTTTATGTTGAGCTCTATCATGTGTTCCTGCAGGTCGTAGTTCTAAGTTTTAAGTTTTTTTTATTTGGAAATTTTGGAGCACCCACTCTTGTTGTTAGTTACAAGTCGTTAAGTGTACTTTATGTCAGTAGTTAGTCATTAGCCATTAGTTGCCTTCATTTAAATTTCACAGTTTAACTACAAGTGTTAATTCTTAGGTAATTTACATGCTTTATAGAATAAGAATTTGAATGTTTTCTAGTTTAAATTATTTCGTGCATGCTTTCTAGTTTAATTTCTGGTTACAACCATTTCAAAAATTTAGAAAATATTGCTAAGAGAGATGGCCAAAATATCCCCTATTGCATACAACCTTCGAACACTACCCAGTTGATTGACATATTTTTTAACTAAAGTTTTAGGACCTTACGACAGCCTATCAGGTCTCACCTTTAGTCATTGTTCCCAAGAAAGATGGAAATGGAGAGTTTGTGTAGATTATAGGGAATTGAACACAACCACTAGGAAGGACCACCTTTCATTGCCCTTTATAGATCAAGTGATTGACTCTTTAGTAGGGAAAAAGTACTTTTCATTCCTAGATGGTTTCAGTGGTTACAATCAAATCAAAATTGTTCTAGAGGATCAAGACAAGACAACATTTACATGTCCTTGGTGTACTTATGGTTACTTTGTTCTATCCTTTCATTTGCGTGCTCTAGCTACTTTTTAGAGAGTAGTGCTCAACATATTTTTTGATTATCCTCATGAATGTATGGAGATATATGTGGATGACTTCACAGCATATGGGGAAACTTATTAGGAAGCCTTTCGCAATTTAGAAAAGGTATTAAAGAGATGTAAAGAACACAACTTGTCCCTCAGTAATGAAAAGTGTTTTATGATAATGACTTAGGGAATTGTTTTAGGGTACTTCATATCCAATGTAGGGATTCAAGTTGATCCACATAAGATATAAATCATTTCTACATTACCTATTCCATAGAAGCAAAGAGATATTGGAAGTTTCCTTGGCCATTCAAGCTACTACAAGAGGTTTATTAAAGACTTCAATAAGATTTTTGCACCACTATTTGTTTTTTTGACTAAAGATATTGAATTTGATTGGACAATAAAGTGCCAACATTCCTTTGAAGAGTTGAAGAAGGCCTTAACCCAAGCACCTATTTTGAGGGGGACAAATTGGACCTTACCCTTTCATATGCATACTAATGCTTTAGATTTTGCTATTGGAGCAGTTTTGGGTTAGAAAGAAGGTAACAAAGAATATGTAATCTATTACATTAGCAAGAATCTTCAAGGAGCAGGGTTGAATTATACTATTACAAAAAAGGAGATGCTAGTATTAGTGTATGCCATCAATAAATTCAGGCATTACATCATTGGTTATTTAGTTTTTGTTCATGCAAACCATAAAACTATTAGATATCTTATGAAAAATCCTATAGTAGGGGGTAGACTAGTTAGATGGCTGCTCCTTCTACAAGAGTTTGATATTACAATAGTGGAAAAACTTGGAAAAGCTAATGTAGTAGCAGATTTTCTGTCAAGGTTTCCAACACAATCAACATAAAGGGTAGTGGATGAATAATTTCTAGATGAACACTTGTTTTCTCTTAATGTGCATGTACCATGGTATGCTAATATTACAAATTATTTAGTGACACAACAAATTCCACCACACTTTTCTCCAAAGGAAAAGAGACACCTGGTACATAGGTGTTTTCCATACTCTTGGATATCAAGTTATCCATTCTACATTGGCCCTAACAACATCATGAGAAGGTGCATAAGGGAAGATGAAATCTTTGATATCATGAAGGATTGCGATGATGAACCATGTGGAGGTCATTTTGCAAAAAAAAAAATAGCATTCAAAATCCTCACAACTGGTTACTATTGACCAACTTTACACAAGGATTCTATCAAGTACACAAGGAGTTGTGATAGGTGCCAAAGAATGGGTAAACCAACAAGTTGTGATGAAATTCCATTACAACCATAGTTAACAGTATCTCCCTTTGACAAATGGGGTCTAGATTTTATTGGACAAATCTCACCTATTTCCAACAACAAGGAGTGCATTCTAGTTTGCACTGATTATCTGACTAAGTGGGTAGAAGTAAAGGCATTACAATTTTCTAGAGATGGTAATGTGGATAAATTCTTGTATGAGGAAATTTTTACAAAGTATGAAGTACCTAGGGAAATTGTGACCAATCAAGGTCTACAATTTACTTCAAACCTCATCACCAAATTGGTTGAAGAATATCAAATTAGACACAAAAAGTCAACACCTTATCACCCTTAGGCCAATGGCCAAGTGGAGGTTGTGATGCATAATGAACGAAGTTCAATTTAACATTGATGCATATAATTTGATATTTAGATTTGGTTCTAGTTAAGTGAAGACAACCACTTGAGTAGGCCATTCAAGGTAACTATTCTTCACTACATTTATAGTTGTTTTATTTTTGTTAGTAGTTATTTTTGTTTATCATTGTTTCATAAATTGCATGTAAAGCATGATAGATTCTCATACTTTGATTATTAGTAATGAATGTTCATGAGCATGCATGAATTTGGTTAATATGTAGTACTCTAGAGGTTAGAATAAATTTAGTTGTACTAGTCTTGATCAGTTTTGAGTCAGTACAGTAATTCTTTATTAGCAGCAGTTCAGTTACAGGTTAAGCTATAGGCACCCATAGCCATTAGCACTAGTTTGTTTCTTTCAATATTATGCAATTCTATAAATTTCTAGCAAGTAGAATACCTTAAATAAGATGACTTGGGTAGCCTCAAGTCTCTGAAGGAACATATAGTGCAACACCATCACAAGTTTACAAACCTTGGTTGACAATTTAATGTAGTCTTTACAATGTTGAGTGGACTATTCAACTATTCATACATCTAAATTGTGTAGCTTTTACCAAGCTTACAAGGCACTAGTTTAGAATCTACAGTTTGCAAATATTGCAGTGTCATTGACAAATTGTATGTTTAAAATATCATCTCTATTAGGAAGTTTTAATCCTTTAACAAGTTAGGTGAAATATTAGTATCTCTTAGAATGTAGAAAATAACATTCGAGGCTATTACGAAAAATGAAAAGGCAAGAGGACAACCTTGCCTAATTGATATTTGTAGTGGAAACTGCTTTGTCAAACATTCATTGATTTCAATTTGTGCAATTATATCATTTAAAAGTGTTCTTACCATTTGAAAAAAAAACATTTAGGAAGCCAAATACTTCCAATGTCATCATTAAAAAGGACCATTCAATCGAATCATAAGCTTTCTCAAAGTCTAATAAGAGCATGTTGGTGTCTTGGTTAGAGTTTCTAGCCAATTCCATGGCTTCCTAGCTGGTTATGAGATTTTCTAAAATGTATCTTCCTTTGATGAACCCAATTTGTGTAGTACTAATAAACTTGGGGAGAATGTACTCAAGTCTAAGGGAAAGGAATTTTACCATAATATTGTAAGACATTAAGGAGGGTAATGGTTCTCCAATTCTTAATTAATGTCTTATCTCCCTCTTTAGGGAGAAGTTTAATGATTCCCTTGTTTATGTTACTCCCTAATGTTCCTTTGTTAATGGCTTCTGTATACACCTATAACAACTCTTCTCCAATCCAATCTATGTTTTTTTATAAAATTCAATTGGGAGCCCATATGCTCCTAGAGTTTTATCATTATTCATATTTTGAATAGCCATTATGATTTCTTCCTTGGATATTTCCTTATTGAGATTTTCTACCATCTTCTTATTTATCTTCCCGGGGATTAATCTTTTGTATCGGTTTCTAGCTTTCTAATGTTGTGGATTATTTCCTTCAGTTGAAAACCAACTCTTATAAAAATAATGGAACATATTTTTAATTTCATCAAGATAAATTTGTTGAATGCACAAGACAACAAAGAGGGGGAGTGAATCGGTTTTACATTAAAATATCAAAACCCTCATTAATGTTCAAATTTGCATTAGTTAGTAAACCCTCAACAACCATTTAATGCTTATCATGCATTAACGTAATGTAAAAATGAAAAATAGTAATGCAAACGCATCCAAAAACATAAGAACACCAGGTTTACATGGAAAACCAAAGAAGGGAAAAACCATAGTGAGGATTAGCTCACAATATAAAGTAATTGCAACATCGAATACAATAGGCTCATTGCCAAAAAGAAAAGAAGGGCTTAATGCTAGGTTAGAAAGAAGAAGAAAGAAGGTTGTTACAATTTAAGAAATCCATCTCAAAGAAATAGAAAGATCCACCGTAGCATCACCTGTAAATTCACAACCTCTCTAAAGAATGTAGATACCTTTTGTTCACTGCTTCCAGTAGCCTAGAACAAATTAAAGCTCACACTACACTTCACAAATTCACAACTTCACATTACATCTCGCATCACACACACTTCACAACCTTAATTCTCCATCATCTCAACACTTATTTATACCATCTTCAACCTTGAAAACAATTAACAAGATCAGCTATGCACCTCAACCGTGCAATTCAAATTAGGTTAGCACTAAGCAGTCCCGTGGTGGAAAGGAATGAAGACAAACTAGAACACACCTCACCTCAGACCTAAATGTACTCATACACACTGCTTCACTCTTTCACAAAACCTAAGCATATCCACAATTAGTGTGAACACCCAAGGTTGATTGAACCTATGTTAACACCATTAAACAATTAATACTCCCTTCCTTTGATCCAAAGATGAATCACAAACCACACACAACACTTTAACACACTCTAGAAGACTCTAAAAGTACCTAAAATCCAACAAATTTCACCTAAAGAACATACTCATCTCGTGCAACTAGTTAACCTTACATACACTACAACACTTGAATCCAACCTTGCAAAGCACCAAAACACAAACAACTCAAGTTGGAGATAGATACTAGCAATATAAGCATACTTCCATATCTGTAAGACTAGAAACCAAACTATGGAGAAATGTGGAGCAAATACATTTCTCCCAAACATCATTGCTTACACATTTCACATACTAGTGAACACAACTTCCTCTGTACATCAATCCAGAACCTAAAACTCTAGATATGACACCTTTTAACTCCTCTGACAAACATATCTAAACTGCACAAGCATATACTCAACATAGAAGAAATGCAGATCAAAACCATAACACTACTTTGCATGCCAAAATACCTCTCAACTACACTTTTCCTCTTTTATTCAAATTTTCTCAAAAGCACTTGGAAACCAGTCATTAGAGACATATTATTATCATCTTCAACACTTCCTTATCATCACTAAACTAATTGCAACACAACAAATTAACCAAAAAACATCCATAGACAAAAGCTTATCAAAGCAACATCAGAGGTTGACACTAGTGACTTTACTAATGACAACATATTGCAACTAATCAAAGCAATAATGAAATAACATAGAATTCCAAAAATTTCCTTATAAAATTGTTGACATCAATGACAACACAAATGGATCATACTTGCAACACACTTATCTGTTGGTTATTATCCCATAAATTCTCTACTTACTCCCTGAAACTTTATCTTTTAAGTACCTAAAGAATAATTTAGAACCTTTATCCCCATTGCACAACCAATTCATTTTGGATGTAATTTTTAATCCCCGAATATTTTTTATTTGCAAATTTCTCAACTTACTTTTAATAGTTGTCAACTCTTTATTCAATCCTATGCTCTTGGGGTTAGATTGTAATTCCTTTTCTAGATTGAGAAGACTATCATGTAATTTTCTTTCTAAAATCCTACTGTTCATTGCTCTTTTTTCAAATTGTTTGAAAAATACTTGTCCAACTTTGTCCAACTTTGTACATTTATGTCCATCTTTCAATGACCCACTTATCTTTTAACACCCATATGTTAATTTCTCTAAGTGTAAGGATTGTTGCATTACAATCATCATCTTTCAATACGTGAGTATTAAGAAAGAATTTACTTTGTTTTTTGAAGATCTGAGCCTTTTTTTTAGCTAATTGAATTTTGGAGATAGGATGGTGGCTGAATAGGGAAGATGGTGTGACTTTGAATCTACAACCTTCATCGATTTGATCAAAGCTAAATAAATATTTATTTGCATAGAACCTATCTAATCAACAATAAATCCTTCTATTTCCTTTTTGGTAGTTGCACCAAGTAACAAATGTGTTGGTTTCCTTTTCTTGTCTCCCTCAAGGGGGTCAATGAGGTTGAGCTTATTTTTCATTTTGAACCAGTAGAAATTTTCATTACTTTTCCACTCCATTTTGTTTCCTCTAGTCTTATCCTCCCTATTTTCAATCATATTAAAGTCACCTCCCACAATCCACAAGATACCAAGAAGACTATATAGTCATTTCCAAAATTCTATTCTCTCCCAATAATCATTGGAGGTATATATAGAGCAAAGTCCAATCTTCCTTTTATCCCTTCAATCACAATCCATGCCACCTTGTTACATGGGGAGGTACCATAGCCAATCACATTTTATTCCCATATGTTGGACAGTAAGATGATAGTACCCTAATATTCCAACTTATAAGGTTAATTTCTATTTTCATCAACTTGAATCTTCATTTTTTTTTGAATTCCTAAATTTCTCAAAGCATTTATGCATTCTACCTTCTTTGTCTAGTTTTTTTAGAGTAGGTTCAACCCTGACACTATTTGATTGAATTATTTTCTTTCTTTTTTAAAATTCTAATCCACCCTTTTTTGAAGGGTTATCCCTTTCAATAATTTGAGATTTATCCTCATACTTGAATAATTTTTCCTCAAGACTAGGTACAACAAACATATCACCACATTCCATATTGGGCAAGCTACCTATTTCGACTATTGAGTTAATATTACTTATTTTATCTAACCGGTTTTCCTCAACATATATTTTGTCTATATCAACCTCTAGTGTCATAGGGGACTTAAGGGTAAACAAAGATTGGTAACTTGAAATGGTTTTTTACAACTTCTAGACTAATCTCCTAGGTTTAATGAGTGTTTCTCATTTAAAATTTATTTTTCTAGTAAAAGGTTATCAACCTTACTCAAAATTAATTGCTCTTTATTAGAGTTGGAGGAGGTTTTATCACTTCCTTTCTATTCTTCTATTGTATTTGTTTTCAACTCAAAATATTTTGGATTGCTTCCAATTTCTGAACCTTGGCCAATTATCTTTTTCAGCAACATTAAGTTAGATTCTTCTACTTTATTATCAATATTCATCATTCCATAACCTAAGGGTTGTTCCCTTTTTAATTCCTACCCATTTTTTAAAATGTTAGTGGTTTTGAACCAACTATTAACTAGTCATTTTTTAGAAAAAAAACCTTATTGCCACTGGTCTTCTCTCTTTCTTTCTTGTCCTCAACTATAATTTGGGTCAATTTGATGGTATAACTATTGACAAAGGAAGACACTAAAGGGAGAAGATCGGGTGAGCAAATTTCATTATTGCTATCAAAATATAAAGTTTGTTGACTTATTCTTTTTTGAGACTATAATTCAAACTCATCATTATTACAACTACTAAATTGGTTTATACGTTCAACCATATTATCCCCATTAGAGACCAACTTTATTTTAATAGAGTAAACATTTTTCTTCTTCTCTAATAGTTTGTTATTAGTGTCCTTCTTGCCACTGATTTTATCACTCTCTTGCCAAACCTCACATGAATTTTTGGATAGATTGATTAATTTGGGATGATCAGAGGAAGGCACTAAAGGGAGAAAATCAGGTGTGCAAGTGTCATCATTGTTATTCTTGTCTCAATCTTTGTAGATTATCCTATTACTCCCCCAAATCTTTATATCAACTTCTAACCCCAGTGGGTAGTACACTTGTTCAATTAATTTACTAGGAAAAAAAATTAGCTTAGTCATAGGAGGATCTGCATCAACTTCTTTTACTTTTGGTTCTCATTTCTTGTTAGTGGAAGCTTCATAAAACTTCCTCAAATTAGGGCTTTTAGCTTTGCTATTATTTTTATGGATTTCATTGCTTATTATGTTATTTCCCATGTCCATTTCCCTCTCCTAGATGGTGTAGATTTGCCTCTTCCTATCCTTGGAAGATTTTATCAAACTATTATTGTCCTCAATTTTACTTTCTAATCCTTTAGTTTTAAGACCACCCTTATGATTAACAACATTTTAGCTCTCCCTTACAACTGAGTATTTTCTACTACCAATTTCAGATTTCCTTTTGACTATTAGACTATTAACTTCACCAATGTATTCACATTTGGAATCAATAACATATTCTAGTTTATCATGCTTGTAAACCATTAAGGGGAATTCTACTCCCTCTTTTTCTTTTGTTTATTTTTGTTATACATTTTTTCCTTTGCTATTCTTTGTCTAATTTCATGTAATACTAATTATTGTGCATTCTTTTTTTCTCCCACTGCCCTCCTGTGAAGGGGGAGAGTTATTTAACCTAACAGTATCCACCTCTTTTTGAGGATATCCATCACCTGCAAGTTTATCAAGGGTCAATTCATCCCTTTTAAATTTATTTTTGGGAGGAGAGTTGGTTGTATCAGGTTTATTCCTTTTATGGATGGAGGACTGTGCATCCTCTATTTCTGAGTTAATGTCCACCTTGTCAACATTTTTTCCATTTAAGTCACATTCCTTTACTATGTTATCTGTATGGTTTTCATCACTTGTTTTCATAATATTCATGCTTGTTACAATAGGGGTCAGATTACCTACAATCAAGATGTTTTTTCCCATTATTAGGGCCATTTTGAGTGACCCTAGGGTTCACACTAAACCTTTTAATTAAAGGATAGTTTTTCCTTCGATGGCCTTCGTTTTTGCATAGGAAACATGCATTTAGGCCACCAAGGATCTCTATTCCATAGGAAAATATTTTTTCTTCTATTTCAATATCCATTTCCTTTGAAATGTCAATCCTTGGTGATACCAAAACTAATATCCTTGCATCCATGAGCAAGATAGTGGTGTTTGTCTATCCCGCTTTCAATATCTTGCCAAATTGAGTGAGAAATTGTGGTAGGAAACTCCATAGTTGTAATGGAATATTTTTTAATGTCACCCACCTTAGATAAGATAGGGCAAGATCTTCTTTTATTAATTTTGGGGACCATTCTATGTCCCTAAAGATTGCATTTCTAATAGTCCAATATTGTCTGGACACTATTTTTTTGGGTTTCATTATCTTTGAAGAAAATTAGGAAAATCCATTTTTGTATCATTCCACATAATGAAAAATAATACCCAAGTTTTTTTGCTAGATATTTTGAAACCATTCTTGAAATAATTTTTTCACGGTCTATTATCGCTAAAAAAATTGCAATACTTTTTAGTCTATTTTCTTTATAATTGATAGCCCTAATTTTTTTTGCATTGGGCGAGATTAATTTTTTTTTGGGTTGGGAGGTGAGTACTTACCTTCACCTTCATCGTCTTGCCTCCTTTCATAATATTCACCTAGAAGTTATTAACTTGGATGAATTGGTCTCCTTCAAAATCATTGTTGTAGACCCCATAAGGATTTCATGAAATGATTTCCCCAACCTGTCAACAGATTCTTTTTTAACATTATCTAGGTTATCAAGGGGTTCACCTTCGCTTACGCCCACCTCCATTATTTTGGAAGGGAGATCACCAAAAATGATTTACGAACCAGAGAACAAGAAGAAACACATAACCACTACTTTAATCCTTAATGAAGAAAGCAATGTGAATACAACATTCATTTACAACCCACCCAATATTATCTGAGTGCATTAATTTTAGGGTACTAAGGGAGTATTGATGGGGCAAAAAACCTTAACAGTCCCTTTTGGGGGCCCTGTTGATGCTGGCCTCAAACTCTGCAATGTTGCCCTTTGCTCCCACTTTGACTGTACCACTTTCTCCTCCCAATATTCACTAGTATTCTCCCTCATAATAATGGGGGTTTGCAATTTTTTTTGCAGTTAAAATCCCTAGATGTCCAAAAATAAGCCCTAGATCCCTATGAAGTGTGTGCAAATGCTAGATGCTTTCCCTTTTTAGTCTATTCTAATTTTATAATCTGTTATGAACCATATTTGACCTTTTGGGTGAATGGAGATTTAAGTTTTATGAAAAGGTAAGTGTTTAATTGAGAAAGAAGAAATTTTAATTTAAGAGGCACATTGTGCAGGGATAAAAGTACAACACATTAAATTTTAGATGCCATAAAATTTGAAAACACATAGATAGAAAAAAAATGTGTATGATAAGAATAATACTTAGATGACAAGTGCTACACCTTGTTTCTTAATTACCATATTACTTTTACCTTTATGAGTAAATATAATATTAAATAAAAAATCATGACTTTAATATGTTTAATGGATGAATGAAATACATGAATATGCATTATGATATTATTGATTTTTATTGCTTTGATAATACAAATGATATATGATGGATATGATTTTCATGTGATCAACTAACTACCTTTATGATGCACTAAGTTGGGTGTAGGAAAGAATCGAGCCCTCCTATAAGAGAGGGGGAGTATCACCCAGGAGAGGAGTTTGCTATGGTAACCACTAATGTACCTACTTGAGCTATCACACACTCACAACCTAGTTTAGTCAAATTAAGTCAAGTCAGTTTAGGATTTGGTAAGTAAACCCTTGGTCATAGTGTTTGCGGATGATTGAAATGTTTGAGTTAATGTCTTTGATTTCTTTGGTTGTTTCTCTAATTTGATTTTTTATGATTATATCTTTTTGTTTGAGTATATGTTTTACTTCATGTATTTAAATGGATAATAATATACACTAAATGTATATATGTATATATACGATAACTTAGGTATATGACTATATACGTGTGTGAGAATGCATAGGTAGAGATACCTGCATATACTCATACATGGATATATCATATATATATGGAAATCAAATGGATATATATATATACACACACTTTATGTATATAATCTTATCGATATATATTTTATATGATGTTAGAATGAATATATATATGTATATATGTATGTATTTGATAGTTTATACATACATACATATTAATATATGTATATATATATTTATAAATATATGATTGATAATCAAATGATTATAATTTGTATGTTAATATATATATAAAATAGTGATATGGCATTATAATATATATATGGATTTATATTATGAATGATATGGTATCATCACATATATAATGTGAGTAAATAAGCAAAATTTAAACCAATTACTACACATATACCATGCGAATAAAGTAAATCATGCTTTAACTTAGTGTCACACATATGATTGGTGATGCTATAAATATAGTATAAGCCATTTTTAAAGCATAGGCCATGCACATATGTTAAAGCTAGTGATAGCGCATAAGTAAGTCAATGTTAGTGTAAAGTAATAACCATGCATTTGTTGGTGACAATGTTGAGTATTATGCCACGTATGAACAATAATAAAAAGGAGTTGAATTGGTCAAATTTCCACGAGTTGGTAGAGAAGGGAAGAGAGTTTTTTTTTCTTTTGAAATATAGCCGCCATTGAAGGCACCACAAGCATAATTTGGCAAGCCATAAAGCCATGATGGGAGGTAGTAAGCTTGTAGGAAACTTGCAATGTTTGAATTAGTAAATTTAACATGAGTTGGCTAAAAAGAGGTGACTCATCTATGTATTGAATTTGATTTTACTTAGACTGTATATGTGTTAGAATTATGATTCTCTTAGCTACCACATTTCACCCAATTTTGCTTAGTCAACCTATTTAGTGGTGGAGTTGGTTTTGGATTTGTGTTTTTAGTTTTAGAGGTGGAAATATGATGGAAAAGGTGGCTTTTGAAGGAGCTAAACTGTAGCATTAAGTTTCTCAATATTTCTTATAAATAGAGGGCAACCTCTTAGTCTTTAGCATTGGTTTTAGGAATTCATTTGTTTCCATTTTGTTGTAGTTTTTCTTTGTGCAAAGCAGTGCTAAGTGCAAGTAGTGAGAAGTGAGATATTTATTTGAGTGTTTGTGATTCTTTGAATGTTTGGAAAGAGGTTTGGATTGGAGGCAAGCTAAAAGTGAAAAGAGTGACAAGCGGAGTTTGTGACATTGAACGTTGAGTGCAAATCATTCTTTGGAAGCTAAATTTCTAGGCATGCTAGTTATTCTATCCATTACTCCTTTCCACGTTGAATTTATGTTTTTGTTGGTTGATTGATGGTGCTTGTGCAAGCTATTGTTTGTTATTATAGATATCGAATCAAGCTTGTGCATAGAGCTAGATTGGATATAAGTAATTTTTGGTATCGTATTAGTATGATATATATATATATATATATATATGGATTAGAGACAAGCTAAAAGTGAAAAGAGCGACAAGAAAAGTTTGTGACATTGAACGTTGAGTGAAAATCCTTCTTTGGAAGCTAAATTTCTAGGCATGCTAGTTATTCTATCCATTACTCCTTTCTAAGTTGAATTTATGTTTTTGTTGGTTGATTGATAGTGCTTGTGCAAGCTATTATTTGTTATTATAGATATTGAATCGAGCTTGTGCATAGAGCTAGATTGGATATAAGTAGTTTGTGGTATCGTAGTAGTACTATATATATAATAATAATAATAATAATTGTCATGATTGTATGACACATTTATATTAAACTATCTAGAAGGAATATGTAGATGATACCAAGATGATTGCATGTTACTTATTATATGTTTACATGAATTATGATGTTAGTAATTCAAAGGGAATGAAAGCATGTTATATACATCATCATTGATAGGTTATGATGTTATGCAAACCATGTTGGTAGTTTATCCTTGAATGGTTACTCATATTTCCTTGAAAATAGGATAATAGTCTATTCTCTAGGGTTAGGGTATAGACTTGAATATGATTATATTGATATTCAAGAATAGGGTTGAAAAATGTATCAGTGATATATATATATATATATATATATATATTTCTGATTATGCTATTACCTTATACTTGACTGAGAGTCTATACCTTTTCATGATATTCTAGTCTTAAATAAGAGGACTTTATGTCTCAGTAACCCAAAGTTGTAATGTGAGGAGACTATAAGTTGCAAAAGCACAAAATTCTCTCAGAGCTAAAAATATCCTCCAAATTAGATATGAATTTAGTGTACATTGTAAACATGTGAATATATGAGACATATTGGAATAGAGGATTTATGATTTTTTATGAATAAGAAAACATAGAAACCTTATATGATAACTTGGAAAGAACCATCAGAAATGAAGAGTAATCAAAAGGGCATGCTGATGCGAAAAATAATATTAGTTTGATATGCATGTTTGTAACATTTGATGGTAATAGTCAAATAGTGAAAACTAGAGGGTATTAACATAATATCTAGGATATCATAAGCCAAATGCATGCTTGCATGAATGGTAATGTTGGGAAATGGTATGATATAAAAGTATCATGTTGAGATTGTCAGTTTGTGATGTTATATAAACTTGTGTATGCAATGAGATTTATTCCTTGGATTAGGATAATCCAAGGTTGGGAATAACCTAGTTGGTCAGTTAGACCACTTGAATGCACATTACCTTTTGGGATGGAATCATGTTATGATGTATGTGGAGTAATCTTGTCAAGAGTTATAATGGTCATGTTATTTTTCCAAATCGAGCAAGGGGGTGGGTGAAAATACGACATACACTTCATAGAAGTGAGACTCCACTTCTTTGAAAGTGAGTTTGATATATATTATCAAACTTTGGATAAAGTAAGTGTAAAATTTCAATGTGTACACTTTATCGAGTCACTGTGAGCTAGTAAGTGTAAGTTGCCATTGCATACACTTATCGGTTGCACATAGGGAAAAGGAGGAAAAATGGTCTAGAAGTAGGATATAGACTAGCATGAAGTCTTAGTTGGGGCTACTTTTCCTTCTTGGAGAAGTCAAACAAGCTAGTGATTTTAGGTATGTCTAATATTGTTGAAGGAACATAAAATTAATTAGTAATTTTTAACTCAATTTGATGTGGTCTAAATTTTCAATTTTACTGTCATGTCTCATCACATATTCAACATAATTACTCTAATTCACATTTATTGTCTATGCTTCCACCTTTTGCATTCTTGTTTACTTGGGCGGTTGTAGCTATTACATTCCTTTCAGCTTAGATGGATGCCCATACCCTATTCCAAACCTATAGTGAATTCCTAGAAGAAAATTTCTCTTCTAAGTAGTCACCCAGATCAAACAAAACAACCCCAAAAGACATCCAGATTGAATGTAGCTACTCATTTTGAAGACTCCCACGTAGCTCAAATAGGAAGGTTACACTATAATTATTCACAAATTAATCTTGTGTTGATGCATGGTATGATTTTGGCATTGATTTATGGGTTTCTAGTTCATAACTATTACATTTGCATTTTAATCATTCCCAACAAATCTAGTCTATGCATATATCATAATCATAGCATTTTAAGAGATTTCACTTTGTTGAGGTATTTTTTCGAACAATTCATACGCATTTTGTATGCCTCCACATCTTGCATACATGCCTACCAAAGCATTGCCAACAACAATATCCAATAGAAATCCAATTTTAATTGTTCCTTTATAAATTCTCATGCCATGTTCCACAGATCCCATCTTGGCATAGGTGGTAGAATACTGGCATGGGTAGTCGAGGTTGGCTTTACACTAGCTAATTGCATTCGCTTAAAAATTTGTAAGGATATTTTAACAAACCATTTGTGCAGAACTATCAATCACTGCAATCCATGAGACCACATCTGCATCAAGCATTGTGAGACTTGGCTCTATACTTCTCGATTAAGTTTTCTTGAAAAATCTTAAAATGCTTCTCAACAAAAATTATTTTGTACACATCGTGCATTAATCACCATCTTGTATGTTATTAAGAACCAATTTTATACCATGAATAAGTTTTATCGAATTGCATGCATGTTAACATGATAGTTATGGGGACGCATGCATAATATTTATTTTTAATTACTTATATTTTAGTTGCAACCTATTTATGTTTTGGTTCTTGAGTTTCTATTTCTATATTGGCAGAGAGGATAGTGGTAAAAAAATGGGGCATTAAACATTACACATGATAATTTCATTTGTGTGAAAATTTCTAAAGACCCTTCAATGAAATTATATTAGATACTTGTAAAGTAGCTAAAACTATTAGTGTGTTTAAGTCTCCTCAATAGGCATGCATTGTTTCAAGTTTTCTATCCATTAAAGATGTATTTTGATCAACTATTCGAAAACTCCATCTTTGTCTCAATATGGAGGATTTAGGTGAAATTGTGGATTCAAGGGTATACTGGCACCAAACTATAAAAAAAATGAATGAATTACATGTTAATGTTATATATTTTACCATTATTGTGCATGTAAAGTTTGAAATAATGAAAGATGTACATATAATCATTTGCATGAAAGAAAATAGTATTTATTTATTTTTATGATCATTATGCACGTTATTGTCTTCTATTGTGAATTGGGTTTACCTTCTAGGATAGGGTGTCAAATATGGACTAACAGAGAAGTTCAATCCTCTTTTCGAGATATTTTGATTTATTTTAGTGCTTTAGCTAAAGCCATGTTTTTATTGAAATAGATGAATGTTACCTAGCCAATTATATTGATATGTTTCTTTGCCATATCTTGATAATAGGACATTGCATGTTTGTGATATAAATGTATGTAGAAATATCAAGTTGCACTAGGATTCACTCCTACTTATTGTTTCCAAATTGCTAGGTACTTCGTGTAGGGTTGGGTATTCTTTGAGCAAGAAGAATTTTGAGGAAGCATAATCTTCGTGGTTGGGAAAAAAATCACTTGAGCCATGTTCTCATTGAATTTTGCATTCATGGACCAGCTAGGACTTGAACTTAGGACCTCTCATTTACTACTAGAGTGCTCTACCATTGAGCTATTGGCTTGCTTTGTGGCTAGTCCATCTTCAGTTCAGGTGTGGATTTTTCAAACACCCCTCCATAAGCCACATTTGTTGCACTTGGGGCTCCTAGTTTGGTATGGCTCTGATACCATGTTGAATTTTGCATTCATGGACCAATTAGGACTTGAACCTAGGACCTCTCATTTGCTGCTAGAGTTCTCTACCACTGAGCTACCAGCTCGCTTTGTGGCTGGTCCATCTTTAGTTCAAGTGTGGCTTTTTTCCAACACTCGTCTCTTGATTTGTGGATGACTGTGAGGGTTAGTGGCGGTAGGAGTCTATATTATTATTTTTTTATATTAAATATAAGGAGATCAATACAAAATAGATCAGATAAGAAACATTAGAGTATCAGTCCTGTATTTTCAAGAGGCCCTGAAAAAAAAAGTAACCTAACCTAGAGCAAGAAAGATATAGACTTAAGCCATCAATTCCAGGTACACCACAAAATTACAAAAAAGTTCAAGATAAAAATATACACATATACAGTAATAGAGATACCACCATATGTATCAAACCCATATACAAGGAACCAAGAAAAAAAGAACACCATCTGCCTGAAGTTAACCAGAATGAGCAGAACTATCACCATCACTAAGAGCCACCAAAGCCTCAGCCGCATTAACCTCCTCAACTGATAGGTCAAGTACACTGTTCTTCTGCTACTCCATCAAGACAATAATCACCTCTTTACCTTTGTTCAGACTAGGATTGGTTTTTTGCTCATCTTTAAGTTCATCTCTGAAATCCTGAAGAGCCCTTAAAAAAACCTTTGCACTAGGGTGGCCTTCTTGCCACATATGACCATATCTGGCTTCCATAATATCAATAGAAATTTCCATGTTCTCTAAGTATTTCCAGAATTTATCCTTTGACAACTCCACAGTGATGAACACCTGCATAGCAACATTATAAAATATGAGTCCCTTGTAGGACTCAGTAAGAAATCTTCTCCTACCTTGGAATCAGTCTTCATTCTAAGATTTCCAAATTGCCCACAAAATCTCAGTAGAGAGGATATGCCAGAATAAAGCACCAGTTTTACTTAATTTGCAATTTTGAAGAAAGAGAATATTCACAAAAGCTAAACCCCCATTATAACCCAAAATATTATGAGAAAAGTAGAACATGTTCTAGATTTCTTTGGAAAAGATGCAATCAAAGAAAATATGAGATAAAGTTTAAGGTTTCCTACATAAAGAACAAATATCAAGATCATTTGTATTAGTTTTATAAGGGAGCTTCCATAAAATCAAAAGCCATCTGAAGCAGGCCTTTTTAGCCTCTAGCTCTTTCTGCTAGTTTTTCAAAAATATTCTTTGCCATTGATCCTTGCTCAAATTCATTTTCCATGATTTATTCATATGTTTAGTAATATCTACCTGATCAGTTAGCATTGTGTATATATCTTTAACTTTAACATTCATTATTTTGTTGCCATTGTGCCACACAAAATGTTTATAATGGATGGGTTAATTTATGACTTTAACTGGAAACTTGAGATGGCCACAAGCCTCTCTCAACATTGTGTAAGTTCTCTAGTTACTTTGAGGGATGTTATATTCTGTACTAAGTGCATTCCAATCCTTCAAATTTCCATTAGTCAATATATCATTAAAGCAAAGTATTCCTTTGAGTTCCCAACTTTTAGCATAGCACTTGTGAATTAGAGCCAAGGGCTTCCCCTTGCATCTCAGATTCCACCAAATAGATCTGTTGGCAAAGATGGCCCTATTATCACCCTTGGTGAAGTGGTAGTTAGATAAGTGCTTCTTGAAAATTTCCCAAGCCTTCCATAAGGTTTTAAAAACATTAGATCCTGTAGGTGACATAGGCCACTCACAACTAAGAATATCACTAAAGGGAAGGAGCTTCCAGAATTTAGCATGTTTAGGCACAACATTAGCAATATTGTACCTAACAAGCACCTTCCATGGTTCCTCCCCATCCAAAGATCCAATCACCCATTTAGAAGCCAAAGTTATGCCTTGGATCCTCAAATCCTTTTTCCCCAGACCACCTCTCGCCCTAGAAATGGTACACCATTCCCATTTGACTGAATGCTTCTTCTTCTTCCCTTCACCATCAGACCACAAAAATTCCCTTATTCTTTTCTGAATAGCATTGATTTGGTAAGAGTAAAAAAACCATACAGAGGCAAAGTAAATGCTATAAGAAGACAAATTTTTTTGACAAATCTGGAATCTCCCAACAAAAGAAAGGTAATGCTTGTTCCATTTGGTTAATTTTCTCTCAATCCTATCCCTAATCCAGCATCACATATCTTTTAGATTAGACTCAATAGAAAATGGGATACCAAGGTATCTCACAAGTCCCTGAGGACCTCCCCATTGAATACCATATCTACACACCTAATCAGGGGGCTTATCTTTCCACCCAAGAAGGTAATATTTTGAAGGGAAAATTTTTTCCCCTGAAGTAGAGAAAAAGATCTCAAGTTTCTTCATTAGAATTGAAAAATTATCCTCATCAAGCTACACAAGAATAGAAGTGTCATCAACAAACTGGAGAGTGATAAGTTCATTGGAGTCCAGTAACCTGATACCTCTTACCCCTAGGGACAATGATTTACCCCTCAAAATATAATGAAGAGCATTGGAGGAAATAACAAATAGGGCAAGTGCAAGGGGGAATCCTTGCCTTATTGATCCCCCAAAAGCAATCTCCTGGGAAATAACTCCATTAACATCAACTTGAGCAAAAGAATCTTGGAACAAAGTCTTGACCATGGAGCAAAAAAAACTTGGAAAACCAAGTGCTTCAAGAACCAAAAGCACAAAGTCCCATTCGATCCTATCATAGGCTTTCTCAAAGTCTAGTAGAAGCATTATTGCATCTTGACCTAAATTCCTGGCCCAATTCATGGCCTCCTAACTTGTCACTAGATTCTCCAAGATGTACCTCCCCTTAATGAAGCCAGTTTGGGTTGAATTAATAATGGTGGGAAGAATACTAGCCAGTCTCTCAGCCTATGCTTTTGCCAAAATTTTATAAGAAACCTTCAAGAGAGTAATGGGTTTCCAATTCTTAACAAGGGTTCTGTCTCCCTCTTTAGGAATCAACTTAATGATTCCTCTGTTAATATTTTTCCCAAGGGAACCTTTCTGAAAGGCTTCTTTATAGACCAAGTATAGATCATCACATTCCTAATCAATGAAAGATTTGTAAAATTCTATAGAAAGACCATCAGGTTCTGGAGATTTGTCATTTTTGAGGGAGAGAATAGATCTCCTAATCTCCTTAGATATTTTTCTGTTCATTTCAAGAGTTGCCTCCTTACCAATCCGACTAGGCAAGATCCCCTTGATATAGTCCCTAGCTTGAAAGCAAGACTCATTACCCCCTTTAGAAGTGAAGAAGCTTTGATAGAAGAGGAAAAACTGCCCTCTTATTTCATCCTATTTTAGAAGAATATTGTCATCTGCATTGATCTGATCAATCAGTTCTTTGGCCTGCTTCTCCTTTAAATATATAAAGAAAAATTTTGTACCCTTGTCACCATTTTCTAGCCAGTTCATTTTGGCTCTAATTTTTAGACCTTTAAATTTGTTGGTTTGAAATCTCCTAAGATTATCTCTAGCCACGGTGAGCTTATCCTCTAGGGAGTTATCATTAGGACAATTTTGCACCTTTGATTCTGCCTTGAAAAGCCTGTCTTGCAGACAAGTCTCTTTTCTCCTATCCTTTGCCTTTTTCCTCCCTATGGTGGAAAGGAGCTTCCAACCTTGAAAATTCAAGTCCCATATCTCAATGGGAGAAAGGGACCTATACAACCACTTATTAATGGCTCTGACAAATTTTATAGCACATTTACAATCTTCATCATTAAGAAGGTTGGCATTAAGAGAAAACCCATTTCTGGGTCTGACACTAGAAGCAACACCATTTTTAAACACAAAATTTTCTCTTATTGGATGATATTAGAGAGGGAGTATAGAGTAACCTCTACCTTGTAGCAATCTTTAAGAAGGGCAATAGAAAAGAAGGCTTTATTTATATAAAATATATCTAGCCTACAAAGAACTCTCTTCCCATTTTTCTGATAATTAGACCAAGTGAACCAAATGTCTTTACATTCCTTTTTCTGACCTTCAATGGGATCCTCAAGACTTAGCTTGGATTTAAGTCTTAACCAATGAAATTTCTCAATGTCTTTCCAGACATGACCAACACCTCCATATTTGTCCTCCTCTCGCTCCACAAAATTAAAGTCTCCCCCCAAAATCTACGAGATGTCTTGTAGATTGAACAACACTTCCAAATAAAAACTCTATCTTTGTAGTCATTAGGAGCATAAATCAAGCAGACACCAAAGCAATCATCCTTCTTCTTCACAATTACCCAAACAACCTTGTTGCAGGGAGATACACCGGATTGTACCACATACTGGCTCCAATTGTTAGCCATCAGAATAATAGCCCCACCCTTCCCCTGCTCATGCTTGGTCACAAATTGAGAGGCATCCTTCCAGATTACCTTTAGGCTAGTTTCCAGGGCAAACCCAATAGATTTGACTTCTTGGAGAAGTACAAAATCCATCTCCTTTTTTTGAGCAACCAACCTCCTAACTAAATGCTTTCTATCAGGGGACTCAAGGCCCCTTACATTCCAATAAATAAAATTAACTTCCATTCCTTTGATCACTAGTTAAGGGGCCTTTATCACTCCTAAAATTACCAAAGCACTTAGGCAGTTTATTTTCTTCCTCAATTCTTTTAGCATTGGGTGGAAGGATCACCCCACTAAGCTTCTTCCTTTTGTCTTTTAAAAGGGGATTACCATCTTTATCATCCTACAATTTTGTGCTATCCAAACCCTTCTTCTTTCTATACCTCCTGGTTTTTTTAACTAGCACCTCAATGGGAACTCCTTCCCCATCAGTGGTTTCCCTAGTAGAGAGAATCCCTAGGTCATCTATAGAATCTATGCCCGATTGGGAGGAAAACCCATCCAAACTGATCATTCCATCAAGGGGGCTAATAGTTACCATTGCCAACTCAGACTGAGTCTCATTCTCCTTATCAAATCCAAAATTAAGGTTCAAGGTGCTACATTGAAGGTGTGGCCTTGAGTCCGTCACAACCCCTGTGGGTTGGAATGACACACCCAAGCTAGCCTCTTTACTAGAATTCAAAGATTCTGGAATATCAACAGCATAAGTGGAGCAAACCCCACAATTTTTGGGGCTCAATTCTCCTTCATTCTTATGGGCATTTATTAGTTGTGATTCCTTTATTAAACCAACAAAATCTATTTTTTTGAAATATTTATCATTAAATGAATAAATCTCTTTCACTAAAATAGTATCATTAACCTTAGGTCGCTTTATTTTCCTTATTTTTTGTAGTTCCAATTGTTGTGAATTAAGTTTACCATTGATAAGGGGATCATTCAATTCATTTGGATAGGGAGGTGGAATACAATCCCTATCAAAATTAAATTCCCTCACCTCTTCACAATTATTATTCATGACAGTGTTCAAATCCTTAGTTAAGGAAGTCATATTTTCTGCATTATTGATGGCCACCTCTTTTGAAAAAGTGGAAATATCATTCTGGTGCTCAATTCTCGGGGAAAGGAAACCTTCCTTTGCCTCCCCCAAAAGGTTAAAATCCCCACCAAACCCTGACATAACTTGTTTATTACTCTTATTGCCTCCATTATCAAACTCTTTATTAAACTTATTTTTTATCACCAGATAATTTCTTCTAATATGCCCTTCCCTATGATAGAGATAGCATGCATTAAGGCCTCTAAGGGTTTCCAAAACATAGTTGATGGTGTCAAACTTAAGTCTAATTTCTAAGATTTGTGGAAGATCCATTCCCAGGGTTAAGGAAACTAAAACCCTCGCATCTGAATGGGGAAGAGGAGATTTGGTCTCATTTGTTCTTAGTACTTTTCCATATGGCTCGAGCAAAAGAGGTAAAAATTTCTAGAGCCGAGGGGAAATTTTTTTTATAACCAACCATTGGGGGCTAGACAAAGCCAAAACCTCCTCATCCAGAGCCTTTGGTCACCATGCCAAGGCTTGAAAAGTAACCTTTCCAACAGTCTATAATTCTTTATTAACAATTTCTTGTTGATATTTAGGGTTGTTAAAGAAAACCACAAATAATCCTTTTTGTACCATTTTGAAATAATAAAAATTCAACCCTAATTTCTTTTCCCACACATTTTTGAACCATTCTTCCATATATTTCCTAGCCAGGACCCTATCAGGATCGACAGCCGCAAAGAAAATAACAGTCTTAGAAAGCTTCACATCTTCCTCACAAACAACCTCATCCAACTCTTCATTCAGAACAAAGATAGACTTCAAAAGAGGAGACAAAGATTGCTTACTTTGTCCCTCTTCTCCATCTTCCACCAGTGGATTTATCCAGTCGACAACAAATTTTGCAACTTGTGGAAGATGCCCGTGCTTGCCTACCACAATATCTCTAGAAGACTTGAAGGACCTGCCAGAAGCCGAGCCAATTAAAGAACCCTCGGGGGGAACCACATCCCCATTCATTATAACCACAAACCCCCATAACAAACACACTCATGCCATGACATGGAAAAAAAACCTGATGGGAGGAGCTCGTAAAACCACACCACACCAGATCAAAAGAAAAGATCACTCCCACACTGCACAATACAGGACGCACCCCAAAAAATGATTCAAAGTCATGGAGGAGGGTCGAGCTTCCTCCACGGGTGTCCAAGGACACCCACAAAACAAAAAATCACATGCACAACTAGGTTGTAGAGCCCCTTCATTTTTTCTTCTCACTTGTATATCAATCTATCGAGTCTATATTGTTTGTGTCCTCACATCATTACTATATTATTGATTGTATTTTTACTTCTAAATTGTATAATTATTTGATTTCATGGCATGAGAGCTAGAGTTGTACTTGTTACCTGATTTTTAGCTTTTAGCTGAAATTAGGTAACTTAGCATTTTCTCTTTTCAGGTTGTTTAAACATTTAAAAGACAAACCATTAAATTGATAGTTTCAATATGCATGAAAGAGTGTTTGTCAAATGAAGTAGATTACATTTTTTCATTTCAATGTTGTATTACAAAAAATGAGAAAGAGAACCATAGATATACAAATGTAGTCTTTTATTGATAATCTTGAAATGTACATGTCCCTCACAAGCCAAGGGACTAACTCTTATTCAATGAACCTATGAATCAATTCATACATGAATGAGTAGAAACAAGAAATAATGTGCATATAAGAATGGAACCAGTCATTGAATGTGAATGACTAGTTACAAGTTGCCCATTGTCATGTTGTTGCTTCCCTGAACTACTTGTGTCCTCCTAGCTTCGTAGTGCTCCTCACCTTGCATCTAAAGAAAACATGGTGTTAGAGTGAGGCTCTAAGAAATGAATGATTCAATCCTTGCATACACACATACCTACGCATGTATAAATTGATCCATAAGTGCACTAAACCAAAACATTCAACATATGCATTTATTTTCTAACTGTTTGCTTCATGTGTAGATTTAGGACAAGTTCAGTTATTATTTTGATTCAGAAGATATATCATGTGGGGTAAATTTGGCTCCCACAAGGGTAGAGCTCAGCATGCTTTGAAAGAAAATGAAATTGAGCAAATTGATCAAAGATTTATCTCTTATCAATGCATTAAATCAATATGGAATCATACCAGTTGATCAACTTTCATTATTAGATTCAAAAGATGCATCAAGTTCAATTATGCATCTATTAAATAATGAGGAAGAATTTCAAGTTGTTGTCAAGCCCCTCTCATTGTAACCCTATGGGGCAGTCGAACATCGCATAGGAAGGTGAGCTGTTAGGTCACCCACATATGCAACAGGTGGTTGTCCAATAACGTTAGAATGGGGAGACTATTGTGTATCACACATGGGAAAAAAAGAAACAAATATGATGGAATCAGACATCAGATCAATGTGGGACAAAAAAATTACAATATTCTCATGGAGGGACAACAATCATAAATGCATGCCACATGTCAATGCAAGGAAAACATTAGGGAACATGCTCATAACCTTTCATGCAAGGGTTTTGGTCATCATGAATGATATGACATGGATCATGATTGCATGCATGAAATGTCAGTGACAAGCTACACATGACAATTAAGCAATCATGATTCAGGGTGACACTCCTTTGAAGCCAAGACTATGTGCAAGTGAGTATGACATCAACCTCTTATGGGTCTATAAGGGGAGCAGTCCTTAGGGAATGAATAGGACAACAATTAAAGTATGCTACAGGGAGGCATGGGGACAATCAAGTTGACAAGGAGGCATTCAATTGAAATAGCAGCCACCATGCCACAACAAGCAATCACTACATAATGGTGATAAAGGAAGAAGTTGTTTCTTAATGCACAACCTGACTATAGTAAGAAGAGACACTAAAAATCAAGAGGAGATTATAGTCAAATGGAATCACACCTGTACAAGGAGAAAATTCATACGTTCAACTTTTAAAATACTGGAGTGTTGAAAAATAGTTCTCCAAAGGAACAAGGAATGGCCTATGTACAAGCAACAACAACTGATTTAGATAACAAACACATGGCTGATCTAGTCTCATTTGCAGAATACTTTGGAGCTCTCTGTTTGAAAAAAATCATGTTTGAATATCAAGAAGATGTACAGGACAAAGCAAAAAGCTAGGATTTGGTTAGAAGAGATGGAAATGTCAGCTATGGAGGACAATTCTGGTTTATTTGAGGTGTCCTTTGCAGGAACTTTTGAGTTCATGCTGAACAACAACTCTGTTTGTCAGACTAAGATTCATGCTACCAATGATGATCTAAGTAATATAAATGAATTGAAACAAACAGTTGGCATGTGGGGTCCAAATGGGAGCCACACAAATTTAAGTCATAATAGAGATAATGGGATATCTGCAACAACACATGCTCTGATGGGAATAGCTAGAGGCAATGAAATATTCAACAACCTTCAATGCTTGTATGGCTGGGTCAGCTTCCACAATATGCCCAAAATTTCCGATCCCATATGGTTGGGTCTGGACTTCCAGTGCAAGGGATTCATTTTTAGTTCTCCACATTATCAAAGTTATGCTAGAAATTTATATTGGCCACAATTCAGTCCTATATTTCATCCACCCCAAAGGTCATAATCTACTATGTTTGCAGGCTCCAAACATTATCCAACAGATGGAATAGAAGTGGGAAGCCCAGGAAGGCCGAGATTCGCCACACAATCTCAAGGGTCTTACAGACCAAGGTGGACATTCTAAACTAGAGAAAGAATGTGATGTTCAGCCTCTGAAGACCTCAAATGAGAGATCCTCCAACATGTCAGATTAATGTAGCTAAGAGAACTTGCTTCATGTCAGAAATACAAATATAGAGAAATAGTGCATGATAAAAGAGATAAAAATTGCAGGATAAAATGTTTGGCCATTAAGTCTAAAATTATGGTCACTGTAGCAATAATAATGAGAGAAAAGATGAAAATAAATTAGAAAGGTACAAACCTGATGTGGGTTGTAGGAACTATAAGGAAAATGAAATCACTAGTTATTTGACAGTAGATGAGAATGACAATGAATGTAGTGAAAAGAGCAGAGCGATGATGATGACAGGGTAAGTTGCAAGAGTTGTAAAGGAGACAAGACATGACAGTGCTCAAGGATCTAGTATGGACCACATTCTTGGGACTATCATGGGCAAAGATACAACCATTACCCATATTTCACTGTCATTATTCCAAGATGTTAATGGAAATCCTTATGAAGATAGACACCAAGATGCCAAGAGGATAGTCAAACTATTATGGTAACTTTGTGGGCAGCACTATTCAAAGAGAGGTCAAAGTGTCATGATCAAGGGAACATTAAAAGGAAATCTCCTTATCCATACTCATATTTCATTGTCATTGTTCAAGGGGCACCAATATTCATTTATTAATGAGGAGTTGATAAGAATGGACAATTTAGTCTTCTTTCGTGAGAAAAACCATGACGAGACCTCATAACAGTGGCGAGCAATGAAGTGACTAGTATGACAGTTGGAGGATAATCATAGAGCTTACAAGATAGGTGCAATATGTGAATTTTTAGATATTAATTCACAATAATACAAAGTCTTAGTGCATAATGAAATTAAGAGAATAAGAAATGCCACGCGTTCAGGGTAAACCCAGGAAGTAGATCAGAATGAAACCATATTTCCTACAAAGAGTGAAACCCATAGGCCAAGCATAAAGGAAAGGTAGTTTTCATGCTAGAATGAAAATAGAAGCATAGAGCTTCTGAGTTACAACCATACTATGCAATGGCATTGAATCATTTTTTACAAAGGTAATTTTTTATTTACAAGGCAAAATTTTGTTGTGAAAAGGTTATCACTTTCTCATGAATCTAATCCACATTATAATCTTGCACGTCTTATTAGTATAGAAAATATGTTTTCTTCACAAGGGAAACAAAACCCAGCTGAGTTTATCGTGAATGTAGATTCAGAAATAGCAAGTAGTAAAATGCATTGGAAAAAACCCTACTTCTCTTTTCATGGCTATGGTCAAAGCAACAAATTTTCTTCACAAAACAATGAATAGCTTGGGGTTTTTTTATTTAAACTTCAAATATAGGAGAAGAAACTAACTTTCAATAGTTTACTTGTATGGAAGCTCGAGTTTGAGCTGTGTTTGCAGAAAATGGAAACGTATTTATGAGGTGAAATTTACCTGAGCTAGCAGTTGCTCATTCTCATTAAAAGATAGGTTGTTTTTTCGATATAAAGCCTCCATTCGAGCCTCAAAGAGCTTCTATCATGGCAAATAAAACAAATGAATAACACAGAAGAATGTAGAGTCAAACAATTGCATCAAAAATGCATTTAGGGCCGCGGCTTTAAAGCATGAAATGGCTATCAAAAGATCAAAAAAGCCCGTTTTATTATGAAAATGCATTTATTTGTTGTTTCTGATAAACACCACTTGAAAAGTGCCAAGAATCGGCCATGAAATCTCCATTTCCAGAGCTCAACACTAAACCCCATGGTGACAAAGCTTTGCTCCAGTTTTTACAACCAAAAAAATGATAAGGTTTTCCCTTTGTCGACATGTTTTGATAATTAGGGTTTGACCCCTATTTGCAATTCAATGGGATTTTTATCCCTTGTTTTAAAAAAAATCAACACATGAGAAATGTGATGGGGGCCGAAAACTCATGCTTTTCACTTACGCATTTTATGCCTGAAGGTGTTTCCCCTTATTTTAAACTTTGTGCTAAGTCCTCAACACTAAAACATGTGGATTATACCATGAACCTGATGAGATATGCCTTGGTATTTGATCATGCATCATGTGACTTGGAATATGCTTTCCAAGGAATTTGGAGGTCGGCCATATTGGCCAAGCTATTTGGGGCTCTTTTCCTTTTTGCAAAACATAATTCCTTTAATACCATGTGCCTTAGTTTTTTTTTCCTTGCCTCCTTGAAATTGCAAGTCCTTGAAGGACTTAGTGTTTCATCTTTCAAACTCTCCACTTTTCTTAGGAGTCTTCCAAGGCTTAGGGTTTTTAGTTTGAGCAAGGCTCATTACAGTGGTATCAAAGCGGTTTCCTGCCATCCTTTGGGTTAGAAATTGTCTTCATTTATGCAACAAAGTAACAAGACCAAGAGATATATAGCTAGAGAAGAAAGAAAACAAATGCAAGACACTTTATCAGCAGCTGTTGCAGCAAGACACAAAGAGATTGGTGGTCCTATGGAGGAAAGAAGAGAGGGAAGTCCTCCTAGAAATGGAAGAGGAGATGACGATAGAGAGGTACTTGATACTTTGAGGGGTCTAAGGGATGGTCAGCAATAGGTATCTAGGGTACTTCAGTGGCTTGAAAACACTCTACAACAGTTGATCTTACCTAGGAGGCAGCCCCAAGATCATGAAGATGACAGCAGCATAGCAGGATCAAGGATAATACAAAGAGCATCTTCTTGCACTGCAGATAGACCTACACAGCCCACCTTCTTGAGGGAAGAATGTGCAGTAGAAGAGAATGTTGAAGATGTTGAGGAGCCTACCTTCGCTGATGCATATATGGTTGCTCATGATGAATGGAAACTATTGACACCAGGAGCTCGAGAGCTCTTGCATTTTGATCATTTTGTACAAACGAGGATGGACTACTATAGGTCTCGTTAGGAGAGGAGACCTCAAAATCAGAATAAGGATCTTAAGCAAGCTACTAATAAACTTATTTTTCCCATGTTTGATGGAAGTGGCAAGACTACTACACAGTCATGGATTCATAAGTTGGATACTTTCTTGGCTCTTCGACCCATGACAGAAGAGGAAGCCATCAAGTATGCCACTTTGCATTTGGAGGGAGCAACGCACGAATGGTGGTATCATGGGTTAGTTATATTGCAGCATAATCAGATCACATCTTATCAGGAGTTTGTGGATAGATTGGTGGAACGCTTTGACTAGAAAGACCCAGAATCATACTTCAAAGATTTGGCTCAACTCAAGCAAGTTGGGAGTTTGGAAAACTACATTGGGGACTTTCAGAGATTGTCAGTAATGGTTCCCAACATCTCAGAGAGACGACTAGTGGTGTTATTTGTGGAGGGCTTATTGGAGCCTATGAGAGGATGGATAAAAGCCTTTGATCCTCCTACTCTTTAGGAGGCAATGAAGAAGGCTAGGAGCATGGAGTTTGGAGCACCAAAGAGCAAGAGCTTGCATAAGGAAATCCCTTCAACAAGCAATGAGACTCCTCAACAATTAGACAAGAAAAAGAAATCAGCACCTATGATGGATGAGGAGACACGAGAAGAGTTGAGGAAGAGGAAATTATGCTATTGGTGCAAGGAGCCTTACAACAAGAATCATGATTTCCCTTTGAGGCCTAAGGGTAAGGAAAACCGTTTCATGTGGGCATACTTTGAGGACTTTGATTCTGATGATGTGGATCAGCAGGTTGCTTCAGAACTTGACCAGGATGAGAAGGCTTCTGCTCCCATGGCGTTTCTTGCCAATGTTTAGGATGAGACTACATTCAGGTTCAGAGGGACAGTTGATGGACAGCGTTGCATCGCTATGCTTGATACTGGTGTGACACATAACTTTATTAATGGATATTTTGTAGCTCGGTGCAAACTTCAGGTTGAGGATTTTGATGGATTCAGAGTTTGAGTTGCAGATGGATACACCCTGGCATGCACCAAAAAGGTTGCTAATCTCACCTTGAAATTGAATAGCTATGAGTTACATTCAGATTTTTATGTGGTCAACATGGGAGAGATCGACATAGTTTTGGGAATGAGGTGGCTCCAGGACTTGGGAGTATTTACCCTCGATGTACCTAAGATGGAAATGTCTTTTGAGGTTGATGGTAGGAGGCATGTATTGAGGGGTATTATGGATAGAGGTTTGCATTCTATCAGAGGGATGAACAGTAAGAGAAAGGAGAAGGTGATTCAGGAGAAACATGAGATGATTTTCAATCCATTGTTCGAGGTGGAAGTCGCTTGGTCATATGAAAATCCACTCTATGGCTTGGATGATGATAGCTCTCTTGATTCCAGTCTTGAGATGAGCATTATTGATAGTATTTGTGATCCTACTAGTGCATCGGGATTACAAATGAGACTCATAGAGGAGATTTCAGAGGTGTAGATAGTAAGGAATGCTTACATCTTCATTTTTGATTCTCATGTACATGACCTATTCATGATGCACAATTTAGGGGTGCATGTGATGGATAGTTTGGATGATAGTTTATCTTGTACAAAGTTTGGAGGCAAGGATGATCAGTCTCTTGGCCTGCTTCCACTTGAGGCTTATACGTCTGCAGCACTTGGTGATGGTATTGAGTTGGTACAACAGTTTCAGTTTGAGCAAATGTTGTAGGAATTGTTTGATGATGGTAGGGACATTATGCAATTCTTCTTGTGGGATCCAGGTGGTGAATTGCTTGAGGACAAGCAATTTCAGGAGGGGCGGACTGTAATGTCCCCATTTTTGGAGGTAATTTGATTTAATTAATTTAATTAATTAAGTTGTCCAAAATAATGATTTTCAAGAGGATGACTAATTAGTTACTTTAATTAAATCATTAGGTGGTATTAAGTTAATTAATTATAAGGTTATCAAATAAAATTAAAATTAAAAGGTGACCTTATATTTAATTAATTTAATAAAGTGACTTGATTTTTAAAATATATTATAAAGTCACTTAAATAAAATAAAAGAATATTCTAGAAGCTTCTGGAGAAATTGGGGAAAAAGAATAAATAAACATCTTGGGCTTCATTCTCGGAAGGCAGATTTGATGTTGTTGTTGTTAATTGTCAATTCATCTTGTGGAGCCTAGGGTTTCTGCAGATTGCTTCTTATCATAGGAAACAAAAACTTCCTATTGATAGCAATTTTGAGGGTGTGAAATATCACTTGAATTATCACAGCTGTGGGAGAGGTTACTTCAGACTTCTCATTTGCACAAAATTTGTGGCCTAAGGCCAATTTTGTCTATTTCAATTAAGAAGCTTTGGAGTGATATTTATTGGATTCTTCATCAGCTAGAATCAGTATTGCATATTCATATTTTTACATCAGTCATACTCAAATTTCATGTCAGCCATCAACTTCAAGCAAGGAGGCCTACACTTGCATCGATTTCACTCTTGATAAAGGTGCTTACTTATTGGAGACATTTTGATATTGAAAGTCTTCATCATATGGCATTTTGAATTTAAGAAATATCCAGATTTGTGTTATTGGCAACTTCAGATTTGTTTTAGACTTATAATATCCATCGACTCCTCTATTAAAGGCATCTTTTGCATCGATTTTCATCATATCTTTAAGGCGCACTATTGAAGAAGGTTGTATGGGAGTTTATAGGGAATTTTGAGGTTGCTGATATCATTTCTCAGACATTATCTGCATATTGGAGGAGCCACGATTTTGTATATTTCACCCTTCTCTTGCCACAAATTGTCCTACTATCATAGGCGCAACCTTTGAGGAGTGGTGGAGATCATTTTGTTATCATTTGGAGGCTTGAGGAGCTTGGTATAATTTATATCTGCATACTAGTGCAAAACAGGGGTAGCACTCTGAGGAGCTTCGATTTTGGCTTGGAGAGTCATCTTCTTGTTTGATATTGCTTGCTTCTTCACTCCTTGGTCAGGGCGATTTCTACAATCAGGTTCTCATCACATTTTATTATTATATATTTGCATATGTTATTGGCATAAGAGGGCTGTAGTTGTACTCAGAAAATTACATTGGAGAATCATATGTGTAATTTGTCAAGAGTCTTGGCTGAGTTGATGTCATCATTGTATTGGAAAGATATTTGCATTGAAGGATTAATAAGAAGTTCTTGATTTTATGCATTGAATCAGCTTTAGAATTTACATGCCAAGTGTTTGAAAAAATACCTCTTGGCTGTAGATGTACTTTATGCAATTTAGTTCTTCATTGGAATGCATTTTAAATTGCATAGGAGCATTGTAATTCATCAAAATGCTTGCATAGTAGTTGTAGAAGTCTATTTAAGCTTTCAAAAATCATTTGGTATTCAATCTTGCATCAAACAACAAATTGAAAACAACATATCAACCACCTACACATTGCATACAAAGTGTTTGAAGAAATTACAAGGCTGCAAATTGGGGCAAATTGTGTTTAGTTTGAGCAAGGCTCATTACAGTTTTGCTTCTAGATTTCCATATAGGCTATATTATGGCCTTTTTTATTTTTGCATGTGCTATAAATGTAAAACATTTAGGTAAGTGAGGTGATTATAAATCACTTAGTTTAATTGTTATTTGAATGCAAAAATAGAAAGAGTTTCTTTTTTAAGGTAGGTATTTTTGAATAACTTGCAAACATTTAAGGGTGACAGAGTAATGATTATTATTTTGCATTTATTATGAAAAATGTAAAGCATTTAACTTAAAGTGATAATTTATAAATCACTTAAGTTTAAATGTTATTTTTAATGCAAACTATAAAACAAGTGTTGAAATTATAAAGTGTGGTTGGAGACATGTTTGCACACCATATGTGCAGGTCAGAATAGTTTAAGAAACATGTGACAAATTTGGTGATGATGGGTCAACATGCAGAAAGTGTGGAAGGCTTGTTTTGACTATTTTGGAGAGACATGTGCCATTTTGGGGGTTGTTTTATCACACCTTCAGTGTGATCTTTGATTGGGCTTGACTTTGGACCATTTGAAGGACTTTTTGGAGTGTTTTTGGAAGCTTCTATTTTGGCTTGTGTGTTTCATCTGACTTAGGGTTTCTAGAAACACTTGTGTGGGCTTTTGGTTTCAGTGGTGCTTAAGTATCTTCATACTGGAGTTTTGGAGGAGTTCTTTTTCTTCCTTCTTGTAGGCATTGTGGCTTTTGGAGCCCTTTTCATGGCAGAGGACTGCATTGTGCCTCATTATCATACATTTACAGCAGTGTGTAACACCTTTTGATTGATAAGTTAATATATTTTACCTTCTCATTATGTTGTTTATTGTGAAAGCTTTACAAATGGTTGATGAAATCTATGGAAGAATTGTTTTCTTTTCCTTTATGCAGTTAGTATGAATTTGTAGGTCATAACATGTGTTGAGTTAGTTTAGGATAAAGTCTGAGTTGTGGGGATGCAATTTTCTTCCTTCTAGATGTTGTCCATGGCATTTTTAGCCTTTTTATGAAACACTGATGCAAAGGCATATGGATTTTTGAGTTGTGTAAACCATTGTTAAGTTATTGACCACTCTTGTGTGTGGAAGCAATTGTATTGGTCTAGGAAATATCATTAGGTGCATCACCATAGGGGTTAGTTTTTCTTTTCATGCTTCTTTCTTCCCTTTTTCCAGTAGGAAATAGTTTAGGTGACACCATCAAAAGGGGAAGCCGACCCATAATCCAGAGGTATGCTTTCGAATAGGTTACCCACAACTTGAAAGTAGTCCCATGTTAGCCCAAATCTGCTGAGTTCTCATTGAAAGCTTGGAAAGCAGGGTACAAATTTGGTGAACCAACAATACTTTTGTATATCATATATTATGCGCTTTGACTTGGATTATGGACTACATAAATGAGGATGTGTTATGACAATTATTTATCTAATGAATTTGTTTAATTTTTATTCCATGTTTATGAGAATGATTTATTATTTATTTTTGTGAGATTATTTTAGGTATCAATCCTTACACTACTCCCCCTTGATTTTTTTTTCTTTTTGAAATCTATAACTATCACAAGTTAGAAAAGAGGTTTTTTGAGTTAAAAGAGTCCTTTGTATAAGGTTTCAAAACAAGGACATGACACTCAAATGGATTTGGTGGCTATTCTCCTCCACCCACAACACTTACACACTTTGATGAGGTTGAAACTCTTATATTTATTTTATTCCACTTTTTTTCCACTACTCTCATTACCATTATTGCTCATGTTGCCTTGTGATATATACTACAAGCTTAAATTGAAAATAAATGTAACATACCAACCCTTGAATGAAGTAAAAATTTCTATGTTTTCACCTTTCGAGTAAATTAACCAAGTAATAAGCCATTGCAATAAAAATAAATATTTTCTCTATTATAATTTTCAAACAAGATTCATAACATAATTCATCATGGATTCCATTTATTTCAATAATTTCATAAGTTACAACAATACAAGAAAGCATACAATTACATACATAGCTCAATGAGCTTTGAACAAATAGTTGTACGATGGTCTAGGATCCTTCCTTTCAAATATTGGCTCTTCTATCACCTATTGTGGAGGAGAAGCATCACTCAAGCATTTTTTTTCCAACCACATACTCTTAATGCAGTCCCCTGCACATCTATCACTCGATAGATGACCCTTTCCTTCGACAAAGAGATTGGTAGAGTAATTGATAATGACAACCAACTGAGCATAGTGTTGTGTCCTACATAACTAGAACCTTGTAATCTCACAATATCGAACTAGCATGTAATACTAGATCATGGTGAACTAACAATGGAGTCTCGACATTCACACTTTTCAGTGGAGTCTTCAAACATTTCCACTACTTTGGCCAAAGTTTTCTCATTCAGTACTTTGAATGAAGGTCATCTATCACATACCCTACTCAGGGCTGATTTGAGTTAAGGCTATCTTAAACTACGCATAGGTATTTCCTTCAATGGACAGTCTATCATCCTAGATAACCTATCACCATATTAATATACTTGCAATAAATCTACTTAACAAGTAAGTACACAAGCTAGGTATTTCCTTCAATGGATAGTCTATCATCCCAAAGATAACCTACATACTTGGAATAAACCTACTTAACAAGTAAGTACACAAGATTCCTCTCATACTAGACTATCTATCCTAGGAGTAAACACAAGATTTTCTAGTTAAATAAATAACTTAGCTAAGTGTATCACATGTGCCTCTCATGTTCAATCAAGCCTAGTATATAATACCTATGATAAACACCTATCTCCTATTATGGAGTACTTTAAAGCACATCATGAAAATAGCATAAAAGCTTCAGTTTCCTTTTCAAGGCACTTCTAATTTCTCTAATGCACACACTATAAAAGACAACTCAAACATACATGCAAGACATGTCTTTCAAAAGTAAAGAAGAGATCCCCATGCTTGTTATCACTTATCTAAACAAATGGCAGCAATGCAATCCTTTCCAACAGTAGCAAGCTTGATAATCAGCTCCTCAAGAATGTCACAAAGAAACTATATCTCTCAAGTTGATAGCTTACTCCTCTCAAAAATAAATTCCTCACAAACTAAATAGAACTCTCTCCCTTTCTCTCTCTTAATTTAAAACAAAGTATGGCTGGAAATAATGTAGTATAAAGACTAGTAAGAAGAATGTAAAAGATGTGTAATCTTGTGAAAGAATGCATCCCTTCCAAATGAAATGTCTTGGCTATTTATAAAGCAACTTGGTAACTTCACAACCTATAGTTTAGGAATGTTAATGGACAACAAGCTCCATGCAAGGCAACATATGAAACACAACAAAAAGGTGGTGATCTCCTAAGTTCATACTCAGCAAAATCACCTACAGGTCAACTTGCAAAACTGACAACAATCAAAGACTTATGAAATAGGCATCTACAACAATTTGGTTTCCAGAGCTGGCACCGACTTCATCCACACTCCATGTTTGGCGCAGTTTCCTTGCCATCGAAATCAATCAACTTCCAAATCACAACACCAAGCACTATCAACTTGCATAATAGATAAGTCAACTTAAGATGATAAATATGTTTGAAAAAGTCTCCAACAAATGTAAATATAACATAGCAATACATTTACTAAGTCAAATTTGATCTTAGCTTAGGTGTCGACTAAGTCCATTGACATAAGACAACAGCTCAAAATGCAATATAAGTGTTTCATATCACGTGGCAGAAAGAGTGATAATTGGATTCACAAAATACTCATAAGCCATTCTATTGGCCTCTAATAACATAGTCTTAAATGACTATAATCGACCTCCAATATCATAGTCATTATCTTAGCCTTTATAAATCGGCTTCTATCATGATAAGTGATAGTCGATTTCTAAATTAATATATATAATATGTTAAATATATATTATTATATATATAATATATCATATACATATATATATTTAAATAGCATCATGTATTTATATATATATATAATCGTTAATGTATATTTACTCTTATATATATCATAAGCCAACAATGTAAGTATACATTCGATATATATATAAAAGAGTATAGGCAAGATAGTATATAATAAACACATTATATTGAATGTATGCATATATATATGTATAAAAGTATATGCCTCTAAGTACACATATATGTAGGTATATCTATATCGATGTATCTGTATGAGCGTGTCCATCTACCAACGTACGCGTGTATCAATATACATAAACATATGCATACATGTATATACTATACATATGTGTTCACATTTGATTCACATATAACCATTCAAAATTACCATCATATTGATAAGTGTTTATGTGTGGTACATCTATACATGTGCATATACATGTCATTAGATCGCTTTGACATGTATGTGCATATATATACACATACTCCATGTACATCCCACTATTCAATATAACCATAATAGTACAAGAAAGATCTCAAAAGATCAATAGATAAACATCACCCAATAATGCATGTAGTAGTAAATAAGACTCTCCAATACAAACATGTCAACTACGGATGACTTACCAACAACCTACAACTGACTCAACTCAATCATTCTAATGTAGTGTGTGTATGCTCAAATAGTTTACTTTTATTGGTTACCTGACCAAGATCTTCTCTTGAGTGATACTTCCCCTCTGCCTGGAGGAATGGAACATATACCTGCATCCACTAACACATGCACACGATAGTCAATTGTTCACAACATATGAAGTATACATAAAACATCTCCAAAGTTAGAATAATCATTCAATAACCATCCATTCACATATATGCAATATTTTTCAATGAAATAACATCAATTGAGATAACATCAAATGAGATAACATTCACATTGCTAACAAGGTATGAGAAAAATTTATTCATCTCCATAATTCACATTACATTCATATTTACCTTATCGAGTAATAGTAAATAGTAACTACACAATTGGTGTAACATACTCCCCCCTTGTGAATCATTGTCCCCGACGATTTAAGGTAGCATTAAAACGTAACAACTAACAACACATTGTTTTAAGCATTCTCAAAACATTAAGAATATGAGGAAACTTATGTTGAATTTCTACATAGTTCTCCCAAGTAGCTGAGTCTTTTGCGTATTGGTCCCATTGGACTTTGCACTGCAAGACCTTATTATTTCGCAAGTGAAGCTTACGTGTTATGAGCACCTTAATGGGCTCTAGAGTTACCACTCTGGGGTATCGTACATATAAATTGGTTTAATAAATTACATGATTATCCCCTCGTATGTACTTTTAGGTAGGACACATGGAAGATGTTATGCATTCTAGCAAGAGTTTGTGGCAACATGATTCGATAAGCTACTAGATTCACTTCCTCTAGAATCTCAAAAGGTCCAACATAATGTAGGGATAACTTAGAAGACTTTCCAAATTTAATGGAGCTCTTGTGAGGTTTGACTCTCAACAATAATTTGTCACCTAAGGTGAAATTACGGGGTGCTCTCTTAGTATCAGCGTAGCTTTTTTGTCTATCGTTAGCTTCAACTAACCTTTGCTTAACAATCTTAACTTGTTCATCCATTTCAACCAACATCTTTGGCCCAAGACTCACTCGATCCTCAAGCTTATCCCAACTTATAGGAGTTCGACACTTTTGGCCATACAAAGCTTTGAAAGGAGCCATCTTTATCGCAGAATGATAAGAGTTATTGTAAACAAATTCAACTAAGGGAAAGTAGTCTTCCCACTTGTACTATTGATCCATGCAATACATCCTGATGGAACGTTAATTCTCATTGTCCCATCTTGAACCCTTGTCACATTTAGGAGGGTTTTTTGAAAATTTGCTTCCTTAAAATCAATTAAGCGCTCTATTTGGTTGTTGACTCCCTGTTGCCCGTTACCGGTCACTATTTAAATACTTTCTATTAGGTAGTTGGTTTCCTCATCATGAGTTCAGAAAACTAAGCTATGTCATGACTTTGGGGTTCTTGAGCCTTTGTTTTATCTATTGTATTATCCTAGGAAGTCCCCCCATCATAACAACTTACTGAGCACATGCATAAAAGTTTTTACTTAAGTTCAACTGACCTTATGTCCTTATTGCTCATCACCGATCACCTTTGAGATATATGTTTTAAACTAGCGATGAGCGACAAGGTGATATCTCTAAGGAATCGCCCATCGCTAACTATTCTCTAAGCTTTTATCTGTGATTAGCGATGAGCGAGGTTCTTATGGGATCGCTTATTGCTAATATTTTTTGGGTTTTTAAGGTTGTAATAGCGATAAGCGATGACTTCTCACTTCATGATCCTATTTTCATCGCTCATCACTAGTATGTTGTAAGGCAATTGTTTACAATTAGTGATGAGTGAGATTATGAGTTCCCAATGATATCACACCTCATAGATTTACTTTGAGCACTAAGGTTATGATTAGTGATGAGCGATATGGTCCCTTATGAGAAATTTTCTCCTGCTAACTTTACTATATCCTATTTGCGATATCTTTTGTATCATTAATTGTTATGTAGGTGTACGTGTCAAACTATGGTGCTTGCATCTCTTGTTGCTGATTGCAATCAAGGTGCAAAGTTGAATTAGTGAGGAACGATGGAGATGAAGATGATTAAGAATCCGGTCATTAATCTAAGGGCTGAGATTTTTTTGCACAAGGAACTTGCATCGTTGATAAAGATGGAAGAGGATGAAGTAAACCAACGATTGGTAAAATTTTCTACATGAAGAAGCAACATTTCAAAATCTTAAGGATTTCGTATAAAGCAAAAAGAAAAGTAGTGAGAAGGATTGTCAACCATTGATACAGTTTTGAAGCTGAAAGATCAATGATCAAGGTTCAAAATTGAATGGCTACTTGTCATTTCACTCGTGTGAGCTTACTATCAAATATTAATGGTGACATGCTCCCCTCTTGGTCATAACTGAAAGTAGATATCTGGTTTATTGTGCATCCTAATTCACTAGCTAGCGAAAATAATACTAGAGGCTGAAGAATTTGCGAGTAAAACTCTAGAGATTATTTGCAACAAGGGTGGCACAACTTTTGTTCAGGTAAGAAAAAATGATACCTCCTATTAATTAAGGTGGTAGAATTTTTCCCATGAAAGTTGATAAGAAAATTGATGGAAAATGCAATTTAGTCTTTTCCTGGTGCTTTCAATTTGATAATTGAGCATTGTCTAAAATTGTGAAGAAAGTTGCCCTGGTCAGTAGTAGAATTTTATCTTGTCATAATTGTGAAGGTTTTTGTTTGGCCGTAAGAAATTGTAAACCTTAGTCTCCTTTTGTGTTGCAAACATGAGTGACCCAGAGCCTAGTGAGTCTAGTGTTAGACCTGAGAAGAAACCAAAAAAAGAGAGGCTCAAAGACCTAAAACTCAACATGCTTTAGTTGAAGTTGAGCCCAAACTAGTAGCTATGTCTAACCCTTTTCCTAGTACCCCTGTGGTTTCCACAAGGTCAAGAAGTGCAAAAAAGGAAACAAAAAATTTTATGCAAGAAACTTCTGGAGGTATCAGAGAGGGAGGGTCATGAATTGGTAAAAGGCCCACAAGACAAGTTGCTATTACCACTAGGTTGATTGATGATGCTAGCGAGATTGGTGAGAAACCCAAGCCCCATAGTGGATGTCAATTGTTTAAGTATGCTTTCAATAGGAAAATTTTGAATAAGTCTGCATGCTTCTTGTGGGGGTTGAGCTTGGGAAATTTAGTAGTTCCAAATGTGTTTGTGGAGGTTGATTTAATGATGGAGCTAGCAAGGCACTATGACCCTACTGATAGGAAAATCAAGAGTAGAATGGTGATATAATTATGGAGGTGACTAAGGAAATTTTTTTGTAAGTGTTTAGGTTGAATTCCAATTACACTACAAATTTCAGGCGTGTTGACTTGTATGCTAAATATCAAGGAAGAAAAATTGCATATAAAGAATCAATACTTGTGTGACATAGAAGGAACAAAAAAAGTTCACTGTCCAAGATGTTGAGCCTTTTGAGTGTGAAGAATTTGAAGACTATTTCAAGAACACTTATTATTGTCTGAACCAGGTGCTGGCTTAGGATTTTGAGGTTAGAATAGCCCTTGATTTGTTGGTGATGGTGGAAAATATACAGGAATATAATCGAAACACTGGTTTTGATTATGCTAACATTGTGGCCCAATAGATGCATGAGGATTTTCTTAATTTGAAAAGGGAATCACTCCCTCATTATTCCTTACTAATGCACATGCTCTTGTGGGAAGGAGATTATGAGTGGAAAAGAAAGTTGAATTTGAGGATTGTGAACAGTGAAAATGAGGCCATCCTTGTGCAAATGTGGACATATATTTGGGTTCAGGATTGCTCCAATTCTAACTAAATTTTGTTTGATAATGTTATAAGACATGGTATCTTAGAGTCATTGGGTGTGGCACCTAGATTCAAACTTTCTCCAAAAATTAGAAATATCATGTGCCCAATGGATATACTAGGTTCTATAGCCACACATAATTGGGTTGACTAGTTCTTACATTCTAAGTATTCTTTGATTAGGGTTTATGGAGCTAAAGTGGTGCCCCATTGTTTACCCTTGTATGTCTCAGATAGGTTGGTTTTCATGGAGCTCATGTGGAAAATGGAAGTCATGGATTTTGAAATGTTTAGAAGGGATAGAAAGGGCTTTGTGCTATACACCCAATGCTCTTTTACTTATTTTAAGGTCACTTCCCTTGAAGGGTATGAGAAATTGGGAATTATGGTAAATAATCTCAGAATTCCTATAGACGGGGTTAGATTTTTTGATCCAGAAGGATTTGTGGCTAGAAAGAGAAGACAAAAGAACTTAGGCATCATACATCATGTATTTTTCTATAAGGATGATGTACTAAGGAACCTGACAAATGATGAGACTGTTATGGCTAGAAAAAGGGAATGGACAACTATGAAAAACCTTAAGGAGAAGATTATGAAAAAGAATGCCTTCTATATCAGTCCATACAATGAAATTATAAACCCCTTGGAGAGGTCCTTTACTATGATAAGGGACTATCAGTTTGGAAAATTTAAAGTAAAAGTAAAACAGGTTGTAGATAGGGCCCAGATCCTTTTAGAGTAACAACGACAACAACAAGCTATGAATATCCCATAGAGGTTTGAAGATGTTCAGGGGGTCAGAGAGGAACAAGTGGCAGAACATGCGCTAGGAAATGAAGAAGTTGAGCAAAAATTTCCTCCTCCCCATATTGAAGAGACTCATAGTTCAAATGTTCCTCCTAATAGGATTGTCCAGTGGCATTATGACAGAGAAAATGATGATGATCCCAAAATTAGGGAATGTGATGAGTTCTTGGATGATGATAAATTTGTGTAGACCAAAGAGTTTCAAGAGTTTATGATCCAATAAAGGAGCAAGGAAATAAAAGAGAGACTAGAAACAACTTGACTCAATGTTGAACCTTCTCATTAGGAGGAAGCTGAGAAAGCAGAGGAAGAGAAGATTAAGGATGAAATTACAACCATTACTCCTACTGAAGCTCATAGAATCGTTAAAGATAGTGGAATCATGCTATTACCAAGATGTACTATCACAACTTCCATAGCATATGATGCAATTAGAAGATATCCTCAAGATTTGATAGCTGAAGATCAATTTGAGAATAAAGTATTTGGTTCTCGGTATAGTCCAAAGCCGCATACCCTTGTAATTTGGTCTATGGCACCTAATACTAACAAACATGAGGTTTCTAGGCCTATTGAAGAAGTCATGGGTTCACTAGTGGTCAAAAGAGCTACTAACATAACTCCGATCTAGGAAATTGAATTAATTGCACATGTTGCAATGCTTAGTGTGGATGCTGCACATATTTCTCAAAAGAAATATGAATCTTTGGTCAATGAATATAATAAGGCTTTGAATGAATTGATTCGAATGAGTGCTAACATTCAAGCTACCCAAAAGACAGTGACTCAGCCTTCTCCCTCTTCCTCGTTTGATATGTCTACATAAGATAGAGAAACTTTGGCCCTCAAAATTGATGATTTAAGGGGAAAGTTAACTGTTGAAGAGGAAAATGTCAAGCAGGCCAAACTAGAGACAGTCAGGGTGGCCAATGAAATTTTTAGAGATGTGCTTAAGCACAGAGTAACTAATTTGGTCCACAAGGCTAATGAAGTATGGGCCACGTATAAAAACATTCATGAGGCAAATACAAAGTATCTGCAAATACAGGAAGCCTTTAGGAATGTGTGGAATAACTAGATTGCTAGAGTAAGTGCTTTGAAAGAGATGATTCCAAAAGTAAAAGAGGATCCCGAGGCACCCACAAATATTCTTGACATCTTGAAGACTATTGACTCAATAAATGAGGTAACCACTTTCCATGGGAAATTGGGAATATAGCTCCAAGGCAAGTTGAAAATATTCAAGGAAATGGAGAACCATGGCATGCCTCAAATATTGAATTTCAAGGGTGAATTAAATCTGTTTGACACCTGGAAGGAAGATTTGGGAGGATTTCTTGATGCTGCTATGATGCATTTGTTTGCCACTAATTACCTCTTGCTCAATTCAGACATTGATATGATGGTAGAGATTGAATAAAAAATGGATATGTTTGTTAAGGAAGCCAGAATTTTAATTGATGCAAGGTATTCCCAGTATACTACTAAGGTGCAAGATCTATTGAATGTTAAGTGGCCCATTGAGGAGGAGTACAATGTTTGGTTGGAGAAATATATAGAGTAAATGAGGAAAATAATGGATAGGAGAGGAATAATACATAGCCCGAATACAATATAGATTAGGCTTTTGATATAACATGGTAAAATATTATTCTCTCCTCAATGATTGAAGTGATTAGCACGTGGTGCTAATGTGGATTAAACAATTTTTGACCTTTTTATATTTTCTTTGCCTTGCTTCATAAGTTTTGTTGTTTTGATTTCCTTACAGTTGGCATTTGGAACACATGGAGAATATCTTGTGACTGTTGTAACAAACTAATGATGTCTTTTAAGGTCGGACCTATTTTCCATGAAGATATGAGGATAATTATGCCTCATGTTTATTTGCTTCACCTAAAGACTCAAGCGCAAACAAGAAGGGAATATTGCTGCAAGTAGTCCTATGATATCATGACATGTGTGCTATCTGGTCTGAGGCTTGTTTTGCTCTTTCATCTCTATAAGAAGGAATTCAAGACCAGAAGCACAAGAGTTAGAAAATTTTGAGTTGATACTATTAGTGTTATCAAGAAAATACGAAGCAAGTTTTAGGGTCTTTGTTTTAAGTTCATTTAGGAGTTCATACTTATGCATGTAAGACTGATAATGGTATAGCATTTTATAATACATATTAATATTGAGTTTCATGGTTATTTTCTCTCCCTGCATGTGTGTTATGAGTTATGATTGAAAGTAATCAAGGATTTCTTTCATTTGTCTCTGTCATTATTTGATGGATGTTTAGTTTCATGTTTGCTTATCCATTCAATGAATTGATGTAAATGCTCATATGAAAGTGATGACTTATAATTACTATGTGCTAGGATATTTGTAAGTAGTGATAATCTTGAAAGTCACAGAGAAATATTGTAATGAAAGATTTCTTGGGATTATATGTGTTATTATTTGAATTGTTATCAATTTATTTCAAAGGATATTGACTCTGTGCTCTAGATAAAGACACTAGTTCATGTTGGATATTAGTGTTACATTTACAGTATTGATTCACTACTTACTCAATATTTTAACCATAAAATTTCAAAAGGAACATTGTTGTTATTCATTCTTTCAGGTGTCTTTTCTCTCTTAATCAACTCATATAACATTAGCATAATAAGCTACCAACTTATTTAATGTTACTATTAAGTGGTATCATGAGAGATATTTGTTATTGACAATGTATTTGGTTACAATTGTAAAAGGTTTTTAGGTGTGTATTATGGGATCACCCTTCCAGGTTTCATAGAGCCCAAAGAGTAGGAATAGAAGTTTAGCAACTTCTATTCATTTGTTGGCCAATCCCTTTAGTATTTCTAATAATTGGAAATGGCGAAATCCATAGGTATGTCTAGAGATTAGTTTGGTTCTTAAAAAATAACCAACACATTCTAAGTAGGTCTTCTAATACTTGATTCACCCTTTCAGTTTTACCATCCATTTCCAGATGATATGCTAAGCTAATATTCAACTGAGTTCCTAGTGCAGAAAACAAGATTTTCCAAAACCTATAAGTGACTCATGCATCCCTATCTAAGATAATATTTTATAGGAATCCCATGCAATCTAAACACTTCTTGCACAAATTTTCTTGCTATGATAGGTGCTTGATCATTTAGATTCCTAGGTATAAAATGTGCTACTTTGGTAAGCTTATCTACAACCACAGGAATGGCATTGTGCTTATTCCTTAACATAGGCAATCCTTGCACAAAGTCCATACTTATGACTTGCCACTTCCTCTCTGGTATATCATGTGGGTATAACAAGCCTGTAGGATGATGATGCTCAACTTTCACCCTTTGACAATCAAGACACCTAGCCACAAAACTAGTGGCATCTCCTTATGGTACTTTGTGTATTTCCTTCCATATCAGATTTCTTAATTCTTTTACGTCAGGTACATACATTCTACCCTTATATCTAAGTAATCCATTAGGTTCAAAAAGAAAACCTTCATACCTATAATCTTGTGGATTATCAGCGAGTTCTTGCTTGACTTGCAAGTAATACTCATCCTTGCACTTTTGAAGTACTCGCCCCTTAAAATCGGTTTGAATTGTTACTATAGAAGTAATGTGATGTCTTCAACTCAAAGCATCAACAACCTAATTTTCTTTCCCTTTAATATAGTTGATATTGAAATCATATTCAAAAATTAACTAAAACCTTCTTCTTTGCTTAGCATTTAGATTAGGTTGAGTGAAAAGATACTTTAACCCATTATGGTCAGTTTTCATCTCAAAGGGATTTCCTAACAAATAGTGCCTCCACATTTGCAATGTGTGAATCACTGCTACTAATTCTAAATCATGCGATTCATAATTCATTTCATAAGGTTTTAGCTTCCTAGATTCATACGCAATTACTTTCCCATCTTTCATTAATAAACCTCCTAACCCTTTTCTGCATGCATCCATGATAGCCATATATCAGGTGTACAAACTCAATTTTCTGAAAACTTTATATCGTCAAAAATTTGGTTCTGAGCTCATTCCAAATCTATAGGTATTTTTTCTTGATTTTTTTACCAAAAATTTGCTACATTATGTTGAAGATAGCCCTTCTATTCTACACTTCTAGGGCCATAACTTGGGAAAATGAACTCTATTTCTTGCAAATGAATAGGTGTTGGAAAACTATTTCAGTGCTCTACATAACCATGAAATCCATTTTTCCATAATATTCACTAGGTACACAAGGATGTCTCTAATGTGATTTTTTATTTTTTAAGCTTTTTTGCTCTCAAAGTTGTATTTGGGTTTTTTTTTCATGTTGTGGGGGGTATATTTCTCACTTTTAGTACCTATATACATCAAAGATTAGAAATCCTATACCACACATTATTTTGAAAACCACAACCGTCATGGTAGACACCTCTTCATTTGAACATCTTATGCCACACAACTATCATACCTGGAAAGCTCATATGACTAGAATGTTCATGTATAAGGGTTTATGGTATACTTTGGATGAAGTATAGCTAGCATTGACTCATCAATTTGAGATATTTCAACATAGGAACAAGACATATGAGGCTATGGGTTTGATTTCACTACATGTTTCAGACAGTCTCTTGTTTTATTTAGAGTCTTGTAACACTCCCAAGGCTATGTGGACAAGATTCAATGATCTTTTTGGTACCATCAATGAGTATAGAGCTCTCTAGATTGAGGAAAAATTAACATCCTTGTACCTAATTCTTACCCCTCCATTGAGGACTTCCTGTAGAGGTTTAAGTCACTTAGATCTCTTTTGCAAGATTGTGGGAAGAATAAAATTGACAAAGAATATATTTTCCTAATTTTATCTAAGCTTCAAGGGTCATTTCAGGTCTTCTCTTCTACTTTCCTTTCTATAATGGATGCATTGGGTGATGCATTTATCATTCCTACTTTTGAGGTTTTTTGTGGTCATTTGACTCGTGAACAAGCTAATTTGGTTTAGTTTGAATATCTTTTTGGTTCTAAAACTCAGGCATTGGTAGCATAGACATCCAACGGAAAATAAAAAAAAAACAAAAACCTAAGACATATACTTCATTAGGTAGTAAGTGTTCCTTCAAAACATCTTAGAAGTCAAAACAAAAACCTCAAATCACTCCTTGGTATGTCAAAACTTCTAAGTTTGGTGAGTCTTCCTCTAATACGAAGAAGAAATCAAGTGAACCTTGTAGTTTTTATGGTAAGGAGGGACATCTAGTCAATAGATGTTGGGAGAGATTAGAGGCTTTGGAGGAATCCATGTAGCAACATAACATCTCCACCCCTAAATATTCTTCCTCATCTACAAGTAAAGGTCATGCTCTTTCTGCAAGGGTCTTACCTTTTTCAACTCCATGGATACTTGATTTCAATGCGACACATCACATGGAACATTCTTTGGATTTGGTCTCATCCTTTTCAGATTACAGTACTACTTAGATTGTAGTTGGGTATTCTACACAACTTTCAGTTTCAGGCTCAGGCACTGTCACACTTGAGTGTGGTTTTCTTCAGGAGGTACTTGTATTTCCTAATATCTCCACCAACCTTCTTTTAGTGTATCAAATTTGTCAATCTAGCACCAATAGGATAGTCAATTTTACCCATCATGATGTAGTTATTCATGACCTTCATGATCCTGATATTATTGTGGCTATTGGGAGTGTTGATACTACTCATTTATATCGATTTGATGGTTTTGAGAGTTAAATTGGTTTTGGTTCATCCTTCATAGCACATGCAAACAATATGAGCATGTTGTGGAAAGAATGTCTTGGTCATGTCAATTATAGATATCTCCAACAAATGAGTACACGGGCATTAGTGTCAAGGATCCCTAAGATTTCTTATATTGATGGTGTTTGCAAAGGATGTGTTCTTGCAAGCATTACCAAGATTCTTTTCCTACAGGTAGAGCTACATGTGCCAAGGAACCTTTGGAGTTGGTTCATAGTGACATCATGTCATTTCTATCTTCTTTTTTTAGGGGCCAAATATGTGCTCACATTTATTGATGACTTCTCCAAATATTCATGGGTGTACTTTATTAAGTACAAGAGTGATGCCTTAAAAGAATCTTTAAGGAATTTGTGGAGAAGCAATCTTGTCTTTCTATCAAATGGATACACATAGATAATGGGGGGAGTATTTTAATTAGACTTTCAGGGAATTTTGCACTAATCATGGTTTGCAACATTAGCTAATAGTTCCATACACCCCTCAGTAGAATGGTGTTGCTAAATGAAAGAACAAAACTTTATAGGAGATGACCAACTATATGATTTAGTCATGAGATATGCATTCTTATTTTTGGGAAGAGGTAGTTAATTGTGCAAATTATATTCAGAATCATATGCCTCATAAGGCATTGTGACATATGACTCCTGAGGAGGCTTGGTCCCATGTCAAGCCTAATGTATCTTCATTTAGAGTCTTTGGTAGTGAGGCTTGGGCATTCATTCCCGAAGCTCATTGGAAATCCATGGAGAGGAAGAGCCGATCACTCATATTTGTTGGCTACTATAAGGATTTTAATGTGTATAAGTTATTTGATATTGATTCTAGAGATATCTTGTTTTGATGAGATGTCAGTTTGATGAGTGCTTTCCTCTAATTAATTCTCCATCCCCAACATCTCCCTCATCTCCTTCTACTCACTCCTCATATCTTGAGGATGAGGATGATTCTCCAACTATTTTTCCACCTCTAGATATTTATCCTTTACCCAAGTGGTCCCACAATACTATTGATGCAACTAGACCTTTGGCAAGTGATCCTTAAGACTCTCATTGCACTTGTGCATATAGATCGGGTGTTAGTCTTTTGAGTCCTACCATTTTAGATAATCCTCAAAAGTTTTCAGATGTGGTTGGTATTCCTGAGTGGGATAGTGCTATGCCAGATGAGTATTCTTCTTTGATGAAGAATCATACTTGGGATTTAGTTCCTTTTCCTCATGGAAGAAAGTTGGTTCAGTGCAAGTGGGTACATACCATACCAAATATGTTGCAAATGGTTTTATTGATAAGTATAAGGCTTGTCTTGTTGAAAAGGGTTTCTCTTAGGTCAAAGGTATTGATTATTCTAAGACCTTTTCCCCTTTTTACCAAGATGAATTCTATTCACCCTGTACTTTCCCTCACAACTTCACAGGGATGGTCAGTATTTCAGATGGATGTGAAGAGTGCCTTCCTTCATGGTGATCTTCATGAGGAGATTTATTTGCAGAAACACATGGTTTTATGAGGACTCTTCACTGGTTTGCAGACTTCGCCATTCACTATATGGTCTCAAACATGCCTCTTGGGCTTGGTATGAGAATTTGGACACTTTTATGCTTTCTTCTGGATTAACACAATGTCATTTTGATCCCATAGTTTACATCCAAAGACAGGAGGGTGATTTTTTTATCCTTGTGCTATATGTAGATGATTTGATCCTTATAGGTAGTTCATCCTCCATGATCCAGAATGTTCAATGAGCTTTGATGGAGTAGTTTCAGATGACAAATCTTGGCCTTCTACACTACTTTCTTGGTTTATAGGTTATTTAGTCTTTGGATGGGATTTCCATATTTCAATAGAAGTATGCTCTTGACATGCTTTAGAGATTAGCATGCTTGATTGCAAGCCTGACCCTGCACCATTTTAGTCAGGTGTTGTATTGTCTTCCACTTGTTCTAATCCTTCAATAGATGCTACATTATATAAGTAGTTGCTTGGTAGTCTTTTGTACCCGACACAATCATGTCCTGATCTTTCATTTGCAATTGGTCTTGTCTCTCGATTCTCACATGATCCACATAAGAATCATTGGAAAAATTCCAAATGAACTTTGAGATATATTTAGGGCACCTCACATTATGTATTCACTACACATTAGGAGATCATCAGATTATTGGCTTCACTGACTTAGATTGGGCTAGTGATGTCAATGATAGGAAATCCACTTATGGGTTTTTTTTCGACCTTGGTTCTAGTCCCATTACATGGTTTTACAAGAAGCAATCTTCTATTGCATTATCATCATACAGGTTGAGTATCGTGCAACAGTTTTGGCCAACTAGGAGGTTTTGTGGCTTTGGCAGTCTTTGACTAAGTTCGATTTTCCTCTCGATAGTCCCACTATTCTTTGGTGTGACAATTAGAGTGCCATTCATATTTCTTGCAATCTAGTGGAGCATCAATGTACTAAGCACATAGATCCACATGCACTTCATATGATAGTTGATTTGAGATGGTTTTCTCACCTTGGAGTACATGCCTTCAAAGGAGCAGGTTACAAACATCTTCATGAAACCTTTTGTAGTGCCTCGCTATCTTTAGCTACGATCGATGCTTGGGGTGAAGGAAGTTGTCCTTGGGGGGTCTTCATGAGGCCTTCCTTCCTTCATGATTTTTTTACATGCTTTCATCTCTTTTTGGAGTGGAGTTTTTCCCATGTGCTTTTCTCCATTTCTCCACTTTTTAGGGATCCTTTAGTTGTACTGGGTACCTCATCAGGCCTAGTTGTCGAGACCCATTCATGCTTTATTTTATTTTTTATGCATTGATTTTTAGATTTGTTTAGCTACTCCCTAAGTTACACTTAAGGGGGCTTGTTAGAGTTATCATGTGTTAGAGGATAATTAATTAATTATAATTATTCTAATTCTCATGCACTTAAGCTAAACTTAGGATTGCTTTATTAGTTAACTCAATGTTCTATTTATGTTAAGTATAAAGCTAATATTAGATCAATCATCCCATCTCATAGGATGTTGACACTTGTCATTATCTAATCCCTTTATCATTAGGGTTGCTCTTATAAAGCATTCATTCTCTCTTGTATTATTCATTTTGTAAGTATTTTCTTTTTGAGGAATAACAAATATTTGTTTTACAGAGCTCTTGAGTAGAAGGTGTTTTGTTTGTTGTTTGATCCTATGTATCATGTTATTCACAAATATAACACAAATCCTACTGATTTTTTTTCTTTTTCTTCTCTTTTGGTTGCAATTTTTTGGATAAGTTACAACAATGAAGTTATAAGAGAAATAAAGTTAATTTTCCTCATTTAGGGTGAGTTGGGGTGTGGGGGCCCACCAATAAGAAAAAAAAATTGTTTATTTCAAGTATTGGGTTTTTTTTTTTTTTAATGTTTCTATTTATGGGTGATGGCTAGGAGATGTCACATACATCTCCTCTCGCCTTGTTGGCAACATGTCTTCCCTTTTAAATTTCTAAGACATCCCCAAGATTTTAAAATATTCCCTACTTTTTACAATTTTAGGATGCCTTGATGTTCCTTAAACATCCCCACATCTCTAAAATATTCTAAAAATAGAAATGCCCCAAAAAATTATAAATGTGTCCTTATGTTTCCCTAAATAATACTTATCAAACATAAAAACACACACATATATGTATATAAGGATATTAAGTGTGAACACTCCATATTAAAACTCTTTAAAGGGACCCAAAAAAAAAATATAAATATAATTTATAAAAGAAAAATAAATCTTAGTCAGAGGAGTGCAAGGTCCGAGGAAATAGGTGGAAAGCGTGGGCTTTAGCGTACTGTAGTCCGCCTTGTGATGGTTTTCATGCCATCGAGGTTTTGATCCTTCCCTACTTTTCTTTCCCTCTATTTTCCTTAGTTAGTTTCATTATTGCTATGCGTCCTTTTGTTTTTATTTCCTATGATGCCTCTCTAGTTCAGTTAGTGCCCTTGTCTCGACCCTAATCGTGTTAATTTCTATAACCCAGCAACAGATTAATTGCACAATAAATTCACACAAAGAAATCTAATTTATAACAATTAATACAACTGGGTTAATTAACAACTAATACAAGCAGAAGCAAAAATAACAATAAGCCAATCAAAAAAAGATAATAACACAGATATACCCAGGAAACCCCAATGTGGGGAAAAACCTACAAATGTTGGATCTTCTATTAAGCCTAACAACAAACTTTTCTTTCGAAAATACAATGCAAGTTTGCTACAACAATCTTATATTTATAGAGCCTAGCTGCTTTACTTAGCGTGCAAGGAAAGAATCTTTCCTTGCTTTCTTTGGCTTTAATTACACATAAAATCACTCTTGGATTTATCTTATCCTCACAAACTTGAAAACAATCTATTAAAGAATAAAAATCTTGTTGTTGCTAAAAATCCAACTTGAATTGCTTTAAAGCATATCTAATCTTGAGTTGCTTTAAAACAAATCCACATCCCACCTTTTGAGCTACAAAAATCAACACTCCCTCTTAGCGAGGAAGGTGTTCTACACCACACCCAACTTGTCCCTGAAGAATTCAAACTTGTTCTTCATCAAGGCCTTTGTCAGGATATCTGCTATTTATTTGTCTGTAGGAATGTAATTGAGTTTCACTATCCCCTTCTCCACACAATCTCTGATGAAGTGGTACTTGATCTCAATGTGCTTTACTTGTCATGAAACACTGGATTCTCAGAGAGTTTGATACAACTCTGATTATCACAGTAAATGATTGTAGGATCCAACTCTTGATCAAAGAGCCCAACTAGAAGTTTCTGAAGCCAAATAGCCTCACATGTAGCCATACTGGCTACCATATACTCGGCCTTTGCATAACTCAGTGCAACTGACTTTTGTTTCCTACTATACCAAGAGACTGCTCCTGATCCCAAACTGAAACTACACCTTGAAGTGCTCTTTCAATCAGCTATACTGCCTGCCCAATCTACATCGGTAAACCCCTCGAGCTTCACTCCATCCTGCCGAATATACTTCAACCCATAATCAACTGTGCCTCAGAGATATCTCAAAACATGTTTTGCAGCTATCTAGTGCACACATTTAGGTTCCACCATAAACTGACTGAGTGATTTCACTACAAAACAAATGTTTGGCCTGGTGTTGACCAAATACATAATAGAGCCTATCAACTATCTGTATAAAGTTGGGTCCACTGCCTCTGATCTAGAAGCATCAATCTTCTTCCAATTGGTCATAAGTGGCATTGACATAGGCTTACAATTCTCCATTCTGAATCACTTCAAGATGTCAATTAAGTACTTCCCTTATCCAAGGAAGATCTCTCCCTCTTTCTAACACAACTCCAATCCCAGAAAGTAGTGCATCAACCCCAAGTCCTTCATCTCAAACTCTCCTGCAAGATCTCGCTTGCAGTGTGCTATAAGCTCCTTTGACCCTGTGAGAAATAGGTCATCAACATATAACAACAATATGAGAATTTTTCCCTTCACCTAAACATAGTACAGGTTCAGATCCGCCTCACTCTTGATGAAGCCCACACTTTGCAAGTAATTGTCAATACATAAATACCATGCCCTGGGAGCCTGCTTGAGTCCATATAGTGCTCTTTTCAACCTACATACATGAGAATCCCTCTCATGTGCTTCAAACCCTTCTGGTTGCTCTATATAAATCTCTTCCTCAATCACCCCATTGAGGAAGGCCATCTTTACATCCATTTGATGAATCCTCCAACCCATCTGTGCTGCTATAGAAATGATAGCTCTTATGGATGAGTACCTGGCTACTGGAGCGAAAGTCTCATCATAGTCGACTCCTTCCTTCTAAGAAAACCCCTTAGCCACAAACCGGGCTTTGAACTTTTCCACACTACCATTTGCAACATGCTTAATCTTATACAACCATCTTGAGCCCACCACATACTTATCTTCTAGTCTCGGTACTACCTCCCACACACTGTTCTTCATGATGGAAGATACTCTTCCACCATGGCATCTCTCCACACTTGGTGTTTGGAAGCCTCCTGAAACCTGGAAGGTTCTACTTCAATTAATTCACTCATAAGTGCAACATACTTAGAATAACGTATGGGAGCCCTTCTCTATCTGATTGAATCTTGAGGATCACCTACATATTCTTGAGCCTCTCTCAATGTTTGCTCAACTGCCCTGTTTCTCCTCTTCTCAGTACTAGGAATCTGAGGTTGAGGAATTATTGATTCCTCCTTCTGGTCACCTTGCTCGGCTTGCTTGCTCTGCTCTCCAACTTGCGTGACTGAAGTTTGAGGAATTTGTGCTACCTCAACTGTGGATGGTTGTTCCTCCTCATTCATTAAGTTGTTTGACTTCTGAAGAGCCCTCTCTTCCTCAAACTTCACATCTCTGTGAACCACTGTTTTCCTGAGAGTAGGAATGTAAACCCGATAAGCCTTAGAAGTTTCACTGTACCCAACGAGGATACCCTTCTTTGCAGTAGGTTCCAACTTGGTTCTCTTCTCAACAGGAATGTGACAATACACAAGGCATCCAAAGATGCAAATGTGCCCCAAGTCTGGTTTTTTACTAGAGAACGCCTCTTTTGGAGTCAACTTTCCCAACACTTTGTGAGGGATCCTATTTTGCAAATACACAGCTGTATTGTAAGCTTCTACCCATAAGAACCAAGGCAGATCCTGATCATGAAGCATGGCCTTGGTTGCTCCAACTATAGCTCTTTTCTTCCGTTCAGCAAACCCATTCTACTAAGGGTTGTACGAAACTGTCAACTCTTTCTTGATATCTTCCCGAGCACAAAAATCTTTGAAGGCATTCAAGGTATACTCGCCTCCATTATCAGACCTCAGTATCTTGATCTTCTTCCCAGTTTGTTTCTCCACGAGAGCCTTAAACTCTTTGAACCTACTAAAGACCTCATCTTTATTCTTCATAAAATATATCCACATCTTCCTAGAGAAATCATCAATGAAGGTAACATAATACTCATATCCATTCAAGGATTTTGTTGACATGGGACCACACACATCTGAATGTACAAGATCCAAAATCCCTTCGGATCTACTGTCACTATTTGGAAAATTGGTCTTGGCATATTTCCCAAGTGCACAGCCTTTGCACACCTCATGCTTTTTTGTTTTTATCTCAGGCAACCCCGTCACTATTTCCTTAAGAATATTAAGTGCTCCATGGTGAAGGTGAGCCATCCTTCGGTGCCACAATTCTCCTATCCCTTTATAGCTACTAACCAATGCATGTGCTAGCTCAAACTGTAACTGAAACAAGCTACCATGCCTGACTCCAACCACTTTTGCAACCTTGGAATCTTTGGGACGAATATAGACTTTTCCCCTCTTAAAGGTTATGATGTAACCGTTGTATTCCAAAGCAGAAATTGAGATTAAATTCTTTGTCATGCCAGGGACTTACAACACATCCTCCACCAACAAAGGTTTTCCAGACTCCCTTTGAAACTTGACGGTGCCAATACCAGTTGCATGGTACTTGGCATTATCTCCGAGCTCAATATAGAAATCCAGTTTCTTCTCCTCCAACTTGGTGAAACATTCTCTGACTCCCATCATGTGGTGAGAAGCCCCACTGTCAATATACCATACCCTGTTGGCAATTGAACTTGAGAGACAGGCAATGAGTGAAAACTCATTCTCAAATCATGATGCAAACTCGTCCACCCCTGTTGTAGCAGAAAATTGCTTCTTTTGCTTATCCTTATTTTTCTTATTCGGACATTGACTCGCATAGTGACCCATCTGATGGCAACAAAAACATTTAATCTTGCTTAGATCTTTCTTCTTCCCACTCTTGGAAGAGGAACCTTCCGATTGCTCTTTATTGGACTTCTTCTTACCCTTGCTTGCAAGAGCAAGATTTTCTTCATCTTGACCCTTCTTTGTCTGATCTCCTTGATGAGCACCTTCACGGATCTCCTCCTGAACAAAATCATCCCAAAGTCTTGCCCAATCAGGTAGTCGATCTCTGCCGACAACACTCTTGACAAACACTTCCCAGTGCTTTGAAAAACCATTCAAGGCTATACGCACCAACTCATCTTCTTTAATCATCTCTCCAACAACAGCAAGCTCATCCCTAACCTGTGTCAGCTTGGACAAGTAAGAAGTCACACTCTCGCCTTTGGACATCTTGGTATTATGCAATTTTTCCTTGAGCATCATCTTACGACTCTGATAGTCGCTTTGATAAAGTTTTGTGAGTGTATCCCACATCTCCTTGGCGGTGTCTTTCCCCAATAAATAAGGAATTAAATGATCTCTTACTCCATCCAGGATAATCCTCTTAGCCTTGGCCTCTTTGACTTCATGTGAATCTAAGGCAATAGGATCATTTGTTGGTGGAGTCACTTCTGTGCTAGCATAGATCCACAGCTTGTTCTCCTTGAGAATAGATGTAATCCAAACCTTCCACTGCAAGAAGTTAGACGCACCCTCAAGCATGTCCTCGTATCAAACACCGGTTGCCATAGCCACAAAAGAACTGGAGATGAAAATATAATTTTTCTTCTTCTTGAAATCTGCGTCACAAATCTTGGCTTCGTATTTAGAGTTTAGAGCTCTTATACCATGTTAATTTCTATAACCTAGCAACAGATTAATTGCACAATAAATTCACACAAAGAAATTTGATTTATAACAATTAATACAACTGGGTTAATTAACAACTAATAACAGTGGAAGCAAAAAAAACAATAATCCAATCACAAAAAGATAATAACACAGATATACCCAAGAAACCCCAATGTGGGGAAAAACCTGCAAATGTTGGATCTTCTATTAAGCCTAACAGCAAACTTTTCTTTTGAAAATACAATGTGAGTTTGCTACAACAATCTTATATTTATAGAGCCTAGCTGCTTTACTTATCAAGCAAGGAAAGAATCTTTCCTTGCTTTCTTTGGCTTTAATTACACATAAAATCACTCTTGGATTTATCTTATCCTCACAAACTCGAAAAAAATCTATTAAAGAATAAAAATCCTGCTGTTGCTAAAAATCCAACTCGAATTGCTTTAAAGCATATCTAATCTTGAGTTGCTTTAAAACAAATCCACATCCTACCTTTCGAGCTACAAAAATCAACAAATCGGTTGCACGTTTTGCATTGAGCAAATATTCTCCATTATTTTAGTGGTATTCAATGGAGGTAGTGGTTTTGAACCTTGATGACCCCTCAGATGCCTCTCGAGCGTGACAATGTTAAAACCCTTGGAAGGCCCATCAATGGCAACAAGTCTTTTAGGGACATCATGGTCGAAGAGGAGAGGATGGAGGTTCCGTAGGAAGCAAGATTTATAGTTCGGTAGAAGATGGAGTCTAAGGTGAGAAAAGGCAAGGCGATGAAAATGGTAAGATCTCCCCAACCTTCCTTAAGAAAGATATCATCATTCCAAATCTAGAAATGGCTGTGGCTTTGGAAAATAAAGAAATGAGGCTTAAAAATATTGCTATATTTCTGGTTGCACTTGATAGTAATAAAATTACTACTAGAAGATATCTTGATGGATGGATGTCTAACATGTGGAATAAAAAAATAGGGATTTTCCATTCATTTTGCAGAATGATTCAAAAAGGTCTATTTTTAGTCCTATTTAAAAATAAGGAAATGCAAAAAAAATTGTTTCTAAACAATTCCGGACAATAGGGAAATTTGTTTTCAAAGCCTTAGAGTGGTCTTCAAACATCTTGCACGAGGAGGTCCTGACATTTTCCTACCCTAGATGGGTCACCCTAAAAGATGTCCCATTATTGCTTTAGGCATTCATTCTACAATTGGTGTCCAAGTACGAGAATGTGTTGAGGATTGAGAAAACCAAAAATGCATTGATGCACATGGATGCCAAAATTTTAATGGCAATAAAACTAGGTGTTGAAATCCTAAATGAACAAAAAATAGAAACTAAAAAGGATATTCTAAATTACAAATTTGAACTTCTTGGAGGAATGAACGGTTGCTTCCTTTGCAAGAAAGTAGGTCATCTAAGGAAAAATTGCTTGATTATTAAAAATAAAGAAAATACCCAAAAAGAAAAGGGGCATGAAGAAACCCTAACCCACATCTTAAAATTGCAAATAATCTTGTAGGGAATATAGAGAGAGGAGATTAAATTGATCTTGAACACCCTTAAGGTATGAGAAATTCAAATGATAACAATATTGAAGAACCCAAGAAGTGTTATGTTGACTTGGGAGAGACAGTGTGTAACATGCTGATTGTTCCACACAATATTTTTTTCTATGTCTTAACCTCTAGTGAATAAACTAAATATGGCTACTCATAGCAATAAATTTTTTCTTTGTAAATCAAGACATTATGCACTTTTGAAACAATGTTTGTTCCAAACTTTCCCATTGCACTATAATTGAGTATTGCAAACTTTCCAAAACAATGATTTATATAATCTTAAGATAACATTTCAAGCATTACAACTTCCATAGAAATAGACATAAGAAAAAATACATAGCTCCTTTGAGCTTCATTGGCAATAGATATGAATGGTCCAGGTAGTCCCCCTCTAATCTTGCTCGTCAGTTGTTGAGAAGTATCACTCAAGTGCTTTTTCACCATCCACGAACTTATTGCGGTCCCCTACACATCTACCATATATGGTAAGATGGTCCTCTCTTTGATAAAGAGATTGGTAGGGTAACCACATAGCAATGACCTTCGTGAGCTTAAGGTTTGTCCTACACAACTAGAACTAACATACAATGGCTACAACCTACATGTATGAATAACCCTATCTAGTATGCTAAACTAGATCACAATGAACTTATAGTGTAATTGGTGACACTTACACTACTTTGGCCAAAGAATTCTTTATAAAAGAGTCATATATTTCACACACTTTCTTGAGCTCGATTTGGATTTGACCATTTATATACTATGCATAGGCTATCCCCTTCATTGGAATATCCTAACCCCAGGAATAACCTATATTATTTCCAAGTTTACTAAGATATTTCAACTAATTCAAAGTAACTCTTTCTTTACCAATTAACCATACAGATAAACATAACATGGCATCATTAAATGACTCTATTTCAAAAGTATAATTTTAACAATAAAATCCCCCTTTAAAGAGTGTATTCTCAACAATAACTGAATCTCATCAAAAGTGTAACCCCATAAAGAAATGACCTCATTCAAAAGTATAATCTTTAACAATCGAAAGTATAATATCCAACAATAAAATATCTCAATCAAAAGTATAATATTTAATAATAAATGATCTCAATCGAAGAAAAAATCAACAATCATTATATAGGTTAATTTCATCATATGTGCTTTAACCAAAAATCAATTAAACAATCCAACAAGTAGGTTAACCTCAACTTAGGGTTTTAATCAATAATTAAGTAAAGCTACAATCAAGTGAACATAAACCAATCATAAAACTTCTCTTTCAAATACCCCATACATTCACATGTGTACCGTATTTGTATATCATCTGGAGGACATAATCAGCTTGCGAGGAGTTGGTGCTTTTACACCCATAGTCCTCTCATAATACGATTTTGGTCACCGAAACGTGTGTCCTCTTTTTAGAATTATGTGAATAGGAATAAACTCTTAATTGAAATAAGATAATATCATAACCATAAAATACAACCCTCAACCCTATTGTTGATTATTGATATAACCTCTAAGTTTATACCCTTACCCAAGGGTCAAGATTCTCTTCCTACTTTCTAGGAGGAATAAGTAATCATTCAGATAAGATTATCGGTTTACATAATGTTGCAACCTAATGATGATGACATTTCTATCATGCCATATTTCCTATTGTGTTTACTAACCTTATTATCCATAATGGTTTGCTTAACATTTATAAGCTAGAATAACTTAAACACTCATAATCTATTATATCGAGTATATGCATATATCCCTATAACGGGTTTATTAATAACTAGACTCATCAAGAATCTTTCCATAATAAACAATTAAACATATTTTCCAAAACAAGGTAACCAAAGACTTATAATCTTTTCAAAACATATAAAGCATAAAATAGTAGAAATAAGCGTGCTTGGTTATGCAAAGCTCCAATTGATCATGTTGGATTCTTAGCTGAGCTTTCCCCACAATCATCTTGCAACTCAACAATTATCACTTCCAATCTCCAAAAACTCTCTCTCAAATTCTCTCTCAAAACCTCTCTCTCAAATTCTCTCTAAAAACATCTCATGAAAACTCTCTAAACTCAGAAATGCAAATAATACCAAATCAAAAATTGACAACAAGAGTGCAAACATGCGTCCAAATGAGGTAGAAAGTACCTCTATTTATACACCAAAGTGAGCAACTGCAGGCTGGAAACAAGCTATCAAGAATGACTCTTCTCAATCCAAAAGGTTTGACTCAACAAGAAAAAGAAAGGGTGGTAGCTTAAGTCATTGCACAGTAAACACATACACAACTAGATCTTAACACGAGGAATGAGTCGCTTAATCAAATGGACAATAAGAATGCTGATTAGAAATGCAGGGAAATTGTCTCCTACAGGTCAACTTACTTTGGCCAGCTTCACACTTGACCATTTCTCATATTTCATATTATTGAACATAAACTAGATTCATATTGCAAATTAGACTTCTAATTAGTTCATACTACTCATAAGTTGGTGCTACACTATGCCCTTCGTGCCCTATTCTTTTGGTTGTTGTTTGCTAATGACCAAGTGAATACTTCTTGTGTGTGAATATTCTCTTTTGCTTTTGCATTTGACTAAGTCTTTGGCAATTATCTTACACATTGGTTTGCATATGATACTATGTGCTTTATCCAGTGTTGATCTATATTTCATAACACTTAGCCTTTTTAAATGCTTAAAACATTACTTATGTTTATGCGTTACTTCTACATTATGTGCTATCATTTAATCTCTACACTTTATTCTATGTGCATATCATGCGCTTTAAGTAATAATAAATGATTTTCAAATCATTATAATACATATATACATTATAATATGTATATATATATATATATACTCATTAATTCATATGTTCATTAAATGCATCATTCAATATTCAAATGTATATACTCATATTTCATATTCCATAATAATACCACATGTACATATATACATATACACATGTGTGTACATATATTAATATATTTGTATGAATGTTTCCATTATGCCAATTCATACTTGCATATATATATATATATGGATATATATGCATATGCATGCATATATATTATATATACATGCACACACACACACACACACACACACACACACATATATATATATTAATTTATAATCATATCGACTGACATATATATATGTCACCTTGTCCATTTGATATTTCAATGTATATGAGTAATTCATCCATGAGCATGCGTAGATACATCTATCTGTGTATACTTATGTATATGAGTTTATCACAGACACATACATATATATATTATGTATATATCTCATCAATTAAGCATGAACACATAAGAAATAACCCATACATATCAACGAGACTCAAAAAACTTAACCCAAATTAAGGATGTTCACAATTAAAACCCTAACATCTTCTAATTCATGCATAAACAAGACTAAGGTATCTTACCATTTCCCGAAACTATTGACTTGAATCAACCAATCTAAATGTGAGTGTGTGTAATCTCAGTTAGGTCTCATTAAGGTTTACTAGACTAGGTTCTTCTCTTGGGTGATACTCCCCCTCTCTTTTAGAGGCTCGAACCTATTCCTGCATTCAACTTAACACATAATAACAATAATCAGACGTTCACAGGAAATCCTCTTGCAGCATAAAACATTTGCATCGACAAAGCATTAAAATATTCTTGTTGTAATACATATTCTTTCATCACATTTCATCAATATAAACATAATCACTCCTTTAAAAGCAATAACATTTTAATGCATTTTTCAGTATTTCATTCTCCTACTAAACAAATTAAAGTCACAATTTGCATTTATCAACGCTTTCACTCATGAAGGTAAAATTAACTTAGTAACTATGAATTAGGGTGTTACAAAGTGGAAAAACAAAACCCTAATCCAAACAATATGGATCCCCCCTTGATTTATCCCTCGAGGAAGAAATCATTATCTCGGGTAAAAAGGGTTTTGATCAATGGAGGTGAAGTCAATAAATGGATTATAGATTCCTAGGCCTTCGGGGTCTCCAATGCCAAAAATACATACTCAGAAGTGGGGAAAACCTCCTTTGGTGCATCTAAAAGTGCTATAGAAAGAACGTTTAGTGGCAGCAATTTTATTTTTGGGCATAAAAAATGTCTAAGAATTGGTAATGGACAGGACTAAGCAACAAACAGCTAACAATAAGAAGCTAATTAAAACTGCCAAAGACTACTTAAGTAATAAAGATAAGGAACATGGAGGGGGAAAACTCCAGAAGACTCTCTATCAGATAATTCTAAAAAATTCTTAAGATTAGATTCCAAATCACCAAGTCCCCTAGTCTGAATTTAGAACACAAAATTTTGATTCAATCCATGGAGCCTAAAGCAAATGAATTTGATTTTTTTAAAGAGAAGGCAATCAATCAAGAAATGCATAAGATAAATCCCAAACCTCTTGAAGTTCCAAACAATAATAATGAGGATTTTTCCTTATCTATAACTTGCCTAGGCTAGGATAGCAATGCTCCTAGACAAGCATGTGATAATCAGAACCTCGAGTCTATAGAAGGAAGTGTGGGCCAAATGCCCCTCACCCATGTAAAGCTAGAAACCCCTAATGCAAATGATTCTAAATTGGCTGATGCTCATGGTAGTGACCCTAATTTGAAGGGCATTACTCAAGAGACCAAGTCAAACCAATTCTTTGTTGTAGGATACCTTTCGGAAGGGAATATGGGCTAGGAACCATTAGGGAACAAATGGAATCTAGGAACAAAGAAGTTCATAGAAGGGAATACTCCCCACGAGAGCCTAAATGACCCTTGCCCCTTGCCCAAATAAAGATTTCCTTCAAGGAGAGGGGGGGAAGGGCTCATTTGTAAACAACTAGCTCAAGAAAAAACAAAGAAAGAGAAGCCAAAAAAATAAAGAGGATGCAATTCCTCATAGAAAGAATAGTTTAAATAAGGCAGTACTTCCTAGATGCTTTATGGGATTTAGGAACTCAAAATAAATCCCATAAGAAATGGAATCTAATGACCTTTAATTGCATAACATGCAACATTAGGGGATTGGAATCTCCTAGTAGGAAATATAGTATAAGGAGGTATCCGAATCAAGAAAAGAAAAAGGATGTTGTAATGCTACAAGAAACCAAAGCTGTGGGATTTTCCTTAGAAACAAACTTAAAGCTTATATAGAGAGATGTTGAGTCCTTTTCCTCTAAACATGAGAAAGGCAAGGGGGAATGACAATTTTGCTTGCAAAAAAGTGGGTTAAATGGGTTAAAACCCATGGATGCTCTCCTTGGAATAGGGCAGTGTGGGTCATAATTGAGAAAGAAGGTAAACCTTTTGGATTATGCTCCATTTATGATCCTAATGATTATAGGCAAATATGTGAGCTCTGGAAATGGTTAAACAAACTACAAGACATACCATGGATCCTTGGAGGGGATTTTAACATGGTGGAAAACAATGAAGATAAAATAGGTGGCATGGAAATTGGATGGAAAGGTAATGAGAAGTTCTTCTAGTTTCAAATGAAAAATAGGTTAAGGTTATAGGACCCAATTGTAGGTTGCAAAAAAGAAGCCCAAAATATATGGTTTATGTGGTGTAATGCTAAGAAAGGGAATAAGAGGACATATTGTAGACTGGATAAGTTTTATGCAAATAAAGATTGCTTGCACTTTGAAAAGGTTGAGGGGAATAATAGCATAATAAGGTACACCCCTGGACTCTATTAGACCACCATCTGGTCTCTGCTAGTATTCTCATTGATAAAGATAAGCCTTCAGATGCTAAGAGAGACAAGAAATTTATTCTTAATACAAGCCTCCTAAAAAATGAGGACTGTAATGATGCAATCTTCACCCTAAGGGAGATAAATAGATGGATGTAGAAAGATCTCCCAACCATAGAAAGGTGGAACAAAAATGTAAAGAGTTGGAAAAATATTTTCCAAACAATTGGTGGACAAAAGGCCAAATACTCGAGAAAAGATGAGAGCTTTCTTTAAGAAAATCTGCTCAAAATTGAGGGCAAACTTCAAGATGACCCCACCAACTATGGACTACATAAAGACTTGATTTCCTTTAATGTTGTTAAAGGTAACCTGAAAAAAATCCAAGTCTATAAAGATCAAGGGGTTAAAAGGAGGGAAAAAATTAATTAGCTGGTTCATGGGGACATGGGTTCAAAGTTCTTATTTAACCCCAAAAAACAAGGAATGCATAGATGCCTTATGGGAGGAAGGGGGCCTAATTAGAGACCCAAAAGAAATAAAGAGGAAATTATATCTTTTCTATAAAGATCTCTTCACCTCAGAATGTAATAGTAATCATCATGAAAAATTAAGGGAGAAATGTAAAAAGATAATCCCAAAAAAAGTATCCAAAGAAAATGCTGATAAGTTGTGCAAGCAAATAAAAAAAGAAGAAATTACAAAGGAAATCCTTGCCTTGAACAATGAGAAATCTCTTGGGGCAAATGGCATACCAATTGAATTCTACAAAAAGAACATAGAGTGGGTTTCAAAGGACCTTCTAATGGTGTACAATGAAGCGATCCAAATGGGGTCTTTGGGAAGAAGTATAAACAAAGGCATTATAAAGTTAATACCCAAGGATGGGGACATAACTTTAATAAAAATTTGGAGGCCGATTACCCTCCTCAATGTTTCATATAAAATTTTGGCAAAAGCCATTGCTCTAAGGTTATCCAAAATCTTACCAAAAATAATCAATTCTACCTAGATAGGTTTCATAAAGGGTAGGTATATACTTGAAAACCTACTCACAAGTTGGGAAGCTATGGAGTGGGCAAAGATTTCTGACCAAAACATTGGAATGTTGCTCCTAGACTTTGAAAAAGCCTATAATAGAGTGAAATGACCATTCATAATTATGGCCATGGAACCTTTGGTTTTCTAGGTAATATATGCAATATGGTTAAAGCTCTAATGAAGGACGCCACTGTCCAAGTAGAAGTAAATGGGACCCTCTCATAGGAATTTCAACTTCAAAGATCCATAAGGCAAGGTTTTCCATTGTCTCCAACACTCTTTGTAATTGTTGCAAAAGCTCTTCACTATATGTTAAGAGATAATACAATAAGTCCCCATATTCATGAACTAGCCTTACCAAACAATGAGGCCTTAATCAATATTCAATTTGTAGATGACACTACCCTGTTTGTTAAGTTGGAAGAAAATAACATTAAAAAATTGATGGAAAAGATGGATCTCTTTAGCAAAGCAATAGATGAAAGAATATTTAAAGGGAAATCCTTCATGTTGAGTTGGAAGGAGGACCAACTTGAATGGTTCAAGAAACATGAATTTCAATGGGGTGTTGAAAATAGAGGTAATTATGTAGTTTTAAAACTTGTAAAACTATTATACTATAGATCTAATTAAGTGTTCTTTGTTTCAATTTCTTTGTGGATGATTATTTGTTTAGATTCATTTTACCAATTGTAGAAGTAGACAGAAGATTGTAGAAGAATAATATTAGAAGATAGAAGTGACACAACATGTACCGTGGAGAAACCCTTTCAGGAAAAAACTCCACCACCATAATCAATAGCACTTGTATTATTTAACCTTAGAACAAAATTACAATATTCTTTATCAATCCTTGCTTGAGATACTTCTTTTTCCTTCAACAATTCTTCTTCACAACCTGCAATAAAACCTGATAAAAATCTCTTCAACTTGCTACAATAAATAGACAATAATGAGCCTTGTAAACTCCAAAGAGTTTACAATTACAAAGCACAAAGCTTATCTCACAAAACCTATGCCTATTCTTTGCAAGTAGAGTTCTTCCATAAAAACAATGTCAAACCAAGTCCTTCATCAATTTGGGCATCTAAAATTGAAGTCATAACTCAATGTTGATTCCAAAGATATCTTGTAAACTTCTCCTCAAAGTTGGCACCTAAGAATGGGCCCACTTAACTCAGCCTTATAAAATATCTTATCATGCAAAAATGTTAACTCTAAGATGCCAACTTGGGAGCCCAAGGTGGGTCCGAGTCAATTTTTGTTAACTGAAACATATCTCTCCACCATTCATGCAAATAGGATGCATGATTGATCATCCCCTCTTAACTGAATGTATCACTTGTTATTTGTCATGCAACTCAAGTCATTAGTCATGCATTCCAAGTCAACTGAAGTCAACTAACATTCAACTGAAACTAACTACATGCAACTGAAGATAACTGAACCATAACTGAATTGAATAGAATAGAATAGAATTGAACTGATACTAAACTAAACTAAACTAAATTGAACTGAAATCCATGCATGTAAACATCAATCCCTAACTTCTAAGATCTTTACATGCATTACTGAAGTGTTATTTTTTCCAAACAGTTAACTTAACTCAAGGTGGGTTCCACTTTCCATGTGGCTGCCCCATGTGCTTCTATTTTGTTGGAGCTCTTCTTGGGCATCCCCACATGTTCCTATCATTTAGAATTAATTACAAACTTCAATTTACATGTTCATTTCATTTGAATTTAATCTCTTTCTAATCCTAGAATGTCGGGGAACACTTTCCAAGGACTTGGGAGATACATGAAATATGTTTAGGATTGCAATTAAATGCCATCCTATTACCAACATTCTCCCACTTGACATTATACATTGCAATTATTCTAAATAAGGAATCATTATTATAAATCAAGTAGAGGACTCAAGGCCAATGACCTTCCTGAAGCAAGATAACTTATCTGTAGGAATTGGTTTCGTAAGATAATCTACAACATTAATCAAAGTGTCAACTTTCTCACTTAATACCTTCCCACTCTCAATCATTTATCGCACAAAGTGATATTGTATATCAACATGCTTAGTACAAGCATGATACATAGGATTTTTGGCTAAACAAATAACATTCTGACTATCACATTCAAGTTTGACTTACTTGCAATTAAAACCAATACCTTTCCCAAGTCTCTGTAACCAAACTGCCTCTTTGGAGGCATGTGAAACTGCTGAGTGTGTTGAACTCACATCCAACCAAGGTGTAGGCTTCTTGATCTTTACTGTTGAAAAATATTTTCTTACAAGTAACCATTCCAACATATATCTCTTTCCATAAGAGAACTCAAGCCTCACCTATTTCTCCAAGTATCCACGAGGACCTGTAACCAACCAATCCATGCCAAACTCCAAATGCAACATAACACTATTATGAAGTAATCAAGAAAATGATTAATGTACCCAATACATAAGAGAACTACAAAAGATCAATGTCAAAGTTCCAATCATGAATATGGAACATAAACATGGCAACATGATCTAACCATCTCCTCCAAGGAGATCACATGCATCATAACATACATAAACATCCTAGTCTCAAGAGAACAAGTACCATACCAAACTCTAAACACATATCAAGAGTAAACCGTGACATAATAGCAACCACTCTAAACCAAGAAAAAAACATATCCCCAATCACATGAGGATAACCTTACTAATGATGCATCCACGTCACTTCCAACAACTCCCACTGAACCATAGTACGTGCTACACATGACATCATTACTACCATCTTTTTCATGAAGATCACTCTTTAACATCAAGCAAAGAGTCATCACTAACATTTTTACATGAAATAATCAATGCACGATTATCGTCATCCGAGGATTCCTCTATAGAAGAATCAAAACTATTTTTCTTTTTCTTACAATCCTTCTTCACATGTCCTAATTTCCCATAGTTCCAACACTTTACCTTACTTCATCCTTCAAACTTACCCTTCCCTTCCTTGTCTCCCTTAGGTTCCTTTTTCTCAGGCCTACCTTTTACAAACAAGGTATCTTGGATTTCCATTTTAGACTTCCTCCTCATCTCCTTTGATAGGAGAGTAGGTATTATATTGTCCATCTTCGGATCTGCACCACTACCACTAATAGCAACAATTAGATTTTCCCAAGATTTTGGTAAAGAACAAAGTAACAAAATGCATTTATCTTCATCTTCTAGCTTTACATCTACCTATGCTAACTGACTTAGAATCAAATTAAAAACATTCAAATGATTTGTAATAGAATTGATCACCATCTTTCATCTTTAAAGAATACAACTGTCTTTTCAGATACAACTTATTAGTAAGACTTTTAGTTTGATAAATATCACCTATTCTCTTCCACAATTTATATGCAGTAGTTTCTTCTGAAACATTCAAGAGAATAACATCAACAAGACATAATCTTATGGTCCCTCTTACCTTCTTATCAAGCTTAATCCTCATTTAACATCGTTGTAGGTGACTTTGTCTCATTACCAACAACTAACCACTGATCTCTCTCTTCAAGGAGATTCTCCATTTTTAGTTTCCACATCTTATAAGTAAATCCATTGAATCTTTCAATATCTAAACAAGAATTAAAACTCATTGTAACAAACTCATTTTCCAAAATCAACAATAACACAATAGTAAAAGCTCACACTACAACCAAAAAACCTTCAAACTTCTAAGAGAAAGGCATCCCAATCTCTAACCAACCGTTAGCTCTGATACCAAATGTTGAAAATGGAGGTAATTATGTAGTTTTAAAACTTGTAAAACTATTATACTGTAGATCTAATTAAGTGTTCTTTGTTACAATTTCTTTATGGATGATTATATGTTTAGATTCATTTTACCAATTGCAAAAGTAGATAGAAGATTGTAGAAGAATAAGATCATAAGATAGAAGTGACACAACATATACTGTGGAGAAACCCTTTCGGGAAAAAACTCCACCACCAGAATCAATAGTGCTTGTATTATTTAACCTTAGAATAAGATTACAATAATTCTTTTTCAATCCTTGCTTGATATGCTTCTTTTGCCTTCAACAATTCTTCTTCACAACCTGCAATAAAATATGATAAAACTCTCTTCAACTTGCTGCAATAAATAGACAATAATGAGCCTTGTAAGCTCCAAAGAGTTTACAATTGCAAAGCAAGAAGCTTATCTCACAAAATCTATGCTTATTCTTTGCAAGTAGAGTTCTTTCGTGAAAAACAATGTCAAACCAAGTCCATCAATTTGGGCATCCAAAACTGAAGTCATAACTCAATGTTGATTCCAAAGATATCTTGTAAGCTTCTCCTCAAAGTTGGCACCAATGAATGGGCCCACTTAACTCAACCTTATAAAATATCTTATCATGCAAAAGTGTTAACTCCAAGATGCCAACTTGGGCACCCAAGGTGGGTCCAAGTCAATCTCTATTAATTGAAAATATCTCTCCACCATTCATGCAAATAAGATGCACGATTGATCACCCCCTCTTAATTGAATGTATCACCTATTATCTTTCATGCAACTCAAGTCATTAGTCATGCATTCCAAGTCAACTAAATTCAACTAACATTCAACTAAAACTAACTACATGCAATTGACGATAACTGAACCATAACTGAATTGAATTGAACTGAACTGAACTCCATGCATGTAAACATCAATCCCTAACTTCTAGGATCTTTACATGTATTACTGAAGTGTTATCTTTAAATTTCAAACAATTCACTTAACTCAAGGTGAGTTCCACCTTCCATGTGGGTGCCCCATGTGCTCCTATTTTGTGGGAGCTCTTCTTGGGCGTCCCCGCATGTTCCTATCATTTAGAATTAATTACAAATGTCAATTTACATGTTCATTTCATTCGAATTTAATCTCTTTCTAATCCTAGAGTGTTGGGGAACACTTTCCAAGGACTTAGGAGATACATGAAATAGTTTAGGATTGGTATTAATTGGGATTGGTGTTACACGAAAAAGCAAAAAGGGGGGTTAGGACTGAAGGATCTAAAAAAGCAAGGAATATCTATGGTAGTCAAATGGATATGCAAAGCTCTCAAGGGTAATGAACCTTGGAAAATTTTAGTAAGGAACAATATACAAAGAGCCACTCCAAAATAGACCAATTCATGGAAGAATATGCTCCTCAATGACTTAGTTTTTGGTAAATTCCAAGTGTCCCTTGCTAGTTCCAACATATTTAGGAGCATATGGAAGGCCTGGGAGTTGTGCAAAGAACCTATCTTAGCTAAAGTCTCAATTGACATGGATTTAAAGATCTTCCTTGAAAGGTCTATTTGGTGAAACTCCTTTCACAAAAAGGCCTTTGGCTCTCCTTCAAGGTTGCTCTACAAGGAATTGGAATAAAAATGACATTTCTCTTTTTAAAAATTTAATTAACAATGATCAAATTGAAGGTTAGGATGCCATTAAGTTGGAATATAACATCCCTCGGACGACACAAAAAAGAGCTTATGATTTAATTAAAAACCTTAACCCTTAGGTGGACAATAACAATACTCACAGATCTAATAATAATGATCACTATAATAATTTTGATTGGCTGAATGACAGTATGCTAACTTTGCTTAAAGCTAAGGATGTTTATAAGGCAATTTGTGAACCCTAGAACCTAATGGATCATCTCAATAAATGTTGGAACACTGCCTTAAACCAAGGGCAATGAAATCAAATATTTACTTATCTTTGGAAAAATATGCAGGAACTTGAAAAAGCTAGGTTCAAATGGATTCTATTGTTAAATAGGTTACCTAACACTGACACCAAAAGCAACCCAAACATTTGCAGCATTTGTAAAAAGGTAGATTCTTCCCCTCATGTCTTGTTTGTTTGCTTTAATGCTAAGGAAATGTAGAATCTCTTTCAAGTTAGAATAGAGGAAATAGGGGAAAGTTAATGAAATAAAGATGCTAAACATTTTGAAAGGTAAAATAGATGGATTAAAAAAAGCTGATAATCTCTATTGGTTAATCTTATCTATGAAAACCTTATGCTTTTTATGGAAAGCCAGGAATAATGAAATCTACCAAGGCACTAGGAGGGATCTTATCGAGTAACATAGAAGACTCACTTTTGACAATGTGTTAATGCAGGTAGCCGTCACAATGGAAATTGCCAAGGACAAATTCATAAAGCTTATGGACAAAGGCAAAGTGGAGGTATATAAAGAGGAGATATCAAATGTAAATAAGTGGCTCTACTTCAAAGAATACATTTATGAGAAAACAAACTAACAACAACTACCTTCAAACAATGAAATTGGAAAAGTGAAAATAGATTAAAGATTGGTCTATGCATATACATACACATATACATCAAGATAACAGTAGCATGTAATTACAAATATGTAACATAATAACTTGTATAATTTTTTTTTTCTGTTATTGATATGGAGACTCTCCGAGGCTTCGAGGCTCAGGAAAGCAACACTCATCTTTGAAGATAAATATGAAGTAGCAATATATACTTGTATAGTGGGAACACTATGTGATCTCTTTATAGAGACCGTGCGAGGCTCACTAATAGGAAAACAATACTCCTTTTTAAGAATAAATATGTAGCAGCAATATATACTCACTTGTATAGTGGGAACACAATGTTATCTCTTTCTGTCAACTATAGTGAATATAAAAAAAGAAAAAGAAAATAAATCTTGCAAAGGAAGCCACATTATTGTAAAGGACTACACGCTTAAAATTTGATTGGTTTAGTATATAATTTATCTTTATTAAAAAAAATCCAGAGAATATCTTTTGGTACCATAACCTTTACTAATTTTTTAATTTATTTTTATTGAGGCTAACGTCATTAGGTACGTCGCTTTGAATATTCTAGTAGTGCTAAATAATTCATTTGGAATGGCGTAGGGCGTGGAAACTTAGAATTGGTCGGCAATCAGCCACCCAGAGAATTTTGTCCAAATTTCTAATAGAAATATAGCACGCAATATTATTAGCTGTGGTCGAAGAACAGAAATTGTTGGTACCAGGTACGTGTCTTCATTTTTGTTTACAAATTTAACAGTATCAATCAGATTCGAGCAGGCTGAAATTTGGGTAGGTTATGACAGTCTTTTTATTCAATTAAGTTGCCCGACATTTGGTGTACTCGATCAAAATGTTTTAGTTTGAGTATTTTTGTTTAAATTATCAAAATCCAGGTAGTTTGTTTGTTTTTCTTCTTCTGTATGTCTTTCTGTGCTGTGGATTGTGATAAGTAGGGAGGAACAGCTTTCCTGTAAATAGGATTCTAAATTATTGTAAGAAACAGGAAAAGGAAGCTTAAAATTTTATGCAATTGTTTTTCGACAAGTGAGGGGTTTTATTGGAAACCCTCGTCAAGAAAAGAAAAATGCTAGCTCTCTGTTTACGGGCCGAAGCTTGGGCACCCGCCAATAGGGTTCGAAAAGAAAAAAGAGGCTAGACCTCAGAATTTGTACAATACAGAGCCAGTTATAACCAAAGGTGGTGAAAATACTTTATTTAGCCACCAGATACACGCAATTTTGCTGATTACTGTATCAGCCCATGAGAAGGAGGCCTAGTCTTCTCTCCATCGATTCCACTGGAGGACACATCCTCCATCTGCAGTCAAAGCCTTAGCTGCCAGCTCCTCCCAGGGGCAGTTGTTACCTGAGGTGGCGAAAATGCATTATTTAGTCACTGATATATAAAATTTTACTGGTTACTGTGCCGGCCCATGAGAGGAAGGCCCTAGTTTCTCTCCATCAAAGCCACGGGAGGCCGCATCCTCCATCTGTATCGAAGCCTCGGCTGCCAGCTTCACTAGCAGTGTTCGTCTGTCCATAACTACGAGTTGCTCCTCCTCTGTTACCCCTGCCTCTGCCTTCTTGCCCGGTCCTTTTTGCCTGCAACTTTTTTAAAGTATTGAATTTGTATTTTTTATTTCAAAGTGAGATTTTTTAATAAAAAAATTGCTTCAGATGATAATGTTTTAATATTCTATATTATTTCATTGTTCTTCCTTGATCGATTGCCTAGCGTGATTAGTTTCCGATCATTTTAAGATTGCTCTACCGGACCCATCATCGCGGAAAGGGTGAAAGCCAATGTTTTATTTTAATGACTATTATTGTTATAAGTAATTGTCAAAAATGATTATTTTATACAGATCAAGGCAAATTGCCATTTTTAATCACCCAACATTGTCAAACAAAAATTGAGTAAAATAGCCAACGGGTGAATGTCAGTTTCTTAACCAATTTGTTTTGGGTTGTGATTTTTGGGGGTTTCTGGTTTTCTTCTCTGTTTTATGTTTTTATCGCTATTAAATGAATTTATCTAATATTTTTCTATATCTGTGGGCTGAATCTGTATGCAGAAGAGAGATTTTTAGTTGGGAGTATTGGAATTGCATTAATGGAGGACACAACAGCTAGAGAGATCAAAGTGTGTGTGACTTGGAGGGGCAAGACCTTGGAATTGACAGAGAAAGCAGGATGCACTGTAAGGGAATTAGGTGTGAAACTGAGGGAATTGACCAATGTTGCACCTGACACTATGCGGCTGCTGGTTCCCCAGAGCAGACACTCGAGTCCGGTATCTCTTGTTCCTTTCTCAGATAACCATGGAAACGTGCGTCTGGCAGAAACGGGTATTACTGAGGTTTGTTACCTTGAACCAATTGTCTGTTTTGTTAGGCATATGGGGAAGTGCACCTTCAAATAAAGGAAACCTTTTGCACTAAGAAGCCACATTCAAGGGGTGTCTCTTCTGTCAAAACTTTCTTGGGATGTTCACATAGCCTCACTTGATGGTGGCCTGCTTTCAGTTCATTATCATCACGACAATCATCTCCACCTTGCCCTCGGCCCTGGCTTGTTTGACTGATGCATGAGATGTTAACATTTGAGATCATGCAATAAATAAATTCCCAATATTCTCACCATTACTCACCTTTGTGCGATAGAAGTGACTATATCTCCCTTTTTATAACAAAAATTTCCTCTTATATTAACTAGGGAGAGACGGGGAGGTTTGTAACCGTGTCATTCTGGAAGATACGTAAAAAATGATTGCACTCAGAAGTTGACATAACCCAAAAAACACTTCCCCCGAATCAATATGGAGCACCAATACAGTGTGGTCAAATCATACATAAAATTTAATTTGTTGTAGGCATGCTTCAATAGGATTTACTGTTTACACATACGATTAATGTATTGACAGCCATCATCCAATAAGCCTACATAGCCGGACACAAAGTAAAGCTTACATGGCCAGGTTGATGTATGGCTCTGCTGTATTATTTAAGATATCTTTCAAATCCTTATTTCAGTTGGTGATATGTACTATTGTAAATACAATTTTAAGCCTAGGTGAAAACCTTCCTACAGACTAAATTCTTATAAGAAAATATTATCATAATTAATATAGATCTTCACACTTGTAAGAGTTTAAACAGAATTCAACTAATGGTAGGATATTAAAATAAAAGAAAACAATTGGCTACATAACACGTATTATTTTAACACATATATAAAGACGGTTGAATCAATCCCTTAATTTCATGCTGTAAACACAACGTAGGAATGTGGAGACACCCATAGTTTTGTATGGGTGCTGTAAGAAGTTCAATTATTATAGTTTTCACATAGTGAAGTACATTATGGTTCAAAATGATTGAGTTGGTCTAAGGAGTTAACTGGTATGAAAGGGCATGGGTATGAATTCTATTTTTGATATAATTTAAGTGGGTTGCTGGGATACCTTTTCCTACCATCTCAGATATCTTAAAATACAGCTCTTTGTTGGGTACCAAAAGGTATCAGTCGGGAGGAACCTATCTTAAATATGGGGATTAGTTATTATAAAATGAAAAGAAGATAGGTGCCTTGATGTTGATACCTCTTGGGATTTAACAGAACTGTATTTAAGATATCTGAGCAGTTGTACAATACTGCAAAGAATTCAACCTGGCTACAAAAAGCATCTTTGTGTAAGTAAATCTTATGCTTCACAATTTACCAAATCCTCTCTGAACACGCCATTTATTATTTCTTCAGTTAGATCACAAGATATATCCCATGTAACTCTGCAACACAACATATCAAATTTTTATATGACTACTAGTCTCAATGCATTGCATTATTTCATACACTTCATAGCTGTACGTTAGGTGACTTTAAGTTGACTCAAGGCTTCTCATCATAACTGCAGGGTCGAACTATCAGAATGATGGGGGTGTTTTCGGCAGAAGTTGAGGAGGTTTCTCACTCTACAAAGTCTGATCAGAGGATAGCAGGTTTTTTTGAGGAGGAGAGGAGAGCAAAGCAACTCAGGGAAAATGCACCTGGGGCTCCTAGGAAATTGCCTCAAGGGCCTTACATTTTCAGTGGCTTTCGTACCCTTCAGCTTCCTGGGATTGAGGTATGTACTACTTGTATATAAGTTATTTTGTCCTTTCTCTTGTACTTGATCAACTTAGCATTTACCCCACATTTGTGAAAATCAATTTGTACTGTGACATTAGTTTAAATGCAAAAGATTTCAAACTAGTTTTGAAGTTTCATGAGTAGAGCTGGGGAGGGGTGTGGAATTCTGTGGAATACTTGGACCTCCCCTTAGATATCTATTAATTATTTCATTATTTATTCATCATTTGAAGTTCATGTCTTGCAAGATTTCTGAAATTCAACATTGTTTGCTCTTTTGGATGTATCTAGTTATTTTATGTCCGTCAGGTAACATGAAATCTATCCACAGAATTACTGCATAGAATGAAGATTGATTTGTTAGCACATGAAAATAAGTTATGCACTCATGCAGCAACATTTACGTGTCAAGATTCATTTTTAAAATTCAGTTTTACTTTCCAAATTCCATAGAAAATGGCTTCCGGCATGAAATGTTCTTCTTTGTAAAAGTTTCTTAGTTCTTTAACGAAGGGTGTCTATGTGGATGCTAACATAACTAGCAGGTTTTGGAGTGCCATTTATTTGTGTTTTGGGAGATATAAGGAGTAGATCAGCTTTTTAAATGAACCTTGGGAAATTCATGGCTGTGAGAAAAGATCCTACATAACAATGCTTGCTATTTACTTAATTAATGGCTCATGTATTGCAGTTAAACCCTCCTGCAGCAAAGGCACTAGCTATCATGCATACACTTGCCAGTGATCCGGGCATAGTTGCTATCATGAACAAGGTATTTGAAAAAATTGCCAGCTTAAAGTATGTGTATTGTCTGAAGTTATTGGTATTTTGTCTAATTTGAATCAATGTTTTATTTGTAGCATCGTTGGCATGTTGGAATCATGACAGAGATGGCACCAGAGGGGTATGTAGGGATCAGTCCTAAATGTATTCTAGGATTTAACAAGGTAGATGATCTCAGCCTGTTTTCTGTTGAATAACATGGAAGCATAGGCTTATAAATCTGGTTCAAACTGTATGTACATGCAAAAATGGGTTAAAATCAATCTAGAATTTGTATTTGTGTCTTACCTCTTGTCTTTCAATTTTTGTATCAACTGGCAATCGTCAGAATCATGGGGAGGAAATTTCATTACGGCTGAGAACAGATGATCTTAAGGGCTTCAGGAAGTATGAGAGCATTAAGAAAACTTTACTGCATGAACTTGTAAGTTTGTCAGTAGAATTAGTTTGATTTGTTTGCATCTGTATTTAATATTTATAATTTATTCCTTGTCACATCTCATATTGTTGTTATGCCCGCTAGGCTCACATGGTGCACTCTGAACATGATGCAAACTTCCATGCTTTAGATAAACAGGTAATAAAAGAGGAATAACATGTCTTTCTTTGAAACTATCACAGTTTGTGGCATAAGAATTTTGACCTAATCAAATATATAAAATGTTGTAGTTGAATGAAGAAGCTATTGCATTGGATTGGACAAAGTCACGCAGTAGGACATTGAATGGATTGAAGCAGACAGACGATACAGACGACTTATACTCTTTTGAAGAGACATATAATGTTCATAAGCTTGGAGGAAATCCTTTGCATGGCTTTGTTGATGCTCGTGCTTCTGCAGCAGCTGCAACACTTCATCGTGTTGGAAATTCTATTATGATCGGGGTTGATGCAAGCAATGGCTTCAAACAAGCTTATTCAGAACCAGATCCAGATGATAGAGAGTCAAATGATTGCATAATGCAGAAGCTTGATGCTGGTCAGAAAATGTGGGAAGAACCTGATCCAGATGATTCTCAAAATCCAGTGAATATTGTGAGATCTGAAACCATGGTTGAATCTGATCCCCATGATTGTCACAAAGGCCCCAACAATGATAGATATAAAACCATTAGTGAACCTGATCCTGATGACTGTCTAGAAATTGATGCAATGGAAGAACCTGATCCAGATGACTGTCTAGAAATTGATGCCATGGCCGGACCTGGTCCTTCTGACCATCTGAAAAGTGAAATTATGGCTGAACCAGATCCTGATGACCATGTGAAATTTGAAACTATGGCTGAACCTGATCCTGATGACCAGCTGAAAAGTGCAATTATGGCCGAACTTGATCCTGATGACCACATGAAAAGTGAAACAATGGCCGAACCTGATCCTGATGACCATCTGAAAAGTGAAATTATGGCCGAACCTGATCCTGATGACCACCTGAAAAGTGAAATTATGTCCGAACCTGATCCTGATGACCACATGAAAAGTGAAACAATGGCTGAACCTGATCCTGATGACTCTCTGAATAGTGAAATAATGGCCGAACCTGATCCTGATGACCACATGAAAAGTGAAAGTATGGCCGGAACTGATCCTGATGACCATCTGCAAAGTAAAACTATGGCAGAACCTGATCCTGATGACTGTCAAGAAACTAAAATTATGGCTGAACCTGATCCTGATGATTTTCAAGAAACTAAAACAATGGCTGAACCTGATCTTGATGACTCTCAGAAAAGTGAAACTATGGCTGAACCTGATCCTGATGAATGTGGGCAAGGCCATCCCAGTAGTATGCTGAAAACTGCTGTTGAACCTGATCCTAATGATTTTCAAGAAAGTAAAATTAGTACTGAACCAGATCCAGATGATTCAGGCAAAAGCACTTTGCATGAGAGTTCTCCCATTGAAATGCGTCATGAAAATATTGACTCTAGCCTAACCATAACCGGTGCAGATTTGAGAATAATTGAAGAATCCACATCTGCCATATGTCTGCGTCTTCAAGAAGCCATACAAAGGCTTAAAAACCAGGTGTCACCTCTTGAGTTTTCTTCTGTGATCCGGACATTGTTCACAATTCTAAGGTGATTTTCTGAAATTCTCTTTCTGTATAAGCTTCTTGTATGCAAATACTTGAAATAGCTGGATGAGAATTGTATTGCATTGGAAAAATGTATTTTGTCCGTTTTTCAATCATATTCCATGGCCTGTATTTTGATTGAAGCTTATTTTCTTCTTTTATAGAAATATAATGGAACATCCAAATGAAGCAAAATTCAAACGCTTGCGCAAGGTAACTTAATTTCGTTTGTTCTGGTTAAAATCTAATTATTGGATCCAGGTTATAACTAATGGTTAAAATGAGACATTGCTTGTCTAAATTCTGTTTAAACTGTGCAGGCCAATCCCATCTTTCAGCGAAGCATTCTGAAGTATGAAGGTAATCATTCAAAATCTGTTTACTATAAAAATGTGGTTGTTATTTGATAATTTTGGATCCATTAGATCTAATGTAATGCCCATCTATCTATTTATCTATCTATCTATCTTTCTATCTATCTATATATATATATATTTTTTACAAATTTATTAAACCAAAATAATGCCAAGAAAGAACAATTTGCTACACCAATACTAACAAAGTAAACCAAAGAAACATCTATATTTAAATTGTAAACCTGTCTCAATTTGATAATAGCAATTAAAGAAAAAACCCTTCACTATTTAATTTAATAGTAGTTGTTGATTTAAATTAGAAATACCTAAAGTGTCTTAAATTCCTTGTTAAACATATCTATTTCTCTGTAATGAATATACACCTTACACGTGTGGGAATTTGAGACAGTTTAGTGAATGCTGGTTAAAAATGTGGGTAAAACCCAGATGATGGTAGATGACAGTGGATGATAACGAGTTATGAATGGAAGCCCCAACTAACACCATACCAGCAACCAATGGAATAGATGAAAGACAACAGATAAAACACAGTTTTGGGTTCCTTTGTTCAGTCTCCATTATGCTATATATTTCAAATTGTGTAGAGGAAAGATAGTAGACAAAGTGACTAATGGTGGTGAGTGTGGTCATGGGTGAATGGAACATTGACATCATCTTCAAACTCAAACAAATAATTTCTGGGGTCTTTTTTGTTAATCTACAGCTCTATTTTTTATGAACTTTGCTGAAGGTTATGTGGAGATTTTCCTAGATTCTTCCAGGACAAACCCATAGGTGTTTGAATGCACCTTGTGCGAATCCCTTGAGATATCGGACCAAGATCTGTACTAGGTATGACCTAGACCCAGATCTGGGCACAGCCCTTGACGAACTGGTAACTTAGAAGTAAACCCTAACAATAACCTTGAGCTGTATTTTATTGATAAAATCTGCTGGAATAGGAACAAGCTTTCCCCATGACACTTATAATAAACATGTACACTTAATCCCCAAGGGCATGAACAATGTTACTAGTAAAAAGGTGCCTGTAGGGTAAGTCCTCCTTGAGGCGACTAATATTGAGGGTTCTGCCTCCAATTCACCTCCTAGAATACAGGAAATGCCCCTAAAATATATGAAATGGTCCATAACCCATAAAATACCAGGGATAAATGAATGAAACAATTGTCACCAATATATTCTTCTCTAGCAATCATCCCTTGCCCATTGAGTAGTATAGAAATGGGTTTGTGGGTCCCATGTGTTGATTCAGTGCAAAGGGGACATTACATCTGATAGGGAAGACTGCTCTGTCAATATGAAAATGGGTTTTTATTGTTCATGCAATCATGGAATTGATGAATACTGTCTATATATGAATTGATCTGTGCTTACAATCCAAACTGTAAATTCTTTGAAAGTAAACTAATGCTTATGATTATGCAAGCACATTTAAGCTATAATGGATGTATGCACTTCCTTTAATCTGGAAACAAAGCATGTAGAATGCTAGCAGTGCTAGAGAAATCACAGCTGCTTAAAAAAGATGACGTCTGTGTAGAAATATGATCATGTTTTACAGTTATTTTTGGTTTAGATGACAATTCAACCATTAAAGATGTTTGCTAGTTCAAATTCTACAGAAATCCAATTTTTTTTTGTTGTTTCAGTGCTACGAGGAAATGTACAATATTTGTCTGAATTTCCTCCTGATGTAAACATGTTTTGAAAGCCATACACATTTCTTGACACATGATATGGATAAAAAATCAGCTGATGTTTGGAGTTGTACCAGTATCCATAATGGACAAAACAAGTAGTTAATGGGATTGCCATATACATGATGCTAAGTACCTCAATGCGCACCTAATCCATCACTGATCATGGGAGAATGTTTCTGAAGTATAACCATGTATCTAATTGGCTCTGAGAAATATACCACTAAAAGTCATTTAACTGTAGACTAATCATTTCATGAGTTGGGTCTACTGAAGTTGTCCAGATATTCTTATTTAGACAGGAGCTCTTTCAGTGTAAGGCTCCATATGTGTACTTATAAAATTAAAAAGTTTATTTGCTTTGATGCCCTCTGACTGATATGGATGCTTTTGTCATATGTAGCCTTTTAGTCCTTACTGCCGTCTGATGACTTTGAGAGTTTTCTTCGTTTATTTGTATTATTAAATAGAGGGATGCTATTCAGTGTAAATTTACTTTTGAGACACTTTTGTTCATTTAGTTTCTTATTTGATTGTGCTCATTCTTATCTTTTATCTTTCAATCGCACTTTCTGGACAGATTTTACAATTTTTAGTGGCCACCTTATGTAAGTATATTAGGCCCAACTTCACAGATGATTGCAATCGTAGGCTAGTTAGGGAATTCCTAAATTAAAACAATCAAAAAGAGTTGGATAATTTATTCATGAACTAAATAGTCATAAAAACAACCGTTTGAACAAGAAAACACACTTTTAATTGGTGTCGTCTTACAAACTGCTTTGGCCTAAAGGACGTTGAAAGCCATCTCATTTTATCTCATATGCAATAATCTCAATAGACAATCTGAAATCCAGTGAGTTCACGACCAATTTATATACGTATTTTCTTCTGAAAATTTTGGCATTTTAAATCTAAATGGTTAATTTGTGGAGAATCTTCACTTTTATAAGATGCTATTTTTGATTCATCTTGTCATTTGTGATACATATTTACTTATTTGGTGAATTTTTGAAAAATATTTATATAATGCATCTATTTTGTTTAGAGACAATTGTAAAATTTAATTTGATTTTGTCAAACAGCTGCTCTAGAGGTGCTACTGGCTGTAGGATTTTCTGAGGATAATATATCGAATGAGCTCGGATCAATGGAAGCTTGGTTGGTTTTGAAAAGGAATGATCCTGGGTTGTTGTGGCTTGCGAGGTCCTCTTTGGAGATCTGCAGTGCATGATACGATATAACTGGCATTTCATATTAGAAGCCACAGTCCTCAAAAGGCAAAGCTTTTTAACCAGGGATCTATCTATATTAGCATTGTAGTTTTCGAAAAGAATGATTCTTGGCAGCTGTGGCTTTGCCTGTTCCTCTTTGGAGGTCTGGACTGAATAATAGAATATTATTAGCTCTGTAATGTAAGTCTCAATTGTCAGGAAAAACTATGTGCATAGGGATTTAGATCATCGTCTTTACATTTTCCAGACGCATAAATAACTTCAGTTTTTAAGAGATAAATACCCTCCTCAGATGAACAGACACCATCAGATTAGTCTGTCTACTCTATCTGTTGGAACTTCCTGTAAGTAGTAGTCTGAAGTTGAACACAGGATGTTGAAAATGTATTAGGATGAAGGTACTAATTCGTGAAATCTTTTGGAACTGTAACCACCTTGTTTGCTTATATACAGCTTGGATTTAAACGTGAGCATTAATAGAACCTTTAGTATTTTGTGAGCAAAATCATGTTGGCACATTTTTTGTTCGTCATTGGTCTTTGCATTGATGTGGCTCAAAAAAGGCCTTGTATTAAGAATGTACTGGCAAAGTTTTTGATCTGCTAATCACGCATGGTACAATAGATTGTTCGTTATGTATGCTTATGCTCCTTTGTGCCTTGGAGTTTTTATGAAAATGCATTATTTGCCTTTAAAGGTAATTAATTCAGGGATTGAAAATAATTCTTTGTAGGCGACATGGAGAAAAAACTGTCTCCAGATTTTTCTTGCCTTTATACCTGCCAACAATTTATCATATAATTGTTGATATTGATGTGATATATTTAAATATTTTCTGTTTTCCACTTGTATTTAATTTTTAAAATTTTAAAAATCAGAAGTTAACAAATCCAAGTTTCATATGCTCAAGCCTGGGATTAAACAAAATCAGATACAACATAGAAACAAGTGTAAGAACCATTAAAGTCATAAGTCACAGGTCTATTTAAGACAAGTTCTGCAGGAACCCCAAAAACCAAGATCGTGATTTTTTAAGTGGTTAATATTCGCTAATTGGTTAATAATTGAAATTTGGGAATTCAAAATTGGCTAATAGTTTGAGCTACAACATGACTTGAATCGCCACATTTTTACAAAATTTTATTATAGTGGTTATTCAAATCGCCAAATAATTTATTTTATTAAAAATTTTAACTAAAAAATTTGCCACAATATTTGATATATTATTAGATAAGATTCACCTAAATTTTATAAATTATAGTAGAAATTTATATTAATTCACCAAAAGTATATCATTTTGACTTGAATTGCCACATTTTTACAAAATTTTATTATAGTGTTATTCAAATCGCCAAATAATTTATTTTATTAAAAATTTTAACTAAAAAATTTGCCACAATATTTGATATATTATTAGATAAGATTTACCTAAATTTTATAAATTATAGTAAAAATCTATATTAATTCACCAAAAGTATATCATTTTATGATTTGAATTGCCACATTTTTACAAAATTTTATTATAGTGTTATTCAAATCACCAAATAATTTATTTTATTAAAAATTTTAACTAAAAAATTTGCCACAATATTTGATATATTATTAGATAAGATTCACCTAAATTTTATAAATTATAGTAGAAATCTATATTAATTCACCAAAAGTATATCATAATTATTATTTGTTTTAGGACCATATTTTTAATCTTTAGTTTCCACCATTGATTTATAATATAATCTAATGGCCCTAGTTGTATTCCACGAGGCAAAATGTACCCATGATCTGTAATGCTCATGGGCCCCACAATTTTAGGTCTCATGAGCATTATAGATTGTGAGTAAATTTTACCTTATAGAATACAACGAGGGTTATTAGATCAATAATCTAAAATCATTTTTGAGCCCCATGAGAATTACAGATCATAGGTACATTTTACCTTAAAAAATACAATGAGTCATTATATTATATTTTAGAACAATGGTGGAAAATAAATATTATAGTCTACCACTTCAACCCATCGATAATTTCCACCCTCGGGCCACTACTTTTCCATGAGTTTTATATTGGATAGATTCGCCTTCATAATTATTGTATTTTCCTATTATTTTTCAAGATTCAACAAAATTTTCTTCAAAATTTTAGTGATGTAAAAAAAATCGCCAATAAATTTAATATTTTTTTTTTAAAAGGAAAAATTTGCCAATAGAAATTAATATTTTTTCCTAAAAAATGAAAGATTCGCCAAAATTTTATATCTTTTTTTAAGGGGGGTTTCTTAAAGTTATTATTGACCGAGATTCATAGTCTAGACACTAGAACATAAAGCACAACTAATGCCAACTATGCTTAAGATTGTCATTGTCACTTCTTATTAACAGTCTTCAATTTTGAAGATGAATGTAGATTGGCACTTCAATTTTGAAGATGAATGTAGATTGACAGCAACAATCAAGAGGGTCAGAAAAGACTGTAGTAGGAGACTCGACATTAATATCTAGCTAGTATGCTCATGAACCAAACTTTGAAGAATTACTTCAATATTTACTAAATTACAGACCTGCATTGAAAATAAGAAGCCTCTTTATTTGCTCCACATTAGCTAGTCTGTCACTTACACATCCTGTATCACTTGCAGTTTCTTTACCTTTTTACATGTGCTGTTAAAGTATTTATTGTCACCCAATAAGCCTATATGGCTCGACACAATACAAAGCTTACTGGGTGATGTATGTGTCTAATGTATTGTTACATATATTACCATTTTGAATCTAACTAATCCCTTCCCATAGACCATAGTATATTGCCATAATAATTGCATTGGTCAGAGTTAAAATGGAATTTAGCTAATGGTACCATATTGGTGAAACTTGTATACCCATGTCAATTCCCATTTAGTTTTGGGCCCATTTGATGGACTATCTGTATCTACATTCAATATGCATTAATTTATATTAATTATCAAAGAGATCTTAAGCATGAGAAGGAGAATCATTCTAGGAACTTTTCATTTTACAACATTAGAAAGAACTTTAATCAATGTCAAATTCATGTAGGATGTCTACTTGTTTGAGAGTGTTGTCTTTGACATTTTTCCACAAATATAAAGTAGGTTTAAGCAAGGGATTCAACCTAGAAGAACATGATACGTGTGATCTAGTGATTTCTCCAAGTTTTTTTTTTTAACACTACTAGTTCTTCTGCATTAGTAGACAATCAAGACAAAAGGTCACATCTATAGCAATGGGGGTTGAACTTGTGACATGAGGTTGATTTGCTAAATTTTGAGAGGAAACCATTTCAGATGTTGCTATACTTTTGGTGCATATAAGTTGTGATTTTGAGTTTTGATTCAAGTTATGCTAAAAATAACAAACAACCATTTATTAGCTACAAGAATCAACTAAGTGCTTTCATTTATGTTATTGTTGAACTTTAAAGTTTTGTTGCATGATGTACCCCAATTGTAAATGAGGTCAATTAAGTGTCTTATTCATAAAATATAATTTTAATAAAGGAACTCATTTTTTTCTTTATATTTTGGTGAACTCCTTTATTCCTACACCCCTAGGGTTTGACTTTAGGCCATACCTTCACTCTTCTTAGGGTTTCTAGAGTTGATATAATTTTGATATCATCATTTATTTTCAGATTTCTTGTTTGGATTCACATTTGCTTGCATATGCTTATTATACATTGATTAGGATTTGGATATACAAATTGATATACATTTTTTAATCTTATCCTCCCACAATTGGATAATCTATCCTAACGATTTCTTCTAAGCAATTTCCTTGGTTGATATACATGCATATATTTTAGATTTTGATTTGTTCCTATCTTTTATAATACATGATGCATCCACCCTCGGTGTATTCATGACTTTTGAAGCTATGATTGCAAATGTGTTTTATATGGAGGTGCTATTTTACCAAGTATTATTTTTTTCCCTATTTCATTGAGTGGATTAGTGCTATGCTTTCCTCTTAGATATTCTTATGTCCTTGAGTTTCATGATAATCTATGGCTCGTGGTGGCAAGGACTATCTACCTAGTAAGGTCTAGTATGATGGCTATTGATGATATCACACCTCCCTCACTTATGCATTGCATTATTATACCTCTTGATGATATATCTCTCCTCTTGATAATATCACACCTCCCTCACTTATGCATTGCATTATTATACCTCTTGATGATATATCTCTTACATGTTATGTTGGCCTTATGTCCATACATGTTATGATGATGATTATAATGATGATCCTTTTTTTAAATCTCATGTTGAGTCTGTGGACACTTATGATGTAGATACACACATCTTACCTTCACACACATGTGATGATGATGCACTTTCAATATGCCTAGTGATCTAGTTGTTGATTTTAGATATATATATATGATGATGATGATGATGATGATGATTATCCTAGTGATCAACTTTATGGTGATTGCACTTCTTATATCAGTAGTGATATGCCTTGTTTACCTTCACATTAGTTTTTTCTCCACATGTTATTCACAATGATCCCTCTTCTCTATCTTGTGGCTCATGGTCTATTGATGATATGTTTGGTGATAAGTATAATAATACTTGTTTATCTAATTATGAGGAGGTTGATAATTCTTTATTTCATTATAAAAATTCTCTTGATACACCTATGATAGAGTCATTTAGTGGAATTGGAGATCAAAGTTACATGTTAGAACATTTTCATTTTCATCTTCATATTATGCTTCTATCCATCACAATTTCACTTGATATGCTTTTGGTAGTAATTTGATTGATTGAACTAAACAATGGTTTACTTTGTGACATGTTTCTTATATATATATTTTCACATTTTGTTATGCACTTTCATAGATCACTTTACCATGGACCATAGACCATGTTTTACTCATGATTTTCATTTTTTCCTTCTAGTGGCACTTCCTTAGTGGATCATATATAATTTTCTATACATTGTGATGATATACAAATTTTTGATAGAGATAGGTTGATTGAACCTCTCATGTTTTCCTTGTACGCATCTTTGAGTGATTGTGGAGTGCATTATTGTACATTCTCTATTGAACAAACACATGATCTACACATACCTAACAATTTTTACTTGGTATATGTGAGGAGGATGTGCCAATAGTTGATTATATATATTTTGCATCCTTCACTACTACTACACATTACATGAAATATATAGATTGATAATCCATCACACAACTTGTACAATGCAACCAAAAGGAACAATAGGAAAGTAAAGGTTACATTTTTTAGATTCCAAGCTTTGGTTACCAATATGAGGTCTTCACTATGGGAGGATGAGATTCAAGACATTTATGGATGGTTTACTTCTAATCTTGAGAGCCAGCCTCATTGTTCATTTTAAGTTTTATATGCTATTGTATGTAAGTGTGAGCATGCCTTATTAGAAAACCCCCTTTAATATTAGCGTATTTATAACACTTCCCATCATTTCCATGAATTAACACCATTGTCCCATTTAAAAAATGAGCATAACAAGGACACACTTGATGATATTCATGATGATCATAATGTAATTTCTAACCCAAAACACTTTAGAGAATTCACTCCATTGAATGAGTCTAAAAATACAATATTAGAAATTTTGTGACACGATCCATTATCTTACCTCTAAGCTTGCACCACACAAGGCCAAGTACTTTTGTTCCTATCATCACACACATGGACATTCTATAGATATATGCATTGCATTCAAACATAAAGTTTAAGATCTTATAGATAGAGGGGATATAAGATTGAGCATACTCACGAGCCTAGAACTTTTTCAATTGATGAGGTTAACCATAGAAAAGAAAATAATGTGAATCACGAGATTGATCCTATTCACCATAACACACCCCATGTTGAGGTTATACATGATATAAAAGATAAACCAACTAATGTGCAACTAATTATTCACGTGTCTAAAATATTATCATTAAGAGATGTGATGCAAGAAGAAATCACAATAATCAATGAAGAAAATTATGACTACACATTTTGGGATGAGGATGAGGGTGAAGACCCTCCTAGATTTGATCGATGGTCCAAGAGAATCTCCATAGAGTATATAACTATATACCTAGGGGAGAGGACCCGATACTTGAGCATGTTTCAATAGTTGTGATAGTAATTGTTAAATAATGTCAAATATTTTTATCAATATTGGACCAATAATAGTGACTTTAAAGTTGTTAGTGTTGATGATGACTACCTATAATTAAAAAAAATGTATTCCTTTGATCTAAAAAGCAACCAATCATGTGATTCCACATCAATGCTCAATAAAACATGTTGTGAATTCACAAGTATTGGTCTCACTTTTTTTTTGGGGCCTTTTTGGACACCTTGACAAAAAGCATGCTGATGTGGCATCATATTTGATGATGTGGCCCTAAAACCTTAGTTATAAGCAGGGGACTTGCCAAGTAAGCTGCTGTAAAAAATTGGGAGTGATTTGATTTTTCCATGTAGGATAATTAGAAGTGCGAATTAGGGTGCTCAACTACTGGGTCCTCTCCCCTATATCTTTAGTTTTCATTGCCTTTCAATTATTGCTTTACACTTTGACCTTTTATTTCTCTTGCGCTTTCTTACATATTCTGTGTTTATTACCATGTCCTTGCATGCCTTATGTGTTCTAATATTTATTCATTCCTACCATATTGGTTTTTCATTTCCCTTATCGCTTCCTTTTTTTATGATCCCTATGTATCCTTATGCTTGATTTTTACTTGCTCATGGTTCTTATGCTTATATACTTACAATTCTATGGTTCAAGCCTTATTTTGCTTGTACCAAATGTTTATGATGCTTACGCTATCTTTCTACCTATGTACCTTATCATGTTATTGTCCTATGCTTAGTTTGATCATAATATATGTTAATTTCTTATGCCTCATAGTGCTATTCTTTCATTGTCATATCACACTTTTGGGTAAAAGTATAGACATGTGTCACATCTTTATAAAGGAATCGACTAACACAAACAAAAAATTTCAACTTTGACAGCATAAAAGTGGCCTTTATGTTTTGAATTTCAAAATGATGTAAATTAATAAAATATAGAAATCTTGATGAATTTTACGCTTATAATTTTTAATTTTTTTAAAATTTATTTTGATATTTCAAAAAAAAAATTAAGAGTGGATTTTGAATTGCTGAAAAAGAAAAAGTGACATCAAGTTGGCATTACAAAAAAAGAGAACAAATTTATTTTTTTATTATTTTTTTTGAAATAGATAACTTCAATATTTAGTGCATGATTTTTTTTTAAAAAAATTGATGCATATTTTTCTCGTAAACATTTGAAAGTCAAACTTGCCCAAATTTAATAGTTTGATATTAATTTTTGTCAAATTTTTTTCAAAAAACAAATTATTTCCTTTTGGAGTGATTTTTTTTTTTATTAAGAGGGGTAAACACTTTTGACCTAGAGCTATGAACTGGTGAGGTCACAAATGGGGGACCTCATCGCCAATATAAATTCTCAACAATAACACCCCAATAGGGTTTGAATCTTAATGGCAAGAATAACAACACAACAACTTAACCATCACATCATGCCACTATTGGCACCTTTTGAAGTGGATTCTCTCCTCTAGTGCACCATATATATTTCAAAATATTTTAATATTTTTTAGTATTTTTTAAAATTTTAATCAACCTCATTTTTTATTATAACAAACTACTTACAATATTAATTTTTTTATTATTATCATTTAATCAAAATATAAAAAAAAATATATATTTGGATTGTTGAGTCTGAACTCTACAAACGGGTACTTTTTGTAGACATCTAAACTTGGACACTTAATTTATCCAAATTCATCCCCTTTTGTCTTATTTTCGTTAATTAAGTAATACTGCTATTATTTAATTAATAGCTTTAATTCTGCCAAATCCCTAAGGTATTTAATCAATAATACCTTATCTCTTTAATCCTCCTTCCATCAATTGAATTAAATAAATATTCCATTTATTTAATTCCCCCTCATGTTACATCCTTCATCATTTTTATCTTATCTTAATCCTTCTTCTAATCCCATCATTAGGAGTGCACATGCCTAATCCTTGATTAGGATGTGTCACATCCTCCAACTTTTGCAAGTTGGCCTCTAATCTCTCTTAGCCACCTAACCCTCCTCTAATCCTTCATTACTCTTCCCCATGTGATCTTTGACTTGTCACATCAAGTCACATGTGAAATCTAACTCTCTTCTAATCTTCATTAATCAGTCTAATCAAGTGCTTGCACAATCCTAATCACTTAATTGAGTCAACCCTATTAAATGCTTTTCTTTTTTGACAAGGCATCTCCCTTCCCCATGTGAATTTTTAATTCACCTTTTAATCCCAAGGCACCCAAAAGGAATTTTTAATTCCTTCACTTCTTCCCACATGGGACAAGGACATCCTTTATGAGTAGATCTTGTCCAATCCCAAGGTACTTTGTACCCCCTCCATGTCATGTACTTCTCTTACACCTCATGTCCACCTCATCTTTCTTAAGCCTCTCCCCATGCCACATGTCAAGATGTGAGGGCTTGTGATTTCTCAACTCACCTTAGCCCTACATCTTGATATTTGGTGGCTCAATCTTGACCATCCATCTCTTCTAGGAATTCTCAAAATTCTTATAAATACCCCCTCTTTTCTCTCATTTTGGGGGGAGATCATTTTGCTAGCCAAACTCTTGTAATTTTATTTCTCAATCTATACTTAGCCATTTTCATGCTTTCATCCATTTTCATCCCTCCTCACATCATCATTTAGCTTACATCTTGCCATCCAAGGAGCATACACATCAAGGATCAAAGGGCCAACCAAAGGATCGATTCGAGACAAGGTATAAAGTTTCATTTGTTACTTTTATCTTGTGTTGATTCCAACTTAGGCTAATCTTGAGGTGTAGGTTGTTTTGGTGTTTATTTGGACTCTTTTACTTGCTGCTCATTTTCTAAAGCTCACATTTGACCTATCACACTTTTAATATTTTGAAAAAATCTATTTTGATTGAAGAAATATTTAGCTCAAGTGGAAAATTTTAATATTTTTTGGAAAAGGCTGAGGTGGTTGCTAATAAGGATGCCACATAGATAGTTTCAGTCAAAAACTATTCAGTTGAAAATTGTTCGATCGAAATTGTTCGATCGAAATTGTTTCAGTCGAAACCTATTTGACTGAAAATATATTGGTCGGAAGGTTGTCGGCCAAAAACCCTCATATAAATAATTTTTAATTGTTTTTCAAAAACTTGGAGAAAATACACAAAAGGAGTTATTTCGACAAGATTAATTATAAATTTTTAGGTATGATGATTTTCAACTTGTCATTGATTAATTTTAAAGGTTTACATGAGATTGTGAGATTATTTACTCATTTTAGGGTTTCGTGAATGTATAATTAAGTTCTACCTACATCTCTCTCTTCCTCCCACCCTCTCTCTCTCCCTCTCTCCCTCTCTCCCTATGAGTGTAAATTGGCATCCAAGATAGTGAGTTGTTAGATGCAATTCATAGGTTCCTTGTCCTCTCCCAATTTCTAGATTGTAGTTTTTCTTTTTCTAATTTTGTCTCTATATCTAAATAGTTATTTTAATATTTCTCATTCTCAACTCAATAGTTTTCTTAATAAAATATGTTTTAATTAAGTAAATTAAACATTTGATAAGGTTGAAGTGAAAGCTATTATTTTGTGTCATAAAATAGCAAGTTTTTTTCATTTTATTAGTCTTATCTTACATTAAGAAATTAGTTATGAGTTGGTTTCTCTTTAAAGGAAGCTAACAATATAAACCATTCAATACCATAAACTCATAATAAGGATCCTTCTATTTAAGTTATAGAACTATCTCTCTCTCTCTTGCTCCCTTGCTCCCTCCCTCTCTCTCCTTAGATACCTCTCGCTCTCTCTTCTCTCCCTTTCTTAGGTTCTACCTTGGGGGCATGACCATTGTGCGACCCTCCCTCTCTCTCTCTCTCTCTCTCTCTCTCTCTCTCTCCCCTTATATACCCATATCTCTCATCTCTCTCTCTCTCCTACCATATGTAGTGCTACCCTCTCTCTCTCTATCTCTCTCCTTATATACCTACCCCCCTTCTCTCTCTCTCTCTCTTCCTCTCCTTTTCTCAATTTTTTTCTAAAGCATGAAGTTTCATAGATATCTCTAGATCAAAATATAAAAGGTTAATTTTTTGAGTACTCATATATATTGCCCAAATGATCTTAAAAAACACATTTCTCTTTGACTTAAATATGGAAGTATATGTATGTGTACATGTGTATGCAGGTAAATTAAAACTTGATCAATTTGTGATGGGAAATAAAAGGACTAGATTAAGGTTGTATGATTGAAAAAGAGACAAAAAAAAGGATCAAGGAACATCTAGTAAAAAAAAACCCACTGAAATTATTGATGACCAAGTTAATGTAGAGGTACAAGAACAAATTGATAATTTAGTGATATATATTTTTGTATGGTATGGAAAATTTGATGGAGATGGATGGGGATTCTGTTTTCAAGGAAACTTCACTTGAATATATGTTATCTAAAACAACAATCAAATTTCACTAAAATAATTTTGGATGAATTTTATGAAGAGAAATTTCTAATTGGAAGAGCAAAATTATTTAAGAAAAAAAATGACCCCTGTTTTGGAGTTGTTAGGGGTTGATAATAAGAAAAAGCTATCAAATTATAAAAACAAACAACTGTTGAAAACTTGCAAGAAGCATTGGAATGTATTGAAAGCAAGAGTCAAGCTATTGATTTAAGTGTTGCACATAGAGCATTGATGACTGTAATTTCTAGTAAGAAATTATCACATAGAACACAAGTTCAAATAACTTTCCAATTATTAAATGTATCTAGGATAATTGTCCAAAGATATATTATGAAGAGAAATAGATTAGATGAAATCATTGAAAATAATTGGGTAAATATTTGTAGGGTTCCTCGAAAATATAGAATTTCAGAAGATTTAAAGAAACAAGTAACTAAATATTGAACCATAATGACTCTCGTGTTTCTTCTAATAGAAGAGACACGATAAAAACAATATGTGAAGAGGGTACAAAAATTTCTCATCCAAAATATATTTAATTAAACATATGTATGTGTATGTATGCATATATGAATAATACAAATTACAACTTTCTTAAATTTAATTTATATACTTGAGGTAAATTTAAAATTACCTGATATTCGGGGTCTGCAACATGTGAAGGATGCTGTGTAGGAATTTGAAGAGAAGAATGCCTTGATCTTGGAACCTATATATATATATATGTATGTATGTATGTATACAAAGTTAGAAAACTTATAATTTCAATGTGTGAATGTAATTTACTATAAATACACATGTACTTAAATGAGCTCTGGACCAAACTTTTAAATACCTCATTATGATGTATAGGATCACTAGCATACTACCTATCTCCAAAACTTGGAAATTTTTTACCATACTCCTAGAATTTCAATCAAGAGTTAGAACTTGAACATGTGATCTAGTTTAAAATCAATTTTAAGATATACATGTGAATTTTTTGAATGCAATATGTATAAATTATTTGTACTTACATTATAGTATAGAGGAATTTTCCAAACCCACTAATCTTAAAAGAATGTATGGACATGGAGATTCTTGTACATGGTATAGTTTTAGTGCCAAAAATAAATGAGCTATATGTGCCTCCAAAATTAGGTGCAGTAACCTCAACTTGATTTGGGACATATTGAGGGGGGCAGGCTGCAGGATCAATCTAAAGATGCTGAGGGGGGGTTGTAGAATGAACTAGAATATCCTAATATCCCCATGTACCTTGTGAATCTGTTTCACCTTGGCTCCTTTATCTAGTATAATTACATATAATATGTGCCAATGTACCATCTAGAGGGATCCCATAGTTATCACTAATAAATTGGTATGCCCCTAATAAATCATTGGTGAAGCATGCATACAAATTACACAAAATATCCACCTCAATCATCCATGCCACATCATGTGGTGATGGTAGATCAACACAATGTATGGATCATAACAACTAGATGTAGCCTCGGTGGGAAGAAGGCTAATTCGTGGATGTAATAAATATCTACTAACATGATCATATGACATCTGATCAACCTAAGTAGCAATAGTGGAAATGCTATAAAAAATGTCACATCTAGCAGGGGTGATTGTTGGCTCTGCTACTATTGCTAGTTCCAAATGTTTTGGAAGAACCAAAAGGTTTGGACCAACTAATGCCCTCTTGTTGATGACAGTGGCAAGTTTGGTCATTTAAATTGAGGTTTTCTAGGAAACCTCCCTCTCCCCTATTCAACATGCTTAGGAAAAGATGTATAATCCACATCTAGCCATAAATGAAACTTGAAATATAATTTTTTGCAAAATAAGAGTAGAAAATCATCATTATGAGGCCATCTATGATGTGTTTCCAACCATCTAGAATAAATAAAAGGAGCCACAAGCTAGTTTGCACGTGCCTAATGACGACATACCCTCTCACTCTATCTCGTCCCTAATAAAATGGGAACATACTATGAAGACTATCTAATGAAAATCACCTAGAAATGGATGACCATTTATCATGGCCACTAACACTCCTAGAAAGGGAAAGATAAAACTGCTCAATGATAATCTCATCATAGGGATTGTATGATTGAATGAATCTAATCATACGTGTAATCTTATCCCTAATAGTAACTAACCTATATCTATTTGATAGGTTTGGGGTGTTATATATTGTTTTCTCTAAACATTTCAAGGCAACATCTAATCTCCTAATGCTTTTAGCATATAGAGTAGACCTAGAATGAGCCTTCTCATCATGCTGATTAGACAAATGAGAAGTTTGATAAGCCATATGCAAAAATAGTTCTGCATAAGTAAAACAAAAAAAAAACATTTAATTTTGAAACTAAAATATTTTTAATATACAAGTTCAACTTTAAAACCTTTAATAATCTTGCAATTTAAATTCATATTATAATATAATTAAACGTGAAATTAAAATATTGACCTTAACCTTTTATTAAATTAGGATGACATATCTAATATGGAAATCCAATCACAAAGTGAATTTGAGGATGGAAGTGTGGTAGTTACTCATGTCAAAATTTGAAAAATAGACATTGGAATAATGAAAACATGATAATGATTATTAAGGATCCACCTATGAAAGAAGGAAAATCTACATCAACTACGATCTTCTAGTAGTTGAACTTAGAAAATATATACTATTACTTAGTTAGTTGATTGGATTTAAATGGATTGGATAAGATAGATGGTCTTGAAAATCTCTTCACCATTAAAGTGTCAATGGGAAACATGCTCAAGTGGAGACTAGTCATTGTTATGGTCTAAAGGTATTGATTAAATGAAGGAATGAATATAAGTGATGTAGGATACATGCACCATTGAGTTGGTTGGAAAAAGATATTAGAACTCATACCAATCCAAAATATACAATGTATGTAGTAACTCATACCAACCTAATACATATATAGCAAATGAAGTATGGGGATGCTTAGCTCTTGGATTAGGAAATTTGGATTCCATTTGATATTTTTATTTTGGATGCACTGCAACGTGTTACTTTGGAATCCATGATGTTTTTCTTTTTTATTTGTTGGGCCTTTTTGGCCTTTGGGATTTGTTGCAATTTTAGATCAACCTTTTTTTAATTGTGTCATATTTATGGTACATGGTGATACTTAGCTTTTGGTGGATGTTTGGCTTTATGCATTTTTTTTATTTGGCATCCAAATTACTTTTGCTAGTGATTTTTCTAGTGTGATATGATGAATGGAGTGATGAAGGTGGGATATTGGATGGGGTACATGGATGTGTGATTATATGGGTCCTTAATGGTGATTGTAGGAGTGCTATTTTTATGATGGGTGATAGAGAGGGGATTGATGGATGAGGGGGTGAGTAGGATGAGATGGAGGAATTTTGGGATATAAGGGACCAAAATGGATTTAGTAGGTGGACTATATGTGATGGTGTAGTGTGGTACATAGGGACCCAAAATAGACTGAGAGGATGAAGGGATAGTGATAGTAATTTTGGGTGAGTAAGATGGAGGAGGGGGATGACGATAAAATTTTTGGAGGAAAGATGGGAGGCACCTATTGTGGTTTTGTAAGAAGCTATATTATGTTTCACAAAGGATACACCAACATGTTTAGATTGGGAACCTTGGGATGTATAACCAAGGCCTTGTGAACATGGATTTTATTTAATATGTATAGGCTCCAATATAGCTTTCTCATGAAGACTTAAGCCTTTTCCTTTGCTAGGTGTCCTTGGAGGAATTTCAAAGAGAAATATTTGTATGGTTTAGGTTTAGAGGGAGGATTCAGATTATGTATTGGTGGATAGTGGGATAATGGGTTTTGATTATGCGTGGAGATGATGGGGTCATTGTATAAGGGTGAATATTGCGATATGGATAAGGGAGAAGATGGAGATATAGATGTTGGATGATAAGGATATACAGATTAGGGACAAGAGGGACGTTTAGATGGGGGATAGAATGGGTTTCCCTTGTCAAAGGTAGAATAAGTGTGACCAATAGCCATGTGTGGAGGTGTGATGGGATATATTGTTCTTATTGTTGCTTGGTCAAAATGAAAGGGCGAGTGGTGGAAGCTTGGGGAAATATTTCCATTGATTATGGAATCAAGGGGATCAGTTTCATACTCATCTTGATCAACAAGACTATCATCATCAATGGTATGGGATGAGTTTTGGGGATGGTTATGATAAGGGGAATCATCATAATTAGATTGAGTCGTGATGATAGTTTGACGAGTTGGATGATATTAGATAGGAATAGATGATTAGAAGAGAAATGATATGGATTAGAAGAAAATCTATTAAGATTTGTTTTGATATCAAAATATTTTAAAGTTGTCTTATTAAATATAATATTAGGATTTAGATTAAGCTTAGATTCTAATAAGGTCAATTCATTAGATTGGATGAGATGAAATGGATTGGGGACCCCTAAAACTAAATAATCATATAATGTAATGGATACACTAAAATATAGGGCACATACATCAAAGCATGAATGGATACACTGAAAGGTGAAATGGGTTATTGGTGGATATGATAAAGGATGAAATGGTTTATATATAAAACTATTGGGTTATGGTACAAACACACTAAATGATGAGCTGATACGTTAAAATATGAAATGGATTAGGGATAGAGCTATTGGGCTATATGAAGGTTATAGTGAAGGTGAGTGGATACATTGAAAGATGAATTGTCTTAGAGACGAAGCCACTAGGTTATGGTATGGGATTGCTGAAGGTGAAATTGATACATCAATTCAAATTTTGAGTTTTTGGACTAGCGAGAGTATGGAAGGAGACCACCAAAAAAAATGATGAACATGTCAGGGTCTAAATGGATACACTAATTTGTGACATCAAAGAGAGGGTTTGATGATTTATATGGGATTTGATTTGGATTTGGAAGGGGTTTGGACCTAGGACATTAGGATGATGGAAGAAATGAAGGATCAAGGGATAAAATAAGTGGGAAGACTTAGATGAATGGGATGTGTCAAGAATCAAGACGTCGAAAAAAGATAGTTTTGAATTGATTGTTATACTTAGGATAAGCAAAGTTGCTAAGAAATAATTGATTGATTACTTACTTGAGATAGGCTAAGTTCTCAAGCAAGTGATAATTTGATGGTTGGATTGGATTGGATTAAGGTCTTGATTAATGATGAGGGTTTATTTCAATTTAGGGATGGATGTCTAGATAAAAATGATGGAAGGGATATATATGATTAATGATTATATTTGGAAATGGTTGAAAGGATTTGATTAAATTAGAGTAGGGAAGGAAGAGATGTGGATTAGATTAGATGAATTTGGATTTAGAATAACTTGAATAGAAAGGATTATATTTGATTAGGATGGAGGATTATAAGTACAATTAGAAATGAGATTAGAGGATGAATTGAAAATATTAGAAGAATGGGATCTACATTAGAATATATTAGATGAGATATTAGAGGAAAACTATTAGGATGAAATGATTATAGGAAGAGGTATTAAGGTCCTTTGATTGGGATTTGATGGATTGGAATGGTATGATTAAGGTGATGGATAAGGTGGATTAAGATAGTGGTTGATTGGGTAGATTGACCTTGGTAATGTTTGGAAATACTCACACTCAATCATACAAATGGTTTGATTTTATGGATTTGGATTTATTGTGTTGCATGAGTTTTGACAATGAAAGGCACACCAAGAGCAACTTACTATTTATTCAACTAGGTGTATCACCTAGTGTGGGATTATAATAGAAATATAATACCATTTATTGAGGTATAGATAGGGAGTGTTGCATTGCATGAGATCCCTTACCAAGGATGCCCAAAGGCTTCACCCAAGTTTATCTCTATCTCAACACTCATATACACATTATGAGTTTTTTTTTGGGGAAATTTTATTTCATTGAACCATAGTAAGAGATGGTTGAAATATCTTAACTATAATTGCACAAGGCTTCTAGATGTATCCTTGATATGCCAAAATAGTAACTGGGGCCTAATCTATAGATGAAAGAGAAAGATCCCAACCAACTAGGAGGAGAGGGTAACCTAATCTTCACTATCACTTCCTCAAGGTATAAAGTTATTGGGGGCTTATTTGGATTTACTAAAGTTCACTCCCAAGAGGTACCTTTTTTGTATTAATAATAGTTGAAACACCATAGTTACATCATATGTACAAATAAGAGTGAGAGGTATTTATTTTGATTCAACCCTGTCTTTTATACTAGGCTTGAACATTAGAGTTGGGGTCATCCCCTAAGGTGATCAAATATTTAGGTAGCCCCCTAGAAGCAATTATCCTAGTGTTTTTGGTCACTAATGATCATAGGAAGCACAAGGGAGAGCAACCACACATTGGGTTCCTTGGATAAAATTATAAAAAAAGGAGACCAACTTATGCTTTTGATCTCCAAGATCACCCAAGGGTGTGAGGAGAGAGTATATGCTTAAATAGGCCTCACAAAAATGGCATAAATGGTTAATTACCCTTGATAAATTTAAATGTTCCCAAAATAGTGATAAAATGACGTCTTTAAAAAATATTTTCTAGGAACAAAATATTAGTAGTTTTATGATTTTGTCTTTGATATAAGTAATTGAGCAACACAAATAAGGGGTTAGACAGGAGGATGATCAATAAAAATGATTAGAAACAATATTGACAATAATTATTTGGGAAACGATGGAACCATTGAAACATAGACATATCCACTAAAATATGAAAAATGCAAAAAATATACCTAATGATGGAACTGTCAAAATAGGTCATGCGTACACCTATTCATAGATACAACTATCAAATTGCTAAAAATAGAAAAAATATACCTAGAATAGAACCACTATCACAAGGGACATAATTGTTGAACCACAACCATATATGCAAAAATGGGATTCTTGCATAGAAAACAATTTCCGATCAGTTAAAATGTAGTTAATCTAATTTTCTTGTGGAGATTGATGAATTTGATAACATCTACCTTGGAAAAATAGATTTTGTTAGAAAATAGAGAGTAGATGTTAGTGAAAATGATAAAAATAGATTTTTAATGTATAAGTTAGTGATTGTCTAATTTACTATAAAACTACCAAACCATAAATGATACATTGAATTGTGATATAGTCACTAAAATGTCCAATTCTACAACAAAGGTCATTAGTCCTACATAATTAAAGAGTGTAAGAAAATTTTAATACTATGAAAACCTATAAAATTAATCCCCTCAATTAGAAAATTGAATATATAAAAAAAGATAAAATGCTAGACAAATGTGTTAATAAAGTGTTAAAATGCGACTATCAAACTAGAAGAAAAAACTTCTAGACCTAAGATGTAACTTCTAAACTATAACCTGTGAATGTAAAACACTCAAAACACACAAAATTTGATTAGTGAAAAAGGGGTGTGGGTCCCACTAGGTGTGGAAAATATGTATATGAAAAGTGAGCATACAAATGAACTAATTAAACAAACCCATTTACCCATAATTAGATATAAAACTTAGATTAAGCAAAGGATTGGCAAATATAAATGAAAACAAACTATTTCTCATGAAACTAAACCTTGTTGGAATGGTGGTTGTGCTCTAGGATTATGTATATGAATATTCTTACCAACAACATAAGGTTGTGTAAGAGGTGATTTCTAAATGGCTAGATGTGGTCTCCAATTTATATATTTTTGGGGAAGCCAATGGATGGATAGGATTAAAAGATGAGATCAATGACTCATAATGGTTGAGAGCCATGGGAATACGAGAGGAGGAAAAGTGTCCTCATTTAGTTGGAGGATATTGATGGATAGGGATTGAAGAAAAAATAAAGGGTGGAGATTATCCTTGGGAAGATTGCATATAAGATGGAGAGGGGTACTTGGGAGTACCCTTGAGGGATGAGCAAGTATTTGAGCCATGTGACTTGGTACCAAGACCGTGCCACATGTATAAAGGCCCACGGCTTGTGTACAAAGGGCCATACCTATGCACATATGTGTGGATGTGCATGATTTGAGGGGATTTGACTTGGATTAGGTATGTGAGAGTGGGAGATTAAGGGGTTGAGTGGTTTTAGCCCACATAATTAAAAGTGTAAAAATTAGATAACTAAATAAATAAGATATTTATTTAATTTTTTGGGATGAGGATGGGGAACTTAGGTAAATAAATATTTAAATTTATTAACCTAAGATGGACATTAGAAGAAATATGATTAAGTGATTTAGGCTAGAAATGTGATCCAAGTGAATAGTGATGAAAAATGACTTTATTAATAAAAATAAAATATTATTTAATTGATAAGGGGATGAAAATTGGATAATAAATTAAATAATTAGGTTTATATTCAATCAATTATAGAGGAACTAGTTAGGTAATGATGATGGTTAATTTTAGATGTCCACACCCATAGCCAACTCGCATCATTTGAACTTCTCCATGGTCACGAGCTTCATTAATGCATTTAAAATATCAAAAAAAGTTTTCACCTTCTTGACCATCACCATATTATTGTCTACCATATCATAAACCAGTGATATTCCACACCAATATGTTATAGCCATGCATGAAAGGTTAGGTTCTTTATCAAGTTGATGACACTCTTACCATTACACTAATTTAACACTACGTCCTAGATAAACCTAATATATTAGTTTAACACATTATCCAAAGCTATACTACCTTCTTATAGGTGTGGATAGCTACCATGAACTCTACCTCAATCTATGTTTTAATCATCTATTCAATCAAACTACAAAATATGGTAAAAAATATCTAATAACTCTATGTATCTCTTACACAATCTAAATCTTTAAGTCATTGTATATCTATTGAATGCTATAGACTTGGTCTAGTAATATTACACGTATTACTAATACTATATCACATTATCCAAAGCTATACTACCTCCTTATAGATGTGGATAGATACCATAAACTCTACCTCAATCTATGTTTTAATCATTCATTTAATAAAACTACAAAATAGAATAAAAAATACCTAATAGTAGACTTTATGTATCTCTTACACAATCTAAATCTTTAAGTCATTATATATCTATTGAATGCTATAAGATTGATCTAGTAATATTAGAGGTATTACTAACACTACCAAAGTATTATGCTACATGTTTCCTATACTACTTTAGGTGTCACAAGTAACCCTACAAGCGTTTTATAGGCAATATAAAGTACTATTGTAGGTGTCACAAGTATTTCTACATATGTGGGTCATGTTCTAATCATCCATTCAATAAAACAACAAAATAAGATAAAAAATATCTAATAGTAGACTCTATGTATCTCTTACACAATCTAAATCTTTAAATCATTATATATCTATTCAATGCTATAAGATTGATCTAGTAATATTAGAGGTATTACTAACACTATCAAAGTATTTGCTACATATTTCCTATACTACTTTAGGTGTCACAAATAACCCTACAAATATTTTATAGGCGATATAAAGTACTATTGTAGGTGTCACAAATATTTCTACATATGTGCTACATGTGACCCAAAATACTATAGTAGGTAGTATAGAAAAAATATTGTAGGTGATATGAGACACAACAACAATTGTGAGTATATTTATCCTTCCCTTTGAGATTGAAAGATTGATCTACCACCCATTGCCGTACTTCTCTACCCCACTATTTCTCGCAGCCTGATATAGATTCAATCACTCCATCATTTGGCCAGATATATCCATCCAAAACAATAATATTCCCCCCCCACAACTACTACTTATTCCAACCCACCCCGACCAACTAATATTCTTCAATGACTCTGCTTTGTGAAAATCTTCAATGTAATATGTCAGCTGTGTGTAAGTTCTTATGATATAGTTTAAACTTCTTCAACTGCCCTTGTTTGTACAGCTGCTTTGTCAGCGTTAGCTTCTGCTTACAGCTGTTGTTTCTACAGCTTCTGAGTCAGTGTAAGCTTCTGATATTCTCCTGTTTACAGCAGCTATTGCTGTTTTACTTTGTTATTTCTTCTTACAGCTTTTATTGCCGTTATCTTATGTAATTCTGCTTGCTTTCTCCAATAAAAAAAAACTAATATTCTTGTTCGCAATTATAATCCCCACCATACCTCGATCGCCTAGCATTTCAAATAGCAGATCGAATTTGCTATAATTAGAATCCCCCACAACTATATCTAGGTGTTGTAAGTCATCTAAAATATCCCCATAATAGAAAAATAAAACTTGAAGTGCTATGTAGACATCTAAAGACTCCCTTCACCGTAGTCCAATGCTCTTGTACTTGCTCACTATACCCATTGCTTGGACAATGCCTACTCCAGTGTAAAATCATAACATAAATAAGGATACGAACTACAATTGCATAGAGGATATGAATCCTACTTTTAGTCTCATCTAGTGTCAAAGGATGTTAAATAAAAGATTTTGTTCTTACGCTCATTGGTTTGTAATTTTGCATGTCGAATCACTATAAAATAGAGTTATCATACTTATTTTGACTAACCCAATTTTTTCTATTAAATTTATCTCTTCTAATTTCTATTACTAAGATAAACCTAGCTATCCTCGAACCATTCATATCAAATTGTAAATAGAGTTCATATTTAACAGACCTTTAATCATCTTTTTACTATTTATGAAATGTAAGATGTCACAACCATAGAGACAATAACATTAAATTGATCATCATAATATTTTATATAAATGTAGTGATCTAAATGTCTCTAATAAAACGTAACTTTAAAATAAAAGAATAAAATTCCTAATACCACATATGAGGAGATTTATCTAGACCATAAAGATATTTCTTCGTTCTACAAACCAAGCCCTTACCCTTCACTTCAATGTGCTTTGACTATTTCATGAAGATCTCTTCCTCAACGACTCTAAGAAATAAAGATTTCTAGACATCTATAGACTCAATCTCAAGGTCCTATATATATAATTATTTCTAGACATCTATAGACTCAATCTCAAGGTCCTATATTATAATTTTTTGACCTTGAGATTGAGTCTATAGATGTCTAGAAATCTTTATTTCTTAGAGTCGTTGAGGAAGAGATCTTCATGAAATAGTCAAAGCACATTGTAGTGAAGGGTAAGGGCTTGGTTTGTAGGACAAAGAAATATCTTTATGGTCTAGCTATATATATATATATATAAGGAGAGAAGATCTCACCAAAATTGTTTCCTATACATGCCAATAGCCTTTAGCCACTAATAATGTTTTTTACTTTTCTATCTAGTCATCTAAACTAAATTCCATTTTTTAAACCCATTTGTACCCAAAAGGTTTCCTATCCTTAGGAATTGTCACTAAGTCGAGCCATGTATTAGTCTCCAATACATCGATAGCCTCAACCATGTCTCTTTTCTCAAAATTATTCTCTATAGTTCCCAATGCTTCCACCATAGTTCTAGGCTCATTAGCATTAGTAATCAAAGTAAAAATAGAACAAAAATTTAGTGGTTTGTACCTTTCTAATTAATTTCTCCACCAAGAGGACTTCCTCACAAGTAAGATATGAGTTTGGTACTATTATTCTAAACTATTTTAATAACTCTTTAAACCATCCTCCTCATTACATCCTTATTGAACCTTTAGGTGAATGCCTCAATTTCTTTCTCTTTCGTCCTTGGTTCCTAGTACTCTACTATTTTCATAACTTTAAGTTGTAAAATATTAGGAGAAGATATGATTCCATAAAGATCACATTATGATTCTACATTACCTTTCAAGTTTTAGGATTTGAAAGCTTGTACCCTTTCACATTGTCACTATAGACAACAAAGGTACAATTATCTACTTTGAATTCAATCCTAGATATCTTCTCCTTAGTAACAAAAAAATATGCCTTAAAACCAAATACACTAATACATGCTAAAGCCAAGGATTATTCCTAGTTTAACCCTATTCAATAGTTTTGTCTACAAGTACTGATGTAGGAGATCTACTAATTAGATAACAATATATTATCATATCTTTTTCCTAATTTTTTTAACCCAAATTAACTACACTACTCATACTCCTAGCTTTCTCCACCGATGCCTTGTTCATTATTTATGAAACTCCTTTTTTTGAGGGGTGTATGGAGTTTTCTTATTACTCACTATCTCATTTCCTTGTAAACAATATCAAACTCCATTGAACATAACTCTCCAACATTATCCATACTCAACACCTTCATCTCTCTCTCTCTCTAGTTCCTAGTAAGAGTTTCAAACTATTTAAAATTTTAGAAGACCTTGGATTTATATGTGAGGAAGAAAAAATATTTTCCTATAGAATTCATCTATAAAAACCATAATACATATCTATTTTCCTAGATATAGTACATCAACAAGAATAAATACATGTTTATGAATCAAGTCCAAAATCCTTATTGATCTACCAAAAATGAAATAAAACTAAACACACATTTTCTTTTCATATGAACAACTCTCACAAAATTCAAATCAATTGAACAATTAGTTAGCCTCTTGGACAAGTTTTTAAATTTCAATTCCTTAAGGCCTTTTTCACTAATGTGGCCCACACACTCATGCCACTATATTGTCTTCTTAGTAATAATATTCTAGTTCTCAAGAACAAGAATTTATAACTATTACATGCAATGGTTCTCACATCCAAACAAAATATAGTTCTAATATGAACTACTTTATCCAAAACCATGCCTCCTTGAAACATATTGTAACCATATTTTTTGAAGATCACTTGCATAACTAACTCATAGACAACATGTTCTTCACTAAAACTAGGATGCACAAAATAATAGAAAGGTATTTAATCTGGGCCCATCTCAAAAAGTAATAATGAATATTTCATAAATAATAATATTAAGAGAGGAATAATCTCCCAATTCAAACATTTTACCATCATATGTCTCATAATAAATAAATCACTTCCTATGAGAATTCATGTGGAAACATACATCAGATTCAATCAGCCATATATTATTAGATGAATGTGTAGAAAGGGTTGCAATAAACACGCCACTAGTCTTATCATGAGAGCCTCTTCTTCTTCTTGTAGTTCTTGACATGTCTAGTCTTTCCATTGTTCCAACATATGACCCTAGATCTATTGGGGGACTTATTTCTCTCCTTAGATCTATATTGTTTGCCCTTAATCTTTCATTTTTCCTTGAAATTAACTCTTATAGAAAATTTATATTTGACATAATTTAAAGCTTTCTACATAATCCCTTCATAATTTAGTTCACCCACCACATCATCAAGATTTAAATTTGAGATGGTTTTATTGATCACCATCATAATATTATCACAACTATTTGATAGGGAACACAAGAGGTATTTTCACTAGTCTTTCTCATCCATTTTCACATCCATATATGCCAATAGGATTAACATAATATTAAGTGTATTCAATTTATTCATCACTAAAACACCATCATCCATATCTAGATAATAAGACTTATAATTCATATCAAATTATTATTCACAAAATAATTTGTATTGTATAAATTCTTTAACTTATTAAAAGTATTCTTTGTTTATGTTTCTCTCAAAATTATAGGAGCACTAAATTTGAAATGTATAATTGAATGCTCCAAGGCTTCTTGACTTCCAAAAGAAAACTAAATATTCTTAATCTTTTATGTTAGATGGTTTGTGATCCAAAATTAGTACCCTTAGATATGTATCCATAAGTAGATCCTCCATATTGAGATTCCAAATCTCAAAATTGGTTATATTGAACCTCCCTACCTCCATTCTAAAATAACTTTCCATCTCGCTTTCTTAAAAATAAGATCTATATGCAATGATTCCACTCAAAAAGGACTATTAATATCCTACTCCCCCCTTGGAATGCATCAAGTTGGATAAGATTTGATACCAAATGAACAAAAAGTAGGAAAATTTCATGGCTAATCCTATTAGGAAAATAATGTAAATAATCTAGTTCTAAACAAATCATTATAGAAAATAACACAATATATAGACATAACATGAGATATACATTGATAACACCATTGCAAGGAAATAAATAGCTTCCAAAGCACTTACCTAATATATTATAATAAAAAAATGCGTTATACTATAATATTATATCCTCTATGCTTTAATGGTTTTAATACTCTTTATTGTTGAGAAATTCTTGCAGCATAATCCCTAAAAATAAAAGTGCAACATACATCCATCTCAAGTATCCAATATAAAGGAAATTATACATATAGATTCAAATATCATGGGCCAAAACCATGTTCCTAACTTGGGCACCTAGATCCATAATCAATAGGTTACCTCATAAGTGTATCTCCCATAATAGAATGCAAATCTAAGTTAAGAAGTCCAACTACCAAAGTTGGGTTCTCTATTTTAGACTATTTAAAACTTTTCAAAGATTCTCTTATCACCATTAATTAGTCAAGATTATTCCATGACTTTCCTAGTCCAATTTGTAACTCCCTCTTACATGCTCTTACATGTCATATATTATTCTATGCATCTTATAATGTCATAGATACTCTTACACATATTACAAGACAAGAATGCTCTTATACATGCCATTTAATAATTGACAAGTGGTAAAGAGTACACCTTTTAAAATATTAGGATTCCATTCAAGTGGGGCACCATTTTCATGTGGCCACATTGTATATAATTATAGAAATATTAAATAATTTTAATGATATTTAGGACTTACAAGGTGTACGACACACCCTGTATCAATATATCATGGAAGCATGATATCTAAGGAAATTATGCGTTAACAATTGATGTGATCCCCACACATCTATATGAAACCATGCCAAAGTGGTGTAAATACAATTATGAGTCATAGGTCAATTATGGAGTTGGAACTAGGGTTCTCCCCACAATGTATGTAATATACACTATAAAAAACAAATTTGGTCTCAAATATTCTAACAAGGTTGTATGCCTTTATAAATTGAAAATGGGATGGCATAATGTAGTTCATTTGAGGAGAGGAGAAAATACGTAATATAGTAATGTAATGTTCAAATACAATAGTGTAATGTCCTTATATTAGAGTTATAATGTTGTCATTATAGATCATATAATGGTGGTAAAATAGTTTCCCCTAATGTTTTCCCCAAGTGAGGGTGATCAAGTATGTAACTATGTATGATAATATGTGAGATTTCATCATGTAGAAAAATTAGAAGGAATGAAATGAAATATATACTCATGTAATTATAATATAAATAATTTCATATAGGATATCATCATGAAAAAATAATACAAATGATGCTGTGCTTGAGATTATTATGAAGAAAAAATGTTATGAGGGCTACATATGATATATTTGTGTGAGAATAATATAATGAGTTTATGTAAAAGGTAATCATGTAAGGACAAGATAAGGAATGTTGTGTGAGATGTGATAATTCCATAATAAGGTAAAGTAACATTTTATCATGTAATTTAATGGTTGTATGATGTCATGTGAGAGTGGCAATATATTAGTTTTTGTTGTTATTCTCTTAAGGAGATGGAGTATTTGGTCTGTATGATTAAATCTAATAGATGCCTCCAATTGGGGAAGTTAAGTAATGTTTTTTGTATGGATATCTCATAGGCCATTTAGGTGTAACAGATAATGTAACAAATGCAAATGTAAAAGGTAAATTTATATCAAAGAAAAGGTTGTGTAAAAGAAACCTCAAAAGTAGTAAAATCAAAGGATTTTTTTGTCAATTTTTTGAATCAGAATACATGATCCATAGTTAATATGAGGATAAAAATGATAAAATAAACACTCATTTTTATCCCTTTCTTGATAATTGATCATAGAGTGTGATCTAAAACATTGATGTGAAGAAAAACTACTATGGATTATGAAAATATCATGTCTCTAAAATTAAAGGCTATGAAATGTCAATAAAACCATGCTAAAAAAGCATGAAATAAAAAAAAAGGGTAAATCTAATTTTCTAGTTAAAAATGAAAAGTAGAGGGACTTACACTATTCATCTTCCTAAACCTATAGAGGAAAATATATAAAGGTAAGGAAAAAATAATTAAAAGGAAGAAAATGAACATAAATAAAAAGAGATGTTCATGATCTTGTACCAACATAAAATATGAAACATGTCATGGCTTCATTCACAATCAAGTATAACCTGCTTATTTATTAGTTATTTGTAATAAGTGACACACTCTTAAAAATAAGATTATGCATCAATGACATAAGGAGAGCACTAAGCTTGATGGTAGGAGGGAAGATTGGAATATAAACATAGGGATGTAGATAAATATTCATTTTTATTACAAATCCTGTACTTAATGTAAATCTATTAATTCTATATGTGGGAGAGATGATGGAAATGATTCCTAAAGGGATGTTGTGTAATTAGAGAGTTAAATTTTATTATGATATTTATTGATATATTTTAGAATAGTGAAGGGAGATACCAAATACCTTCTTTACCAAAATTGATCTTTAAGTTGAATGATTCTTGTTAAGAATATGATCATAGAGCAATATGCAATAACAAGAGAACAAAAATAAAATATAAAAACACAAAGACACAAATATACATTCAATTCACCCAATATGGGCTACGTCCACTGAAAAACAACTAATCCTTCCTTTTATTTATCTAGTGAAACAAAGGGATACAACCTACAACACATCCATTACAACTTCCTCTTCTCTCTATCATAGTCTCCTCACACAATACAATATAATGCATAGGTGTAAAACAATACCCTCATAAAAAAGGGGTTTTCCCTTTAAGGAAAGAAAAAAGGCAACATAATGTCTACCATCAAATTTGTGACCTGATGATGAATGGTCCAAAAATTTACAATGAAAATATATAGTTGTGACCAATACTAGGCCCCAAAACCACCAAGATCAGGCTCCATAACCAACAATTCTAGATTTCCATAATTGCGAGGACTTTGGATTTTACCTTTGTATGCATATGTTTGCAAAATTTTAAATCTTGGTCCATGTTACTTTTATAATTATGAAAATAAGTGTAGATATATATCGCTATGAGTTTCCTTTTATTTATATACACTATCACAAACATAACCATCACTAATATATTATGCGGTCTTAGTGTCTTCTTTGTTTTTAAATATAGAGAGATTATGGAGTAATTTGAATGATAGATTTTAATTTCTGGTTCTTAAATGCCACTCATTTAGAGAGTTTACATGTTATTTTGGAATCAAAGTGGTTTTCATTTTCATGGATTTTGGAATTATATATATATTTTTGTTAGTGATAAGTGCATAAAAATTATAATTAGAGGAGTTAAATGCATGATTTCTTGCATTGAAAAGTCATATGAAAGGTTAGACATAAAATCAATATTGGTTGGGATAACCATAAGAGCATATTTTAAGGAAAAAAATGAAGATGGCTCAAGAGTAATCTATTGTGGGAGATTTTGTAATAATCCTTAAAAAAAATTGTATATGAGAATAATAATAAAAAAGGTATGAAGCAAATAATTTTTGGAGTGACCCATGTACTAATAAAAAGGAAAATAATCAATCAATTTAAAGTATAAACTAAGACAAAAATTAATTAATTTTATAGGAGTATTATTGTGGAAATGTTAGATTCATAGATTAATGAATTATGAATATATTTTAATGAATGGGACATAAATAATATTTTTAAGCATCTCAAAATTGAAGTACATACTCTTGTGTGGTAAGAAAATTATATAGTTAATTATGAAAAAAGGAAATATACAATTCTAAGTAGATGGGAATAATCTAATCATTTAATCTTGTTGGTAAGTAGATTGACACTTGAAATGACAATCTTCCTCTGTGTTTTAGAGAGGCAACTCTCTCATATGATAGGGGTGTTTGAAATTTTTATGTACTTTTCATCTGAAAGTACGCAAGGGTATGAAAGATTTATAATGATTGAAACTAATAGGGGAAACCCTCACTAACAAAGATACCAATATTACTGGAGTTTCACAAGAATGCTTAAAATTGAAATTTTTTCATCGCGAGGATCAAAGACTACACATAAGAAACCTAATAATGAACACATATCAAATCAAAATACATCCAATTCTAGATACCAAGAAATGAATAGATCTAAATAAACTTATTGAGATATGACAATTGTTTTTACAAATTGCTTTTGGGATAGCAAAGGTTATTATTAACATAACATACAAAGGGTCAATAACAACAATAAGAAAATTTCACGAGTGCAGCTCCAAAATTATTTTCCATTGCTTTTTGAATTATACAACTCCAAAATTTCCCTTATGTCAAACTTGTGAGAAGCCAAAAGTCCTTTACAATGCTTAGAGCCTTATATTTATACTCTTCCCCTATAACTACCTCATAACCAAATTGAAACCACCTTAGTAACTACTTCCACAAATTGTGGAAAGTAAAACTAGGCTTTATTAAAGTTAGAAAATTCTTAAATTTGAGCAACATAGTTTATTTTCTAACTTATTACAAAAGAGATAAAGTCACTATTACAAAATAATACATCAAAACATAACTAGTTACTTTGGCTTAATTAAAATAAGAAAATTACACAAATCAACTCCGTTTCATTTATCTACAATGTCGATAGTGTCCTTTGAAGAAGACTTTTGAGTTGCATCTTGCCTTTGTTGAAGAGAAACTATTGTCTTGAATTTCATAAATGCCTTGATAGCTAAGGCCATAAATTTATTTTTGGGGACAATTACATTCACCATTCTCAACTTCCAAATGGCATGCGATTTCTGAATATCCTCCATACTCTGATAATAGCTGGACAAGTAATCACTACATACGTCAAGTGCAACAAAAATGACACTTAACTTCCTCATCAAATCAATATTGAAAGATTGTTTGTTGAATAAATTTGTGTCATTCATCTTCTCAAAGCTGCCCTATATGACTTGGACATCCATACTTTGAATCTCATCCCTTATTGGTGCATCCATAATGTTTGATAAGAGATCATTTGAAACTTTCATCTTTATTTGTTCACAAGTTATCACCAATTTTTATTGCTCTACTATAACCTAGCTAATATTAATGAGTTTCCAATCTCTACTTAGAATCCACATATCAATTTTATTTTCTTCTACACTTGAGAAAATCTTGTGGGAAACCAAAAAATCAATATACATTTTGACCATTTCTTGAAGATCCTTTAGGATCCCTCGCGAAATTGTTTCTTCTTCTTTGATGTTTTCAGCTCCTTGGTAATTTCTTGTTTTACATCATCTATCTTTTCATGAGCTTCTCGAGCTTTGCCAATAAAGTCTAAGACATTTGGTTTTATTTTCTCTACCCATTTTTCAGTCATTTTCCCACATGTTGATACTTCTACACACTTTCCATGACTTCTTTTTGAATAATTCCTCCATGAAGAATGGGAACTACTGAGGAAAAATATACATCTAAGGGTGGAGTAGATGTGTCCAATATAGACTTGAGACATGAAGTTAATGCTTACACCTGCTATTTCAATTGATATTTAAAATGTTTCTCCTTCTCTATCCTTTGTATTAATTTGGCTGCAAATACTTGAAAATTATGGATATCACCATCATGCATTGAAGGACCAAGATCAACTTTAGTGATATCAAAATTACTCTCATCAACTTCATCTGCATTTTTCTTTGAAGTAGGTTGTGCCACTTCAACACATTAATTTCTAGATGGAGAATCCATTATCAATTGGATGCGTATTTAGCCTTCTTTGGATTTTCAGTCTTTTGGATTAAATTAGCCATCGTACCAAACTTAGGAGCAACTAGCCAAACCATTCTCTTTTTCTTCAATAAAATTTATTGCAACCATGATGAAGAAGGCACCTGTGAAGAACCTAGAATATCCACAATTGATGATTCTGATGATACTGAAACAATAGAGACAACTGGCAAAGAAGTTTCATTAGGAGGATCATTGTTGACTGTATTTTGAGACGAGAAATAAGATTGTCATGATAAGGTGATAGGAGAAGAATAGAAGGTGAGATAGAGGGAATTAATTCTTCCTCATTAGGATCACTTTGATGATCTACGTATCCCATTTCTTCTGTAACCTATTGAATTGGGTTCATGCCTTTTCTTTCAAATTTGACCTCTTTCTTATTATTTTTGGATCACTCTCACATAAACTTGTAAGATTACCTCCTATTCGGATCCTTGTCATCACCACCACCCCGAACACTATGCTGAGAATTGAGAATTGAAATAGAAACCTATGAAATAGTTGAAGAAGAAGATCCTGAGTGTCACTCCTTTTCATTGATGAACTATCTTTATCCTTCGGTCTTGTAGAACTGTGGCTTCAAGTATCTTCCTCCTTGACCATTCTTCTGATCTCTTGATGACGTGAGTTGTCCTCTCACCCAATTATATCAATTCTTGACCTCCTTGTCCTCCTTCAGTCTTGTAGAACTGTGGCTTCAAGTATCTTCCTCCTTGACCATTCTTCTGATCTCTTGATGACGTGAGTTGTCCTCTCACCCAATTATATCAATTCTTGACTTGCCCAATTTATAGGCAGTAAAGGTAACACTTGAATCTTTTCAAAATAAATAGGATCGATTAAACCTAATCCATCATCTTCTATGCTAGTTACCTCCCATCCTAGCTTGAACTCTGTGATTTTCTCAATGGTAAACCTCATCCAATCCCTTCTCCAAACCTCAAAATCATCTTCACAATATTCCCATAAATCTTCAATTTCTATAAAATGACAATAGCCTACGCCAAGGTGCAAATTGTCTCTGACATACCATTTTCCATCAAAAGGAATCTCATCTTATAAACACCCATATTTAGTTTGAAATTGTTGTCTCGATGTTCTAAGCATTTGAAGAAGACTTGCAACTGTAGTAACCAAGGCCTAGAGGAAAATGAATGCCATTTTTCCTTCTATCCCTGCATGCTTTATTGATTCGTTCAATTTTCCTACATACTTCAATTAGAACCAATTTGTTATCCATGTATTTTGGCAACATATAAGGATATTTGTCAAACCCCCCAATCCATATATATGTAAACCTTGGAAATTGGATAAAGTAATTCTAATATTGTTTGATCAATATTGATGCCTCTAGAGAAATTCTAAGTCTAGTATTCCCTTGGAGTTCTCTCACTGTCAACATAGTGAAAACATCATTAATCCTGCGAAAATACTTGTAACTTTCCTCTAGTTTCAACTGATAATAAAAATCATAGATTTGGGTTGTGTTATCAAATATCCCACTGCTACTGAGACTTGGCCAAATCTTCATACTTGCAATAGCATATATGAGGTAAGAGGACATGTAAAAGTATTGATTTGTCTCAAATTGAGTTATCTGATTCTGTAAGTTGTCACTAATGATACCTCCCCAATCAATAAATTAGTTACCTGCACATATGATGGTAATAAACAGGTACATCCACCTTTCAAAATGATCTAAGGCTTTATTCCCAATTAACTTGTTTAGAAGTATTGCCATATTTGAAACATCTTCAACAAATAGGGACCTCAAATGAGATTTTCCATTTTTGGATGCCAACAACAAATGTTTTGCTATGGTAATAAGGTATCGCTCTTTATTCTCAACAAGATATTTCTAGGATGAGTTCGGAACATTGGACAACTACTGAATACCCTGCTACATTCACTAACCCACTTTCATATACCTTATGTGCAAATTGAGACCTCTTCCCTTCTTTCATGCTTTCCAAAAAAATCGAAGAAGTGTGCTTTGAGAATAGAGATGAATAGAGATGTCCTCATAGCCTTGCTATTTATACTTCATTTTCACATAAATCCACCATTGTAAAATTTACTATACTGAAAAGTCACTCCTTCCGTTGCCAAGTGCAAGGTGATTAAAGAACCTATTTTCCACTATTTTAAGCTTTGACTCCGGCAATTTTTTATTTTTTAAATGTTTCACCTCAAATATGAAAATAAGCCTATGTTGAGCAAACACTAACTTTGCCTATACCACTGCCAATTATGTCTATCTTGCTAATTGCATCTGCTTGAAGTTTCCAACACCCTTATCAACAGACCCATTTTATGCATATAATTGTTTACGCTTTCATCCTTTGCATACAAGGCGGTCAAGATGAACGTGATCAAAACATTTGACAAAAATATCCAATCTATTATTGTTGAATGGATATTTTAGCCGATAGGCTATATATAGTGTGAGATTGGCGCCGTGAAATTGTCTTACGCCAGGAAGTTGTCTCACACCGGGTTTTTCCGCCGGAAAAACCTCGCCTGGTACATTTCGACGCTGGGAAATGTGGCCGCCTGGGGTTAAACGAATGTCTGTAACGTTCAGTTTTTACTGCTGGCGCATCTCTGTGTTTTCACCTATCCACCTCATGCTGCCTGGCGCTGCTACAGAGGTGCTTGGCGCTTGCGTCGCAGCTACTTCGTTGTGGCGAATGTTTAGTATTAAATTCCTTTAGCGTTACGTACCGTTTACTGCGAATAGATTGAGGCCCATCTAGGGTTTCAGGTGATTTAGCGTGGAGGGAAAAAAATCAAATTCGAGATTAATCATAACACAATCCCTAACCTAAACCCTAACATCTCTTATTCTCGATTATTTGGTTCTTCACTCGCTATATTTTCAAACTGCTCCTCATAATTTAGAAGCCGCAAACATCTTGTGCAAGTCAGAGTAATCTGTAAGCGAGGAGAATATATATTTTTTCTGTGGTAGTCTACAATGGAGTTTTGGGGTAAGCCTTCGACTATTATTTCAAAGGCATCATTTTCGCTCTATTTCTGTTTTAATTTGCTGCAAAGTTCAGTTTTTCAGTTTGTTTATCAATGCTGTGGACAGAGTACATTTCTGGGCAATAGCAAACTAAACAGATATACAACAAATTCCTCTGCACAGAGTAGTGGCTTGTTTTGTGTCTGCACATTGAAAAATTGCATGATTAGTGTTACAAGAAAAGATGAACATAATGTTTCATAAGGAGGTTTAAAACATTGTATCATGAAACACATACTTCCTGCCAAAAATGTACAAAAGGCTTTTGGGAGTAGTAGCATAGTTTTAATAAATTGCAGCAGTTGCTAAATTCTGCCCTGTATCTTCCTGCATATTTAGGAACTATCTCCAAGTTGATTAGTATGTAGTTCCCAGGGAATAATTGCATTGAATTTGATTTTGTTTGGCATAATATCCCTAACAGAATGTTGTTTAAACTTTAACATGTGTACTGTTCTTGTATTATATCTAAGAACACTTCTTTACATTATCACCGGAGCACAGGATTTTAAACAAGAGTCATTAGTTATTGTCTAGCATCTCCCTTTCAAAAGAAGAGCCAAGTGAGCAGGAAACATATTATCCATTTATTAAAGGACTTGCATCCTATGTGATTCATCCATTAGATCATCAATACTTGGCATTGGGAAGCTATTCTTTGTGGTTCTCTCATTCAATGCCCAGTAATCTATTGCTAGCCAATCTTTCTTCCTTAATAATATAACTGGTGCTGCATATAGACTTTTAGCCTCTTATAATTTCCATCTTGATTGAAGTTATCCATATAGCTTTTACCATTATTGGACCCTTATTAGGATCAACTTGTAAATACTATCAGTTATGTATAATACCCTTGTAAATACTTGTGTTCCTCACAAAGAGTGGAAAAGTGCAATTTGAGTTTCACAACAAATAAAGCTCTATGGCATCAAGTCTGGTAAGGCAACTTCGATTACAGAGAGATCTGGTGTAATACCAAATATCTTAATTTTCAAAGCCCTTCATAAAGGTGGGGCGCCAACGAGCACCATGACATGATGTAACTGGCAAAGATGAGGTTGGTATCGGAGAGCCACTTTTTCTAATTTGATGAAAATATATGAGATTCATGGTTACAATTAAAACTTATCAATAGCTAGATTTGTTTGAGCTCCATTCCTACCTAAGTTGAATTTAGTTGCTCATCAAATGAAACACATCCTCAAAATGTGATCGGCCTATCAGGAGGACATAGATACATAGATAAAATCATTAAACAATAGGGAACCTGGTGAATTGCCCCAATTTAGTTTTGATATCCATCAATGTAGGATGTTCTGTGCAAACAATAGTTCTAACAAACTCACAAGAAAAAGAAAGAATTTTTGCAGCTCACATGCTGAGTTTTGTACAAAAAATTTGCTAGCTTTTCACAAGTAACTCTACAAGTCTTCACCTGCAACTTGGTTGCCAAAGGAAATCATAAACATTGTCAAAACCCTCTTCTTTTGTGTTTTTTAATCATTTTCATCTTCCTCATAAGGATCTCAGAAGAGTGGACTGGTTGTTGGGTGACAAAGGATTTATTGACATTTGGTTAAACAATAAAATTATGCAAAATAGTATGAACCTTGAAGACCCCTGCTTCTCCAGACTCCACAAAGGGTGTTGCTCCCTGGCCCTGTTGAGAGCTGCTACCTCCAAACCCCTGATCTGGTTTTATAATGTAAAAAATAAATATTGCTTTGGGCTGCCCTGGATAGAAAAGAAAAAAAAATTCTCCCTTTATTTGGCTTGCTATAAAAATCAGTGTTCTTCCCCTGTTTTTATGAATTTTTTATTGGTTTCAGTGTCCTTATTAAATTATGAGTAATTGAGTTCCATTTATACTTTTTGTTTGCTAAGTCAATACCAAATCTGAGTAATGTTACTATGATCAAAATAGATTTGCGTGTTCTCCAAATTCATTCCTTACATGTCTCATACATTATTTAAGTTTATTTTATGTATTAATATTAAAAAAAAATTGCCCAGTTTTTGCCTAGTCCCAAACAAGAAGAAAAACCACAACCACGCATCCTTCATATCAAGCCTAAAGAAGCAGCAGGAACCAATAAGCTTGTTTAGGCTATTCACCATCTCCTTCCAAGTATGTTGACGCGAACAACAATTTTTGTATATTCTATTTTTGTACTCTGTTGGTTTACAGTTCGTACAATTACAGACTCTCACAGTAAGTCACAATCCATATCCAATGAGTCCCAAACACTTCAAATTCAACACTCTCGTCCATCAATGCTGTGGACAGAGTACATTTCTTTTATAAAAACAAGCAATAAGTACAGAGTCAATATGGGGTAGGTTTGCGAATGTTTCTTTCATTGTTGGTATTGTGCATAAGATTTTTATGATGGATATTTGGTAATGCTGTTTCTTAGGCTTATATTTTCCCCATATGATAAATTGCAGAGTTTGTACAAGCTTAGGAACATTTTTAAGACGAGGACATGATAAAATTATAAGAGGCATTGATAAAAGAATTGCTGATTTGACCTTCATACCAATAGGCATGTAGCTGTTGATTTGTTCATCCTTAATGCTCTTTTCTAAAATTTCAATTCCAGTATCTATCATGTGTTCTTGCTATTTTGACTCAGTGTTATAGCTATAATTTTTGTTTCTTACATTTGCACTGCTATTCAGGCACCTTCTTTTAGGGTTGAAGAAGCCAATTTATAACAAGTAGCTAATCAGTTGAAGGAACTTTTTAGAATAATCTGAAAATATGATTCATTCTCTTTTTATTTTCTTTGGTAACATGCATGTGTTGAAAGCCCCTGTATAAGGCAATATAAGGCATTCAAAGAGGACTATGGTTAGTTTGAGTTGTTCACTGTTATAAATTGGAAGAATTGTCTCTAACAAGGTTGGACGTATGCCTTTGAAGGACATTTTGGAGAACAATGGCCATTGAAGATTATATGTCATCCTTATGCCTCTTGGTGAAAATGGTGATATGTCAGAGTTGTGAGTATAATTGATTGCAAAAATCATAAGACTTTTGTCTCTAGAAAAAAAGTGTTTATTAGTGCCTATTATTACTGTTATTATTATTATTATTTGATTGTTAAATTTACCTATGTTTATTAGTGCCTATTATTACTGTTATTATTATTATTTTTTGATTGTTAAATTTACCTACTGGGGTGTCCTTCAATTTAGAATCCACAATGTGGGGTTGGGGGGGCTATCTATTCTATGATTCTATCACATTCACCTAGGACTTGCACTTGGCCTTGTTCGTTGGGGTATGTGACACCCAGAAATGGATGTAGCAGTTTACTTGCTTAAAACATTCAACATTCGTGAGTTAAGGGTTTCAGTTTGGTTTGCATAAGCATTGAGGAACTTGCCAATACAATACTCATCAGTTCTAAAACCCTAGATTTGAGCACACAGGCAACCCTAGGTCAGTACATCTGGTAACAAGGTTTTTGCTATTTTATTCTAAAATTAATTTGTTGCAATTGAAAAATTCTTTGGAGGTCTATAATATTTAGACGTTTAATAGTGAAATTCATTTAGCTAGATGTGTGGTATTTGCTATTGATTGCTTCAGAAACTGGAGCGGTACAACTAACAAAGATATTTGATCTTTTTAATTCTATTTTTTGAGACAGCTAGAAGTTCTATCAGAACTTTAGCAAAGAATTTGTTTCATTTTATTAGTTGAGACTGATACTATTTTGTTGATTATTCAACTATAGTTGTATTGTGACCTAATGTGCTTTCAGGTTTCACTGAATTGTTTTGGTCACTTTTGGACATTAATATAATTTATTTTTCTTTGTTTTTAAAGTAATTGGTAATAAGCAATAACGTGTTTCTCTTTTGTGGATGTGTTTAGCTACATGACAGATTTATGAAAGTATTGTTCTGACAGGCATATATACTTGAAATGCTGTGCAGATAACCCTTATTATGTTGTAGAACAATGGCTTCTGAAGGTAGGGCTCCCAATGACATATAGGGAACAAGTTGTAGAATTTATTTTGCAAAATACAGGACATGCAAATGTTCATCTTGACAAGACTTCTATCCTCTTTATGTTACGTTCAACAATGCTTGCATTCCTAATCAGGAATGCAATGAAGATGATGAACTATTAATTGTTTTCCTGATTGAGATGTTTTGTACAGTTTTAACTTTTTGACCTCCAAAATTTGATCAGATGTCTATATTGTGCAGCTAATGCTTATGTGCCTGGACAAGAATCGTCTTTAGTGTCAGGTTTTATCTACTCTTCACCAGAATTCTTTGATATATAATTTGTTGAAGAATATACAATGGTGAACAATTCAGATATACTACAGAAATGACAGTCTAAGATTGTTTTTCTTGGTCCATACTAGATCTTTGTGAGAAAGTCTTTCAGTTATTGTTTGTTGAGGCTGTTGACTGATGCATTCTTATTATTTCTAACATGTTTGATATTTCTAAACATTAGTAGGTGAGACTCAAAAATATAATTTCAAGCATCTTCCAAAGGTAATGGATATGTTTCCTACTTAGTGTTTACCTGAGTGAATCTCTTATATAAGAACAAATTTATATGTTTGGTTGCTGGCTTCCTATTAAACTGAATCTTTTGGTTGCTTTTTCTTTAATGAAAGAATTCTATAATTGATCCATTTGAAAATTGCTGCTCTGTCAGCTTCCATTTTCTAATTATGAGATGATATCATATTGATTCTTTTACTAATGAAGGAACTTTGCTTACTTGATCTTTCCGCAAAGAAAGAACTAATCTTGACTGTACTTTTACTCCACCTCTTAATATCGTATTTAATTTCTGTAAAGGGAAGTGAATTAGAATGCTGAGTCAGCGATGAACAATTGAAGTTTTGTTATAGAGTTTCAGTGCTCAAAATGTTTTCAATGATCTAGATTTGAAGAATTTTGTCATTTTTTTTTTTTGAAATTTCATTCTATATAAAGCTGCAAATAGGGTATGCTGGGGTTGGATCTATTTTGGAACAACCCCAATGCAAGTCGCTGCCTCTGCTTACCACCGCCTAAGCTGAGTAATAATAATCCTTGAGAATGAGGATGCATGGTTGGGGTTGGCTTTTCAAAATGTTGCGACTGGAGGTTTCAAAAATCAGATCCAGTGGAAGCTTGAGAATTGGGACAATGTCCTTTTTAGCTAGACAATTCTCGAGAATGCCGATGGAAACCTTGTCAAAGGTGTAAAGTTGGTGGAGAAACATCAACCTGTTCAACTTCTTCCTCTCAAAAATTCACAAAGTTACTGTCAGAGCTTTGCGTGGGAGATCAATAAAGAAGCCTGATATGGCTCTTATAAAAATCCTCATTTAATTATTGATATTTATTTGGTAAATAGCTTGTTATATGATTTTTTCAAAAACTTTCAAAATATTACTGCTCCAATTGAATTTAGTAGTATAAAAATAATTTTACTACTTCAATTGAATTTAGTAGTATAAAAATAATTTATTTAAGATTTGTGTCAATTGAAAAAAAGGGGGCACTGATTAATTTTTATTGCATAGCTGGGCCGATCTCAACCTTGAGGTATTGTAATTCATAATTCTATTGAGTAATTTTGATTTGAGTTTTAGAAATTGAAGGATTAATATATTTTTTTGACAATGTTCAGCAAAACTATTTATTATTTTGATTACTATTCTCCAATTTTGGGAGGTTGTACAAATTTTTATTTTTATGAGACAGATAATGTGGTCCACTGTGTGTGACAGGAGCAGCTGGGTATGTGGGGTCATAAATTATTATGAGTTTCATCACCAATGTAAAAAATCATGAAATGAAATCAAGTGCGAATCTAATGCATAAAAGGGTAAGAAGAATACAGGGCAGTCATCAGGAAGAGCAATTGTTGTATGATAGTCTGCAGTACTACAAGGAGTTTTATTCAACAGTATATAGGAGATTAGTATCATAAGGTAAAATGAGAGGACATCATACTATAAAAACACAAAGTCAATTATATTTTTCTATAAACATAATAGGACAGGACAGTGAAGACACAATATCTCTATAGGACAGTCATAATCATAGACTTCACGAGAAGGAAATGGTGAGAATAATATATTATAACAATGTATATAAAGTGGTATGAATATGTGATAGTACTAATGAAGCATTCACAAGCTAGACATCATGAATTTCATGACTATATTTCGATGACAAACTCTACACAAGCCTGAAGCATGACAAACCAAAGTCATAAAGATTCAGGGATAGTGTAATCTCCATAAAGGACAAAGTAATGGTAAAGCACACCACTGGATAGTTGAAGACATAGGAGGACAGTCCAAGTATAAATGTGTGAGAATGAGAAGGACAGTGACTATAAACATTCATGGCTTGGTATGGTAGGAAAATAGTGCTATTCCATGGGGTCAATTCCATGCTCCCAAATCTTATGACTATTTTCTCATTTGAAACGACGACTCTTGCTGGGTTGCATACTGGACTATTCAGGAAATTATATAATACTATCGGCGTATTCCTTCCAGCTCCCCCGGCTGCAAGTGCTAGTCATACTTTACTCCAAAGCTCCGAGATGGCACAGGTAATAAAGATGATGGCGTGGAGACTTTTAAATAATCTTAAGCAGATCTATTTCATGCCTAATCTGCAATCATGGTATTCCACAGAACCACAGTTCACTCACCTAGTTTATGCTCCCAAAGCTGTGTGTGCATGTCCTTCAACCATTGCTTGCCAAGAGATAATATTTCTTAGAGGCATTCTTTCAAACAGTTTACGTACCTTCTCTATCGCATCATCTCTATGGTGCAAACTTGTCTCTATTTTCACTTTTTGCATACACGTCAACCAGAGCAATTTCAATTACCATATCTGAAATAATCCCTGAAATGTTGATTATATGCAAGTCATGGAGGACGTCAGCAGCGGTGGAGGAATTTGGTTTGACACCTGCAATTTACATTTGCTTGGAGCTTCTGAAGCCTTTTAACAAATCGATTTTGTGTTTATCCTGCAATATTTATCGTGCCTTTCCCATTGAACAGCTGCGCCATAATCTGCAATGATTTCGACCCCTGAAACCACATTCTTTTCAGGCATTTAGTCAAAAACTTCGCGTGCCTACCCTGCATTTTCCATCACGCCTATTTGATACAATTATTTGAGGCATTTTGTCATACAGTTCGCGTTCCTTCTCTATGCTCCCACAATTTGCATGCATGTTTACCATAGCAGTTGGGTGTCTGGCTTACTTCCTGATTGTTGTATTTGCTCAAATAATTGAAGCGCTTCCCTGTCCCAGCCTTCTTGAATATATCCTGCAATAATTGCATTCTGTGAGACTACATTTGAATGACAAACATTTTCAAACAATTCGCATGCTAGAGACCACATTTTGTCTGCATGTTTACCATGCTACTGTGCACAAAAACATTCTTTCCACTGATCCTTAATGGATGTCCATGTGATGTTCCATAGATCCTTTTTTTAGCGTAGGCTGGGTGAGCTGGATAGCGGCGTGACTCCATGCTCCAAGCACTTTAATTTTTAGCTTTGCTGCAAATAATAGGAGTCTATGCCCCTTTAAATGCTCATAGGTTAGAAATCTTTAAAAATTGAGGAAGCAAATTAACTGGAAAATGCAATTTTTGTGAGCAATGAGGTTAGAAATTGGAAAAATGTGAGCAATAGGGGTTAGGAATTAGCGAAAAGCGAGTAATAAGATTTAACGAAGAGAGAATATATAAATCCCACTCTCTCGATAAAAAAAAATTAAATGAACAAAAAAACCTCCTTTTACCATTATTTAAAAATTTAGAGAAGTTTTAAAATAATTCTATATGTTTTTGGATAACCCCCTTGATTATTCCTCAATGCCTTGAAACCAAAACCCACCTTACTTTCATGTGTTAAATCCTTTTTATTTGATTTTTTTTTTAATAATAAAAAAACCATGACAAAAAAAACTCAGAAAAATAACTTCGTTTCGATCAACTAAATCTTAAATTTTAATGATTTCTGATATTTGATCGAAAAAATTGAAACTTTAAATTTTCTCAATCTAAGAATTGGGTTGCTACAAAAACTAGCCACATTGCTCAGAAAACCCCCAAGAACACCTCCCTAAGACAAATTCTTCCATAAATATAGAATTTTAAAAAATTAATTGTTTTCGCATTTTCACCAATGTAGAGGTCAATTTTGAGCACAATTGGAAACATACATAAAACAAATTTCAATTTGACATTTGACATATGGGTTGACATCATCGACCTGTACTAACCAATTGGACTTGGGGATTATAATTTGAGATTGACAATTTGTGAAAATGAGGTATGGTTTAACTAACTGACAATAGGGTTTTCAAAACAACAACCTCCAAGAATGCTCAAAGCGAATGATCCGAGAGACACCATAGGGACACTGATTATCAACGAAACAAATGATGATTTAATGTGACAATTTTGAAAATGGACAAGCCAAAAATCAGGGGGATAACAAATCCATATAAATTTCCATTCCATTTGACACAAAATTGATCAAAATATTAAATAGATTTATTTTAAACAAACAAGTGGGAAAAGTGTGTTGGAGCATGCTAACTAATTTAGGAGGCAATCTATGTTTAATTACATGGAATTGGACAAGGAAGACAAGCTCATGAAGTATCTTAGAGGGATTCATACACAAATATTAAGTGTGGTGGTTATCACCAATTTAAAGGACTTGGATGCAATATGTGTCCAAGTATATTATGTCGAGGAGGGGAAGAAAATAAACCAAGGAGAGCCTACCATTCAAAAGAATAAGAATCTTAAAGGTAATTGGAAGGTAGGAATGACTAACATTGTTGTATATAATGATAAGAAAATAAAAAATAATTGAATTTATTAAAAAATACATGGACATGTATATTCTAATTGTTGGAAATTATATCCTAAGCTTCATCTAAAAAAAAATATTTCAAAATAAGAGGACTTAAAAAACTCCATGGTAACTATATAAGAGGAAATTAAGAGAGTATATTTATAATTTAGATGATAGGCTTCGATGCATAGCCAACAACACTAATGAAAATGATAAAATTGAAGAGAAAAATATATTTTTAGTGAAATTATAATTAAATAATCTAAGGGTCAATACATTGGCAGATCCTAGTTATAATGTAATCTAATGTTTGAAGAATTGATTAAAAGGCTTGGTTTATGTTGTACCCAAACCAATTTTTTTGCTTCATCAAGGCATTTTGCATAAAAGAATCTAAACCTTGCTAAAATGATGTCAAATATAGTTTTTTGGGCAATATCAAGCATGGAGTTTGGTCAGTGTTGTGTCAGTTAAAAGCAACAAATAAGCAGTATCCATTGATCAGAACCTGAATCGGGGACTCAAATGAGGCATTTCACGATGGAGGAGAATTTCACAATGACAATTATACCTTTGCATGGTCATTTCAGTGACCAAGACAAAGATTTCAGTGATCAATTTATGAGGATTTCTTAGGCAAAATCAAAATTGCACCCCTATAGCTCAGGGGCGCCCTTCTCTTTGAAGGCCTAGATTTTGTGGCATGTGCTCATAAACATAGTCAATCTCTTCAGACTTAGCCCAGTTATCCGTCAAGCTATCCTGCGAGGTTATTCGAGGTCTACAACTCTTGTAACTGACGTTAGAAGCTGAGGTTTAGGAGATTGTAGTTAGCAAGAGTTGATCAGTTTTCAGCTTTTTGCGCCCCTATAGCCCAAGGGCATCCTTCTTAAATAGGGGCTAGATCTTGGCATTCCTACTTGTTGATGCATTCAATCTCTTCACGATTAGTCTGGCTATCTGACGAGCTATCAAATGCAGACATCCGTGACCTAGAGCTCCGACAGTCAAGATTAGAAGATGAGGTTATGAGGAGGCTTCATATCACAAAAAGTTCTCTAATGGTAAAACTGCGCCCCTGTAGCTCAGGGACACCCTCCAAAATGACCCCTAAGATGAATGAGTTTGCAGTTAAGGTCTTCCTAACATCTGTGCTACTCTAGTCCGGTTTCACAACACACCAGTCAGCCTGTCAATTTGATATTCTGAGAGATCGTGGCAAAGATTCTACCAGGCATGTAAATCAGCAGGTGGAGAAACATGAAACATACACTGTAGCCTTTGTAGGCCAGGGGCGCCTAGCCTTTAGGCCTGTCAGATGGGGTTATTTGCTTTCGAAGTCTTCACAGGACTTGTGCGCAATTACTCCAGCTATCCAATGAGCCTAGCTGCCAGCCTTCAGGATTTGGCAAACGCTCGTACATGCGAGGTCTTTGCAAAATACTGAAAAATGAAGATAGCTTGAAAAATGGCTAAGCCTGGTTGTATATTTCATCTTGGGAAAGACACCCTTCTCTTTGAGGTCTTAGAAGTAGTTTTCTTGCTTTGTCGCCTCTAGAGACATCTCTCGTAGGGCCTTCTAGCTACGCGTTGAGACAGATGGTGCGCGAATCAGGTCAACCCAACTCCCGATATCAGAGGTCAAAGAAGGGCATCTGGTTGAGTGTTGTAATTTTGTCAAAATGGTGTTTGAGCCTTTTCAAGCCAGGGGCACCCTTGCTTTTGAGGTCCTTAATACAACTTTCAGGTGCCTTATGTATATTCGTTGGATGTAGAATACCTCTAGTCACTTAGTGAGCCTACCATCTAGTCAGTAGGGTTCACCGTTCATCGTCAGTAGCCGTTTGAAACGTCAGATGGCAAAATGGAGAAATGGCTAAGTTTGGTGTCGTAAAATCAATTTAATCAAAGGTGCCTAATTTTTTGAGGTGTTAAACGTTGATTTTAGCAGTGATGACTCCCAGCAGACATTTCTTCCTTGCTCTGCAGGCTTCGCAATGAATATTCCTACTCAGTCTCAGCATCATCTGGTCACCTAAAAATCATTGTTGAATATGGTCAGTTGTAACTTTGTAGTCAGCTACAAAGTAGGAAGTTAGTAAAAACGTAATATCTTGAGCAAATGGACGCCTATGAGGACAAATGAGGACTTTTCGAAATCAGTGAAGTTTTCCAGATGAATCCAAGAGCTTCACGTGGTTTGTCAACTAATTAAAATAATATTAAATATTTATTTTGCATATTTGAGCATTAAATGGCGATTTTCTCAAATTGGCGCCTCTTTGTGCTGGATTTTCAAAATTGCATGATGAATATTTTTATTATTATTTTATTCCGGACTTCAAGTCAGTCTCAGTTCGAACTGGAGGGGTCCAATCAGAAGCATTCTATTTTAGTCGAGGGTTTTAAATCTTGCAGTCAGCATTATGGTGTGAATTTACTCTATTTAAACATGGCGCCTATCATTTAACTCATCATTCAGCCAAAGAAATTCGTATTTCTTCAAGGAAAAGGTGATTTTCTTCACAGGTTGGGTGATTTTATCAGTTTTCAGTGGTGATTTCATCAAAAAATTCCTTTTGCAGGTGCAGGTTCACAATTTATCAACAAATTTGAGAAACAGGTGGCGACTTTGACAAAGAGAGACACTCAAACAATATCTTTTCTCCTCTCAAATTCTCCAAATTCTCTCAGATTTCAATTCGCATGTTCCTAAAATTGGAAATTTTTTGAAAATTTGATCATCTGGATCAATTCTATATAGCTTCCTCGAATTAAATTCATGTGCTTGAATTTTCATGAATTTTTAACTCTAGAGCATCAGTTCTCGAGTTTCTAATTTTCTCAACTAAAAATTCCTTGCATGGTCAAGTAGAAGTTAGATTTTCGCATTTTTGACGTTCTGGGTTGTCTTAAAATCTTTTTCTGGGTAGGCTATTTTTAGCTCTCCAAAAATCTTGTCAGAACATAGTCAAGTTCACAGTCAATGGGTGAGTTTTTCAAAATGCAGTACACTTAGCTCGAATATAGGACTAAATCAGTCCTTACTCATGACTTCATCAAGACAGTTGAGACGAATCTCCACAAGGTGCTGCCAAAGGTAGTCTTAGATCCAGTCAAGATCAGAGATTTAATTATTCAGAACATTTAGTAGTCCGGGTTACTTGAGGCTGCTTCCATACCTATCTCCGCTCATTGTGTTGAGTTCATGATGTCTTGTATTAAGCATTACAACTCTGCTACTCGTGAGATTGTGTCAGTAGATGGACAAGTCATTTGTAGTCTCAAGCCTTTGGACGTTGAAAGAAGTTTTGGTATCCCTCAACACCCGAATAGTTTGGTCATTTCTATGGAGCAGTGTGAGCATGCATTCAACGCTAATGTAGACAAGTGCCAAAACAAGATGGCAGAACGATGGTTAAAGCAAGCGAAGAATAAATTGCCAAACAATGTGGGTCATGGTGAGTACAAGGATGAATACGTGGTTCTAATCACACTCTTGAATCGTGTCTCAGGTCATTCACATGCAAATGCTTTCCAACCCTGGATGTATTACATCATTGGTCACATCATATCTAGATAGGAGCATTATGATTGGGCATCCTTCATCAGTGATGTTATCCACAACAAAATCACTGGTTTCCTAGTTGCCCACGAGTTCCACATGTGTTCTTACCTCGTGTACTTGATTGCTTATCAGGGCCAGTTTTGAGGGTTAAACACCATTGGAATTCTCAGTGTTCAGAAAGTCTATCACTATTATGATCAGCTTGAGTTCACTACGGCTGAATGTCACTTCAAGCGTGTTCAGGAGGCTTTCCTGACTTATACAGTGAGAAATTTGGACAGGGAGTTGCATGTTTGTATCTCGACAGTTGCTAGAGCGGCGATGGATGGTTGGGTAGATTGGCTCATTCAGTTACCGACATACACCTATATCTGAGTATATGGATTTATAGGAAATCCAGCCATGCTTCCATGCTATCCTTTGAATATAACAGTCTTTATGGAGTTCCTAAGGCAGTTACATGATGTTCATTGTCATTTATGTCACAAGTATAAACCAGCTACTAATTTTCCCTTTTAGTTTGGAATATATTGGCGCAAGATGATAGTTGATGCCAAAGTTGTAGGATAGGACCTAGAGAGGTATCATCTCACGTATCTTGTTGAGGTACATGCCTATGATCCTTGGGGTCATTACACAGCATGCCTCGATGGTTGCGCATATCATAAGCCTTCTATGGAAGACTATTGGGAAAATTGCGTGGACGACTTCGAGGTCCGCAAACGTAGCTACGATCGCTTCTCTCTCTCACATATTTCTGTATTCTTGGCAGAAGATGTGGGAGAAGTCCTTCCTTAGTTTTTCAGAGAGTAGGTTGACACATAGCCACTACCAATAGTTGATTGGTACACCAAGGAGTATGTGATAGTAAATGAGAGGTCAAGTAGAGTTATTCAGAATAATATACTTTACCTTGAGAACAAGAAGATTAGGAGGGTAAATGTGCCTAGAGTAGAGCTGCTAGTGGTGGATCCTTTGCTACCTTCCTCGTCAAAACCTAAACAGAAGAAGATGAGTAACCCTCCCAAGAAAAGTCAAGCGCCAAACAGTTAAAAAGGAAAGGCGCTTGTCATTGATACATACAGAGAGCCTATTAGACATCCTGTCACAGAGCCATTTCAGAGGCCAGTTCAGAGTCTACCAGTGCCTGAGATTCAACCTCAAGTTCCTATACCAATTCCAGAGCAGTCACCAATCCTGATTCATATCGAATTGGATTTAGAATCCCCATCTTGCAACAACTCCTCTACATATTCACTCTCGTCAGAGCCTCTTGTTGCTAGTACAGATCCTTCCAGTAGCATTAGCCGAGACTAGTCTTGGATTGAAACTCAACTGGGAAGGAAGAGGAGGCAACCATCCTATGTCCTTAATCATTCATACTTTGATTAGGTTTACCAAGATGCGTCAGACAAGAGGATGAAGAACATGGTCCATGTGGAGAGGAATACTGATATGTAGGTCATCATTGAGACTGTTATACCTCCATAGGGGAAGAATTTGGAAGAATTGGAATCTTAGGACTTCGAGGTTATCACAGTCAACCTTGGTCGTAGCACATGCCAGACTTAGGTTGATCTTCTACAGGTTGCTACAGACAGTGCCAGGGATAGAATGCTAAAGGATGAAGAAGACAAGGAAACCCTCAAGGTTGAAATTAGACAGCTTTGTTAGTACATTTCTAGCCTTGTACATAGGTCAGATGTTACCACCATACTCCCACCAATGCTTGAGCCTCCAGCAGAATAGGGCCAGCTTAATCACCTGGTTGCATATGATAAGCGTTTGGAGGAATGGGAGGAGGAGTTTGTTTCTAGAGGCTGTTCCATGCTTATAGAGCTATATTAGTTGCAGTACAATGCATGAGAGTTCCGTCTACGTCTCCAAGATGAGGAGTGAGACATGGCGATTAGTAGACCTCGGGATGAGATTATGATTGCTCACCTAAGTGTGGCATATGAATTAGTCACAAATGCAAAGGATAAAGAGGCTATCTACTCTTGGAAAACACAATTGGTTTTCAAGGCAAAGATAGAAGAAACTATGGCATCAGAGTTGGCTGAGAGTAGAGGGAAAGTTACTAGTGCACTCCGGTTTGTGAGAACCTTAGTATCTCACTTACCATGCCAGTATCATATTGAGGGCGGTGCATATGTTGAGCTTACTGATGTATAGTCAGAGCTCCAAGCACTCATTCATACTATTTTTAGTGGGGAGACCATTGGCTGTAAGATTAATCAGCTAACGGTCATGTCGGCATTGTTCGATGAAGCAACCAGGAGTAGAAGTGAACTTCAGTCCCAGATCACAGTTGGCAAGGAATTACTGCATAGACATAGCATACTTCAGCAGAGTATCAGAGCTCCAGACAGTGATGCAATTAACAATATCGTTTGGGGATTGGTTACTCAAGATCACGACCAATAGACTTCAGTTCCCACCTCTCAGGATAGACATTACACACAGGAGTTAAACTTGGTGTTAACTTTTCAAGTTAACTCGTTGTCTCATCTCATGCATGTCTATTTTGGGATTAGCTTTATTCAATTGGAGTTGTATTTAGGGTTTATGTTAACTAATGGTAGTATTCCAGTTAACTCACTTTCAATAAGGATGTGCATGCTTGCTCATTTTCCATTTAGATTAGTTTGTATTGATTAACTGATGGTAGCTTTCTAGTTAACTGTATAGTTTGCTTTATTAGGGTCTAGCAATAAATCTTGCATGCATTGCAAGACTATAGTTGACTCAAGGTGATTTTAGGGTTCCCTACACCTTTCGATGTCTATAAATAAGAGCTTTGCTCATTTGTACATAACTTTTGCATGAGAGAGAAATATATGTTGTGCCTACCTTGCCTTCAATATTGCCCATTTTGTATTTGTTCATGAGTTTCTACTACTATGATGAAATGTTATGCCACTTGGGTTTCATGCAATTATGATGGAAAATTCTTGCTTTAGTTAAATATAGTGGCTAGTTTGATCGTAGATTGTATGCGTGTCTCGCCTATGCAATTTATTGTCCTAGTTGGCTATCTTTCATGTTTTGTGTTCAATAAACTTGTTCAGATTGAGCTGATAGATGTGCCACCTTTCCCTCAAGTTGAGAATCTGTACTTGTTTATCATGTGATGTGTGTGAATAATAAGCCTATTCAAACAAGTAGATAGTCGTGCCACCTTGCCTTCACGTTGTGAGTCCGTACTCAGTTTATCGTCAGATAATCATTCCCACTCTGTTTCCTCATGCTTTGAATTCTTGAGGGGATTGGATAGTTAAGTTACTTAGTTTTGTGTGTTGTAGTTAAGTCTTACGAAACTAGAAAATACTTAGCTGCAAAGTATATAGTTTTCTTGAAAGCCTTGTACCTCTTACAACTGAGACAAAAAGATAGGATATAGTTTAGTTTATTTCCATTTTCAAGCACTTTTGTCAAGCACAATGAGGGTGCTTCCCCTCCTAATTTGAAGAGCACTCATTGCGTAGTGTGCATAGCTGTCCGTACCAACTTGCACTCTAGAGGTGTTAGTTGTTACGCCAACAGTTTAAAAAATAAAAATATAATCACACATATCCATTGGGTTGGGTGAGGCAGGGTGGAGGAATACATCTAAATAGAACACACATTTCAATTTGAGGTTTAAGTACAAAATAAATGGATGAGGTAGATGCAAATGTTATTCTTTCAGATACTTTTGATATTGTGCTTGGTAGTCGATATCCATATATTAGAGATGCAATCTTTGTGAAAAGGGATTGAAAATATAGATGGGACTCAAATGAAACCAAAGAAAGATTAAGTTGCAATGGTAAGATCTAGTTAAGTAGTTAAATTAACCCAGTAAATCAATATTTTTTTAATTTTTTAAGCAATTAAGAAAGATGATGAATTGGATATTTCTATTGTGACTAACTCTAAATAAAAAAATTGGATAAATTTCAGTAATCTTTTCAAAAGGTGTATCATGAGCCAAGGGGTTTCAACCAAAAACGAAGGTGGAACATGAGATTAAACTCTTACTCGAATCTCCTCTATCAAACATTACATTATATTGACATTCACATTTAGAAAGAAATGATGTTAAGAATAAACTTCAATAGTTGCTTGAACAAGGAGTCATACACCCTTGTACTCATCTTGTAGCTCACCCATTATGGTGGTGAAAGAATGATTTTTATGGGATGATGCGTTTTGACTATAAAAACAATAAATATCATTATTAAAAGTAGATATCCTCTTTTAAGAATATATGAATTGCTAGATTAATTTTGATATGTAAGATTTTTAAGTAAAACATTAAATCAATTTATCAATAGGTTCCAATGAAGGAGGAAGACATGTGGAAAATAAACCTATAAAATAAGGCAATATATTTATAAATTGTTACTTCTTCCTTTAGATTATTTTAATGTGCCAACTAGTTTTATGAGGATTATGAATCACATGTTAAGGAATTATAATACATGCATGCATGATTATATATCTAGATAACATCATAATTTTTAGTGCTACATGGGAATACCATCATATTCATATAAAGGGTGGGTGCAAAAAGATAGGGGGCCAAAAAGTGGCCAATTTTCCTAGATTTTTTTGAAAATCCATAACGTATTCACGTTATAGGTTCAACGTATTGAGCCTAAGGCTAGGTCACACCTAGCCTATAATGCACCTGCATTGTAACGCGATCGCATTATAACTGTTTATAACAAATAAAAAACAACATTCATCATTTTTCATTTCTACATTTTTCTCCAAGCCCGCAACCTTCAAACCCTCAAAAGTGTGCTTGTGTTCTTGGAGATCAAATTATTCATCAAATCATTCCCAAGTCTTCACAAAAATGCTACCATGACGTCGGGGGAGTGTTAGGAGTAAGTTTTGTGTAACATGCCAATTGTTTGAAACAAAAGTAAATTCACTAAATTTTAACCTCAAGTAAATAATCTATGTTCAAAACTCATAGCAATAATTTTTTTGATAAATTCAAAGACTACATGCACATTTGATATAACACATATTCCAGAATTTCCATTTGCATTATAATTGAATATTACAATCCTTCCAAAACATTAAAAACTCATGATAACATTTCTTGTATTACAAATTTCATAGAAATAGATATAAGAAAAAAATATGTATAGCTCCTTGAGCTTCATTAGCACTAGTAACAAATGGTCTAGGAAATCCCTTGCAAATTTCAACCACCAACTGATGAGGAGAAGCATTACTCAAGTGCTTTTCTGCCAACCACAGACTCAAATGCGGTCTCCCACACATCTACCACATATGGCAAGATGGCCTTACCCTTTGACAAAGAGATTGGTTGGAAAACCCCATAAAAAATAGCCTTCCCGAGATTAGTGTTGTGTCCTACAAACTAGAACCTAATCATATGGTAGCTACAACTATGAGTATGAAAATCCCGAACTAGAATGTCTATACTAGATCATAGTGAACTGGAAGTGTAAATAGTGGCTACTTACACTACTTTGGCCAAATTTTCATATAAAAAGTCAACTCTTCACTCACTACCTTAGCTCGATTTGGTTAATGACCATTCATGTACTATGCATAGGAAATTCCCTTCTTAAGGTAATCTTTAACCCTTGGAACAACCTATGATTATAACATTCCTACTAAGTAAATGTAACACATAAGCTACTTTCTTCATGGAAAAATCTAGTTCTAAGGTAATCAATGAACTTTCTATAGTTTGGATTACTCAAATAATTTGAAAACAAATACTTCATAAGCTATTCTAAGCTTCCTCCTTCCTAGTATATAACACTAATTAATGCATCCACTCCTTAATATGGAGTATGTACAAACACTCAAATAAGGTTCATAAAAATTAAGTAGATTAAGATTCTTACAAACATAATCTTTCCCTAACCTAGAAAATAAATCCATTTCAACGCACAAGACAACATCAACATTCAATCTTTTCAAAAACATATATAGGATAAGAGGACAAAATAACATGCCTGTAAAATGATAATTCCCAAATGAAATAAACTGACTTCCAAGCTCAATCCACTCCAAGAATCTTCAATAATTCTTCCAATCCACACAAAAATTCTCACAATAACTCACTTAACTCTCCTCACAAACAACTCTCAACTCAAACTAGAATAACTTAGATTAAAAACAATAGAATGCAAGTGAATAATGTGTCCACATAAGGTGATCTTCTCCCCTATTTATATAGAAATATGAGACTTATTTGCCTACAAATAAGCTATCTAGAATGACACTTCTCAACTATTAAGTTTGACTCAACAAATAATTTCAATTGGTGGTGGCATTTAAAATCAATACTCATCAAAAAAGAGCAGCATGTCATTTAAAAAAGAGACAACAAGAATACATTACATAAATGCAAGGTAAAAGATCAACAAGTCGACTCATAATATGCCAGCTTCTATTTGACTTGTTCTATATTTTACTTTGTCTTCCAACGTTGGACAACGCTTAACAATTTAGAATTCTATTTGCAATGTAGTTTTCATATTTTGGTGCCACCTAAATCCTTCCATCATGATTTTGGTGTTTGCTATGTGTTAGAAACATAATTTTATTAAAATTCTAAGGATTTTATCAATTAAAATCTGAAATTCCCTCTATCATTTTGATAAAAAGTCACATTACTGCCATCCATAAAGTCAATTTCTCCCTTTACCGTGATACCATTGCCATATTGGCCATCCCTCATAACATTCACATCATACCTCTCTACTGTAGCTCATTACCAAGTAGCTCGTGGTATGATGGTAAACGAAGCTACTACTATACACTGTAATCTTTACCCTTTACCGCTATACCTCGAGGGATCAAGACATAGTCCATGGTAGAGCGACACACCAAGGAGGAATACTAAGAAGACATCGTGGTACTACAGGAGAGCAAAAAGTAGCCCGTGGTAGAGCGGTATATTAATATGAACTAAGGAGACACCACGGTACCGTAGGAGGGCCAAAGATGATACACGATATAGCAGTACATTGAAGAAGGATACCGAAGACATACCAAAATACCGCAGGGGAGTGAAAAGTGACACGAGGTAGCATGGTAAATCAGCCATTGGGTCATTTAAAGCACACCAATTACATCAGTCAACATCAAAATATGAAATTGAGCTCAATACAAAGATTTGAATTGTGCGAATTTATGAGTCGGGAGTAAATGCATCTTGATGTTAATATACACGAAATAAGTTGAGATTTTTCATTCGAGAATAGCTGAAACCAAGTTGCGGACGAGCTCAAAGTGTAGGAGTAAAGGGAATTCTTCAAGGTGAATTATATCACCGGGTAAGTTTTTCTCATCACTCTCTAAATTTTATAATGGCACCAAAGAAGGATGAAGCAGTAGTTAAAAAGGATGAAGCCAAAACTAGTAAACCCTCCTTGCAGTTCCCATTGATTTCTTTATTACCTGGTTCAATTGACAAAGGACCCAAGAAGGTTTTTAGAGATTTAGCTCAAGGATGTAGAGACCCCATTGTTCCTCAGTCGGGTTGGAACCTCTACTAGTATTTCTATTGAAACAAGAATGATAAGGTTCCGACATCAAACCCATGGACCCTTGATTTAGCTAAATTGATTGTTCCCAATATTTTCATTGATATTGAGTTAGTTAAAGCCCTTTCCCACAGCTACCATGCCCCAACCAAAATTGTTAGGCTTCCAAATGGTGGGTGCTTGGTTGATGTCTCAAGAGAGGCTATTATCAAGTGTTTTAACTTGAATAAACAAGCTGTAACAGAAGTAAATTTAGTGAAACTAGAGTAGGAGTACAAGAGGTTGAGGAGAACATATTGAAGTGATGAGCCCCCCCTACATATGAAGAGGGGTGATAACAAAAAAATACTCCCCATCCCTTCCTCTAAAATGGAGCCTTTCCCAATTTCAGATTTTTAGGTTTATTTCAAAAACACTTATCATGCATTTTGTCAAGTATTGGGGTTAGATGCAGAGGAAAATATGTCAATATGATTGATGAGAATGACCATGATCATTCAACACCTTGAGTCAAATGTATAATTTTATTTTGCATCTGTAATTGAGGAGAAAATACACGAGGGTTTGTTATAGGTCAAAGAGGCTAAGGCTCCCATTTCCTTTAGGAGGTATTCTTTGTTGTGTCATTTCATGTTGTACCAAAATGAAATGAAATGGACTAAAAGGATGAAGTTGTGTACACAAGAGAATGGAGTAAGACTCCCTATATAGAATTTGTGTTACATCTGGGATAACAGATGTACAAAATGTGATTTTGTTGTGTTTCGAGATGACTTTGTTGTTAGATTGATAGCTACCCTTGGTTACCCAACACCAAGGTTACCTGAATCATTGATGAATGTAATGAGTCCTGTACAGTATAAGCCAGACCTTGGCTATACTCATAATTATGCTGATTGGTTGTTTATGCCACAACACACTATTATCAAAGTATACGGCTATAATCAAGCACCACATATCTTGCCCAAATTTGTACCTACAAGGGTATGTTTTCTAGAATTCATGTGGCAGATGCTTTGGATGGAACATGATTTGATGAGGAATCATGAGGGTTGATTACCCCCTCAAATTTGGAAAGGAGAGAGTGTGTGACCCAATGGGTCATATCAACATGATTAGAAGAACCTTGTTGACAAAGAGGGCCATATCTCATGAGTTTGACCTTGAGGAGGATGTCATAAGAAATTTGGTATATTTTGCTGATGTATTGCAGACTAGAAAGAGGTGGATAATGATGATGAGGTGGGAAAATCAAAAGAAGGAGAAGGATAGAAGTTTTAAAGGGTTTTTTGCTGATGAACCTAACCTCTTGAAAAGAATGTAGATGATTCTTGATAATTTTGATGAATTATACAAAATGGCCCAAGATGAGGGGTTGATTCCACTTCCCACACCTCACCAACCATCTCATGAAACATCCACATCATGAACACCATCTCCATCTCCTACTCATGGACCACTAGCTAAAAAGCAGAAGATTGAGCCATTGGTTGAATATGACTCAAGTGATGACGAAGAGGACGAAGCAGTCATAGCTCTAATTGAAATGAAGGAAGTAGTAGAGGAACAAAGAAGTGAAGAGCCTCATGATCCTAAAATTAGGCTTTCAGATGAGGGAGATGATGAAATTCAAGAGGATGAAAGGGTAGTGGCGTCTCTGAGGTTTATGGAAGATGATAAATTTATCCATAAATATGAATTTAAGGAATTTTGGATTAAGATGAAGATGAAACAATTTGATGAAAGATTGAAAATCAATCTTATAGGAGATGATGAATCAAAGCAGGCTGAGATTCAGGCTCAGGCATTTAAAAAATTAATTGTTGATAGCATTAATGTCACCCCCAAGAGGCAAGAGAAATGGTATTGAGGAGTGATATGCTGATTATACCGGGGATGGAGCTATCCAAAGTGTTTCTTCTAGATTAGATTAGAGTACATGATGATCCTATGTTAGTAGCAACATTTGATTTAGAGGAAGGTGTCTCAGGAACAGGGTATGATCCTACTACCCAAACACTTGCTCTGTGGACAAAACAGAAAAACACAAGGAAGCCTTGAATCTTGGATGTAGTGTAGGAAATGAGGGGGTCAACTATGGTGAGAACAATGAAAGACACAACCCCCATAGAAGCTACAACCATGACTATGCATTATGCAATGTTCACTAAGGATGTGGTAGAAAATATGGAAAAGAAGATTAATGAATATGAGAAGAGATTAAAATTGTCAAATGATGAGGTGAACAAATTGTTTATTGAGAATGTGAAGCTAAAAAAATAGTTGCAACAGACCACCACAGTAAGAGGGGATGAGTTAATTGTCTATCACCCACCTTCCTAGGCAGAGGATCCATAGGTACAACAATTGAAAGATGAAATTGATAAACTGAAGAAGCATAATATGGAGGATGCCAAGCATCATATCATGGAGATTTTAAGGAAGATATTATAGCATAGAGTTAGGATATTGAAGGAGAAGATAAATGGATTATATGAAAGCTTCAACAATCTGATTAAATCCTTGGAGCAGATAAATGCTAACTCCCCTATCCTTGAAGAGCTCCAAAAGAGATGGAAACCTACCTATCACATATTGAATACTCTATGCAAAGCTACACAGAGGGATCTAGATGCCCCACCAAGGCTCAAGCCTACACAAGAAATGGTAAAAGGGGTGATTGATGAATATAAGTATTTGGTGGATATAAGGAAGAAAGTGGAAAGTAGGAGGAATGCATTTGAATCCATTAAATGCCTCTTCAACCCATCAATATTCAAAGATGACAATTAGATAAAGGGCATGGATGAGTGGAGAGAAGAATTTGATTAGATAATTCCAAAAGGCTTGACACATGTACAGGATGATGGGGAGATCAATCTTGACAAACTCCATACTTTACTTGATGGGATTATCATGCTGGATAGTGGATACACAAAGTTCGTGGTAGATGTCAGAAATCTCTTGGATAATAAATGCAAAAGTCACCTTACAAATTTTGCAGTTGTGCAAGAATTCAAATGGCTGAGCGATCTGACAATTAATAAATGTCAGGAAAAATATTTGGGCTTTGATGAAGATTGAGTATGAGCATCACGAAGAAGAAATATCATACGGTAAAAGCTTTGAACAGGTCTTAGATGACCACAGGCTTTTACTCGAATATTAACAGATTGACACACATGTTTATGGTTAAGTTCCTTTAGTTATGTTTAATTTCAAAATTATGTTTTGTTATCAAAAGACATGTCTTTTGGTCTAAAGCTTGTTTCCTCTCATATAAATAAGAGAGACCAAGACCAAAAGAAGATATATTTATATTAGATATAGGAGAAAGTAACAGGTGAATAGGGATAGATATAATACTTACATTTCAAAAGACCATGATGCATGTATAAATTTTGAAGAAGTCAATGAATGATATCTGATTTTGCGGCCTAATCTTGGTATCAACTGTTTGTTGGAGTTATTCAATTATGTGGTTGTCTCCATTTTAATGCTTCTTTATTATTTAAATTGGTATATCAAGTATATATTCAATTTATCAATGCATATTTGTTGTACTTGTGTGATATGATTAATCAGTTTCCCTAGAGGAATTAAACATCCTTCTAGTCAGTCACAATAATTTGGAAGTGTTAATTGGATCAATAAGAAGGACCATATAGTTGGGGTTGTCAATCTGTCTCCAATCTAGTGTTATCTGTGTTCTTACATAATTTATTCAATTGGTTCTTTCAAGTAAAGATTAAATCCTTTTGATAAATTATAAGTAACCTGGTTATGTCAGTTGGATCCATAAGTAGAGTTTGTTAGTCATTTACCTGCACATTTATACAAGTTATAAACCAATATTAGTGTGCCAAACAGTTTGAATTATTGCCAATACAGGTCACATATTCAAGATCTTCATTTGAATCCATCAACCCAACAAAGCACTAGTCTTATCCATTTCATTATTTAGTTTTATCCAATTTATTTTTAAAAACCTTACATCTGTTAGCTGAACATATTCATAAAATTCATCTTGATATTACTTATATAATTTATACCAAGTAGGTCTACATCTCTCCACTTCCAATTGCCATTGTGGATAGATTGCTCAAGTAGGAAACAAATAGTCTAAGTCTTCCTCGTTTGCATAGGTTCACCTACCTAGGTCTGGTAGAGCCTGAAGAGAAGAAGGTTCAAATATATCATTTGGCCTTGTACATTAGCCTAAAACGTACCAAGAGCTTGGCAATCTCTTGTGGTTTCTTAACCAACGTTTTTGAGACCTAACACTATGCTATGACCAAGTCAGCATTTAAATGCTCATTCAAATATCTCTTATACATTGTGTTGTATTTTGTAGGTTTGTCGATGTATAAATAATGACTAAAGTATTGCTTTTAAAGCACACATTATTGCTACATTATCATTTTTGTGTATTGCACACTATATTTCATATAGTATGCACTTTATTACTTTAAAACAAAAGTGCTTCATTTTCATACAATACTTTACTTAAACATATCACTTATCAATAATATATATATATCTATACATATCTATATATATATATCCATCAACTCACACAAGAATAAATATATATCATTCGGTATTTCAAATGCATATATCCATTTTATCATTTTATAAATAAATGCATATGTATACCTATATACATATATACGTATATATACGTATATATACATATATGGATATTCTCAATATGTGTGTATATATGTATATATGCATATATCCAATATATACATTTGCTTATACAATCAATAGTACATATTTTCAAACTCATCGATTAATATATATATATATATATGCATATGATGTATATATATATATGTCTTATTATCCATTTGATACTCTCATTCCCATGAGAAATCCATCCATGAGCATGCGTAGGTATGTCTACCTACGTATAATCATGTACATATTAGCTCACGTGTATGGGTTTATCATCAACATATACATGTATACATATATATACATTCCATGTATATATATATCAATGATTGAATAAAGATCACATAAGAAAGAAATCACATGTGCAAAGGAGACTCAACAATATCACTACAAGAACATCATAATAGATTCCTATACCTTCCCAAATTCAATCACAAAAAAACCAAGGGATGACTTACCAATTTCTCGAACTACGACTCAATTGAACCAATCTATATGTGTGTGTGTGAAAAAGCTCAGTTAGGTTTCATTAAGGGTTACTTGACCAATCACTTCTCTTGAGTGATAATTCCCCTCCCTTCCAAAGTCTTGATCCTTGTATTTTCATTCAACTTAGAACATTACAATAGTAGTTAGCTGTTCATCAAAACGATCATTTGCATATATATTCATTTCATAATCAAAATATCAAATTAATTCAACATTCATTCTACTTTTCATTTTAGCATAACATCAAATCAATTTAACTTCCATTCATCATTTTCCAAATAATACATATAAATGAAGTGCAAACACATGTTTTTCATTCAAAAATACAAGCACATTCATTTATTCAATATTTTAACCTATCATAGTAATAGTAAATAGGTAAATGCACAATAGGGTGTAACATACCCACCCTTGTGAATCATCGTTCCTGATGATTTTATCTAGCAACATAGAATAAAACAAAACAAAGACATCATTGTTTTTCATGTATTCACAAAAGCATGTAAGACATGTGGAAACTTCTACTCAATTTCAGCATAATCCTCCCAAGTGGCAGAATCTTCTGCATACTAGTCCCACTAGACTTTGCACTATAGAATCTCCTTGTTACACAAGTGAAGCTTATGTGTTTCGAGCACCTTGAGAGGCTCGATTGTTACCATTTCAGGGTCCTATACCTATAAAACATTCCAATCAATTACATGATTATCACCTAGTATATACTGCTTTAGGTATGATACGTGAAAGATGTTATGCATTCGAGCAATAGCTGGTGGAACATCTATTTGATAAGCAATATGATTTACTTCCTTGAGAATATCAAATGGACCTACGTAGTATGGAGCTAGTTTGGATGAATTTCCGAACTTAATAGAATTATTTTAAGGCTTAACCCTTAACAACACCTTCTCCTACTACAAAGTTTTTGCATACTCACTTAGAATCTACATAGGTCTTCTACCTATCATTGGCTTCTGGTAGCCTTTGCTTAATAACCTTAACTTACTCCTCCATTTCAGACATCTCTGGACCAAGACTTACCCATCCTCAAGCTTATCCTAGCTTATAGGGGTTCAACATTTCTGGCCTTATACTGCTTTGAAAGGATCCATCTTAATTTCTAAATGATAGGAATTGTTATTAAAAGCATGAAGTTTCCACAGTCCATGATAGAGTTATAATAATATTTTTGGATTAAAATTGTGTGATAATTTTTACATCAACATTTCAGATCATAATCCATGATCCATTATCAGGATGCAATGCAGATAGAGAGAATAGTCATGGGGTATGATTCAAAACGTTGATGTAAAAATTAGCACATAGTTTTAATCCAAAAATCTTATTACAAGGAATTGTTATATGCAAATTCCACCAAAGGCAAGTAATCTTCCCACTTGTATTGTTGATCCATACAAGACATTCTTAGCAGGTCTTCTAGTACTTGGTTTACTCTTTTCGTTTGACCATTCATTTTTGGATGATATGCTAAACTTATATTCAACTCTGTCCCAAGTGCAGAGAATAAGGTTTTCCAAAACCTAGAACTCACACGTGCATCCCTATTTGAGATAATATTCTCTGGAATACCATGCAATCTAAACACATATTGAATAAATTTTTGAGCTATAACAAGAGCTCCATTAGTTAAATTTCTAGGTATAAAGTGCACTTTTTTAGTAATCTTATCTACTACCTCTAGAATAGCATTGTGCTTGTTCCTTGACATAGGTAATCTTGCACAAAGTCCATACTAATTATCAGCCATTTACTTTTAGGTACATCATGTGGATATAATAATCTTGTAGGATGATGATGTTAGCCTTCACTCTTTGACTTTCTAAACATCTATCCACAAATCTCACAACATCTCCTTTCATCCCTTTCCAGAAGTACAATGGCTTCACATCAACCAACATTTTTGTCACACCAAGTTGTCCTAAATAAGGAACTTCATGAACTTCTCTCCATACTAAATTCCTTAATTCTTCAGATTTGGGCACATACACTCTTCCATTAAATTTTAACAATCCATTGGATTCAAAGTGATATCCTTCATACCTTGCATCTTGTGGATTGTCCAAGAGTGCTTGCTTAACTTGCTCGTAGAACTCATCTCCTTTGAATTTTTGCAACACTTGGCTTTTAAAGTTGGTTTGAATTGTGACTATTGAGGAAATATTTCATCTATGACTCAAGGCATTGACAACTCAATTTTCTTTCCCTTTAATGTAGTTGATATTGAAGTCATAGTCCGATATCAACTCTGGCCATCTTCTTTGTCGTGCATTCAGTTGGGTTGGGTAAACATATGTTTCAAATTGTGGTGATTATTTTTCAACTCAAAAGGATTTCCTAACAAATAATGCCTCCACATTTGCAATGCGTGAACCACTGTTGCAAGCTCCAAATCATGCGATGCATAATTTTATTCATAGGGCTTCAACTTTCTTGACTCATATGCAATGACTTTCCCTTCTTGCATCAAAACTCCTCCAAGGCCTTCTCTCAACACATCCATGATGACAGTAGAATTTCTATCAAGATCTGGTACTTTCAAAATTGGAGCAGTAGTCAACCTCTCCTTGAGTAGATCAAATGTTTCTTGGCATTTTTTCAACCACTCAAACTTCTTCCCTTTCCTTTGTAATGAACTAATAGGAAAGGCTATACTAGAGAAGTTTTCCACAAACTTCCGATAGTAACCTACTAAAACCATAAAGCTTATGACCTTAGGTACATTCTTGGGCATTGACCATTCTATCATTGCCTTTATTTTGGTTGGATCCACTAAAATCCTGTCAGCTGAGATCATGTGACCTAGCTAGCACTTTCTTCTGAAAGAAGGTGCACTCATAGAGTTTCCCATATAATTGATGTTCTCTTAACCGCTGAAGAACCATCTCTAAACACTTGCAGTGATCCTCCTCATTCTTGGAATAAATTAGGATATCATCCAAAAAAAACAAAACAAATTTGTCTAGACAATCCCTAAACACACTATTCATTAGGTTCATGAATGCTGCTGGTGCATTCGTAAGTCCAAATGGTAGGACGGTGAACTCATAATGCCCATATCTTGTCCTAAAAGTAGTCTTAAAAATGTCCTCATCTTTGATCCTCAGTAGGAGAGAAGGTGTTGTTATGGGTTAAGCCTCAAAAGAGTTCTATTAAGTTTGGAAAGTCATCCAAACTAGCTTCGCACTACGTAGGTCCATTTGAGATTCTCGAGGAAGTAAATCTTATTGCTTACCGAATAGTGTTTCCGCTAGCTCTTGCTCAAATGCATAACATATTTCACATCTCATACCTAAATAAGTATATAGTAGGTGATAATCATGTAATTGATTGGAATAATTTACAGGTATAGGACCCCAAAGTGGTAATAATTGATCTTCTCAAGGTGCTCAGAACACGAAATATTTGCTTGCATAACATGGAGGTTTTGCAGTGCAAAGTCTAGTGGGACCAGTATGCAAAAGATTCTGCCACTTGGGAGGATTATGCTGAAATTTAGTAGAAGTTTCCAAATGTATTACATGCTTTTGTGAATGCTTGAAAAAAAATGATGTGTTTTGTTTTATTCTATGTTTCTACATAAAATCATCGGGGATGATGATTCACAAGGGGGGGGGATATGTTACACCATGTTGTGCGTTTACCTATTTACTATTACTATGATAGGTTAAAATATTGAATAAATGAATGTGCTTGTATTTTTGAATGAAAACATTTGTTTGCACTTCATTTATATGTATTATTTGGAAAATGATGAATGGAATTTAAATTGATTTGATGTTATGCTAAAATGAAAAGTAGAATGAATGTTGAACTAATTTGATATTCTGATTATGAATGAATATATATGCAAATGATCATTTTGATGAACAACTAACTACTATCGTAATGTTTTAAGCTGAATGCAAACACAGGGATCAAGCCTCCGAAAGGAAGGGGAAGTATCACTCAAGAGAAGTGATTGGTCGGGTAACCCTTAACGAAGCCTAATTGAGCTTTTTCATACACACACATATAGATTGGTTTAGTTGAGTTGTAGTTTGAGAAATTGGTAAGTCATCCTTTGGTTTTGTTTGTGATTAAATTTGGGAAGGTATAGGAATCTGTTATGATGTTCTTGTAGTGATATTGTTGAGTCTCCTTTGCACATGTGAGTTCTTTCTTATGTGATCTTCATTCAATCGATGATATATATATACATAGAATGTATATATATGTATACATGTATATGTTGAAAATAAACCCATGCACGTGAGTTAATACGTACATGAGTATACATAGGTAGACGTACCTACACATGCTCATGGACGGATTGCTCATGGGAATGAGAGTATCAAATGGATAATAAGACATGTATATATATGCATATATACATCACATGCATATATATATTAATCAATGAGTTTGAAAATATGTACTATTGATTGTATAATCATGTATATATTGGATATATGTATATATACATATATACACACATATTGAGAATATCGATATATGTATATATATGTATATATGTACATAGGTATACATATGGCTTTATTTATAAAATGATAACATGGATATATGCATTCAAAATACTAAATGATATATATCTATTATTGTGTGAGTTGATGGATATATATATTTGGGATTTTAGGTAGTTGATGAATGCTTATAGGTGTTGCATTCATTTTTAGAAAATTTTGACTCTCTTGCCTATATTGGCAATTTTGTATTTACATATATTAATATTAATATAATATACAGGCTCTTCGCCTTTCGCAAAATATATATATATATATATATTATTGATAAGTGATATGTTTAAATAAAGCGATGTATAAAAATGAAGTGCTGTTGTTTTAAAGTAATAAAGTGCATACTATATGAAATATAGTGCGCAATACACAAAAATGATAATGCAACAATAATTCACGCTTTAAAATAAACACTATAGTAATTCTTTATGCATCGACAAACTTGCAAAATACAATGCAATGTATAAGAGACTTAGTCAAACGTAATAAGAGATATTTGAAAGAGCATTTAAACATTGACTTGGTCATAGCACAACAAACACCAAAAACACGATGGAAGGATTTAGGTGACACCAAAATATGAAAACTACATTACAAATAGAAGTCTTAATTGTTAAGCATTGTCCAACATTGGAAGACAAAGTAAAATATAGAACAAGTCAAATAGAAGCTGACATATTATGAGTCGACCTGTTGATCTTTTACCTTGCATTTCTATAATGCATTCTTGTTGTCTCTATTTTTAATGACCAACTGCTTTGTTTTGATGAGTATTGATTTTAAATGCCGCCACCAATTGAAATTAGTTGTTGAGTCAAACTTTATAGTTGAGAAGTTTCATTATATATATCTTATTTGTAGGTAGCTAAGTCTCATATTTTTGTATAAATAGGGGAGAAGATCACCTCATTTGGACACGTTATTCACTTGCATTTTGTTGTTTTAATCCGAGTTATCCTTGTTTGAGCTGAGATTTGTTTGTGAGGAGAGTTAAGTGAGTTACTGTGATAATTTCTGTGTGGATTGGAAGAATTACTAAAGAGTCTTGGAGTGGATTGAGCTTGGAATTTAGTTTATTTCATTTGGGAATTAGCGTTTTATAGGCATGCTATTCTATCCTCCAATACTATATATGTTTTTGAAAAGAATGAATGTTGATGTTGTCTTTGTTGGAAAAACAAGGACATACAATTGAGAGGGGGGTGAATCAATTGTCACAAAATAATAATTTTTTCAAAATTTACTTAACTTAATCTTAGATATGATGAATAAGCAATTAACACATCAGAGAGACAGAGAACACCAATATTTTTTTACGTGGAAACCCTATTAGGGGAAAAACCACGGTGGATGTTAGTCCACAATATTATACCTTGTTAAAAGTATAATGAAAACAATAAAGGGGAATGCACATGCATTTAGGCACACTTCTTAGAGCTCACTGCTCAGTTACAGAAGGGGATCACTACCCAACAATATAGAATAGGATTAAATACGGAGGGTACGAACTAAGAAAATAGCTTCTACACAAGCCTGATTACAGTTCCAATTAAGCACAAAAAACTCCTTCACTTTTCACTCAAACTACTTCACACTTTGCTTGGTCTTCTTCACACTCAGCTCTGCAATCAAATGATATTCACACATACACACATAGGAGCACACCCTGCACACTTTACACCGATGAAATAATCACTCTTATATATCCGCATAATGGATTACATCAACAACTTAGTCAACCAGAAAAATAAAACATATTTGCAATGTCGGCCCAAATTTATAATTAAATTTTCAATGCGGATCTAAACACCATCGGCCAAAAAAATGATGCGACCCAAAACAATATTCACAAGCGCGCCAAACATTCAAATTTTACCTTTTACGGATCCACAACATGTTACTACCATCATGTCAGCCAGGAACATGAAAACTCGAATGTGCACAAGAAAAATATTCGACCATGAGCACATCGATCAATGTGGACATACAAGAATGATGGAGAATGATCTAGAAGCATCCAAGAATACCAAGAACTAACAAAGAAGAACCCACAACAACTGAGATTATCAGAATCACAAAAAATTCACTCAGGAACACTAACAGAGACCACACAAATACTATCAGACCACAACACGATCAAATCTACATGCAAACCTCTGAAACTTTTGGTAGATGAACTAGATACTTTAAAAAATAAACCCTTTAGTCCATAGTAGCTGATCTTCAACGCACATAACAAGATGCCTTCATGATCTACACAGTTCCACTAGGAACTTGGAACACTTTCTTTTACAATTTTCTCAATATCCTCAACATGTACAACCTTCAATACACCAAATGCTAATAGTGTTGACATAAATGACAACCACATATCAGCAACACATCCACAACATCCAACAATATCCCCCTTTGGCATTGATGGCAACACATGATGTGAAAAATACCATCAACCCAACACACTTGCTTCTTAACTACTTTTCTCCCGCAAGGCTCTTCTCCTCGGAAGATTTTTCACATTGCACTTCTCCCCCTTTGACATCAATGGAAAAGGTAACCATGAAATTTCCATATACACACTCTGAACCACATATTTGCACATCTAACTACTCCCCTTGAGTAGTAGCCACAAAAACATCAATTCGAATCAGAATATAGCAATGCAACTCAGAGATTGATGCAAGTAAATGCTTCTTTTAGTTCTTATCAGGAGGGGTAATTACCCCTAGCATTCCTTTAGATACTCAAAAGTATCCTTTGGCAACAACTTAGTAAAGATGTCTGTAATCTATTCTTTGGTAGACACATACTCTAATTTGACTTCTTTCTCATTCACTTTCTCCCTCAAGAAGTGAAACTTGATTGATATATGTTTAGTCTTAGATTGTAGCACTAGATTCTTTGAAATATTTATTACACTTGAATTGTCACAATATATGGAAATAGGCTCTTCATATATCACCCTGATATCTTTCAACATTTTTTTCATCCATATCACTTGAGTACAATTATTTACAGTAGCAATATATTATGCTTCAGCAGTAGATAGAGAAATGGAATTCTACTTTTTGCTCAACTAGGACACCAGCTTCTTCCCTAGGAAGAAAGCACCACCACTAGTACTTTTCCTGTCATCTACATCTCTAGCCTAATCCACATTAGTATATGCACTCAAAGTGAGATCATCATCCTTTGGATACCAAAGTCTAAAGTCAACTGTTCCTTTCAGATATCTGAAGATTCTCTTAACAATAGTCACATGTGATTCTTTTGGATCAGCTTGAAATCTAGCAACCATACATACAACATTCATAATATTTGGTCTAGTCTAGGTTAAATAGAGCAATCCACTGATCATTGACCTGTATCTAGTTTGATTTGTCTTAGGAGAATCATCATTATGTGTTAGTTGTCATCCAGTCACCATGGGAGTACCAACAGGCTTTGATTCTTCCATTCCAAATTTCTTCAATAGCTCTCTCACATATTTGGACTGAGATATGAAAATTCCCTTGTCTAACTAGGTAACTTGCAATCCTAGAAAGAACTTCATCTCTCCAATCATACTCATCTCAAATTCACCCTTCATTCATCAACAAACTTCATACATAGATTGCCATCTCCTCCAAAAATGATGTCATCAACAAAAACTTCTATTATTAACTCTTTATCATTATCCAATTTGAAATATAAGTTGCTATCAACAGTACCTTTAGTGAATCCAAGCTTCAATAAGTATTTTTCCAATCTAGCATACCAGGCTCTGGGGGATTGCTTAAGTCCATATAGAGCTTTCTTCAAGCGACAAACCATATCTTCCTTGTTAGTTAGCTGAAATCCATTTGACTGTTCAATGTATACTTCTTCTTCTAGTTCTCCATTCAGAAATGCCGACTTCACATCCATTTAATAGACTTTATAGTTCTTATATGTAGCATAAGCAAGAAATAATCTAACAGCTTCAATTCTGGCAATAGGGGAAAAAGTTTCTTCAAAATCAACACCTTCCATTCGAGAATACCCTTTACATACCAGTCTTGCTTTATTGTAGAACACTTCACCTTGTTCATTCAGCTTGTTCTGAAACACCCATTTAGTACCAATCACATTTTTGTCTTTAGGTCTGGGAACCAGTGTCCATGTATCATTCTTTTCAATTTGTGTCAACTCTTCCTTCATAGCTTCCATCCAATGTTCATCCTGGCAAGCTTCAATGACATCTTTAGGTTTAATCTTGGAAATCAGGCAATGCTCTTTTGCAATCTTTCTTCTAGTTTGCACACCTTTATTCTTATCTCCTATAATTTGATTTTCAAAATGATTTAGCTTTACATACCTTGGAGTTTTGGGACTTTCATGAGCTTCTAGTTCTTCTGATCTTTCTTCTACACTTGCACTTGTCTGTGCTTCCTGACTTACTTGATTTACCAGAATGAATTGAGGTTGCTTTACTAAAACATATGGAATAATCTGAAGTTGGTTATGTGTCTAAGAATTCTTCCCTTGGATTGCATTGTCTTCATCTGAATCATAACCATAATATCTGGATGATTTGATAGAGTCCTCATCAACTTTGACATTTGCACTCTCAACCATCTTTCTCAGTCTTTTGTTATAACACCAACATGCCTTGCTTTTAGTAGAGTAACCTAAAAAGATTCCTTCATTGTTTCTTGCATCAAAATTTCCTATATCATCATCTCTCTTGATATAACATTTGCTTCCAAAGATCTTGAAATATTTAACAGTAGGCTTATAACCAAACCATAGCTCAAAAGGGGTCTTACCAGAATTACCATTAACATTTACTCGGTTTAAAGTATACTCAACAGTGCTTATAACTTCACTCCAATAGATCTGGGGCACATTTCCTTCTATCATCATTGTTCTAGTAGCATCCAAAATTGTTCTATTCTTTATTTCTGCAACTCCATTCTATTGAGGGGTTGGGGGAGCAGATAACTGTGTTCTGATTCCATGTTCTTCACAAAAAGAGTTGAACTCCCTAGAGGTGAACTCACCACCTCTGTCAGATCTTAGACACTTGATTTTCAGACCTTTCTCATTCTCTGCCATAGCCTTGCAACTTTTGAACTTTTCCAGTGCTTCAAATTTTTCTCTTAAGAAGGAAACCCATATCATTCTAGAGTAATCATCAATAATCAACATAAAATACCTTTCTCCATGAATAATTCTGACTCTGGAGGGACCACATAGGTCAGTATGTAGCATCTCCAACAAATCATTTGAATGAACCAGAAGGAGACTCTAGTCTATATACCCATCTAACACTCCTTACAAATTGTGTTAGCAAGCTTCACTAACTTAGGTAGATCTCCTACTGCTTGAGTGGAACTTACGTTGACAATGTTATCAAAATTTACATGACACAACCTCCTATTCCACAACCAACTTTCATCTACTTGAGTAATTAAACAAATCCCACTAGCAGTATTCAGGCGAAAAACATTACCTTTTGTCTTTCTACCTGTATCAATCATATTTCCTGAACTTCCATGTATCTTGCATCTTCCATCTTTGAATTGTAGATCATAGCCTTTGTCCACCATTTGTCCAACACTCAAAAGATTGTGCTTTAGGCCTTCAACATAAATAACATCATCAGTGTTATCCTTACCTCCAAGGAAAATAGAACCTCTGCCAAGAATCACACCAACATTGTTGTCTCCAAATCTTACAACACCACCATCATACTTCTCTAGACTTACTAATTTGTTTTTATCACTAGTCATATGATGTGAGTATCCATTGTCAATAACCCACTCATCCTTTTCTTCAACTTAGGCTGCAAGATCTTTCTCATCTTTATCAGATTCAGTAGCCACAAGACTATTTTCAACGGTAGCAATGAAAACCCATTCATCTTCATTTCCATTATCTTTATCAGACTAATCATCTGTCACTCCATCTTCAGCAAAGTAACATTTATTTTGGAATCTAGACTTGTTAGGCTTAGATCTAGGAATGCTTTTAGGACATCTTGATGCAAAATGACCTATTTTACTGCAAGAAAAACATTTAATAGGCAACAATCCTTCATACTTACCTTTTCCTCTGCCTTCTTTCTTTACAATCAATGCTTCCAATTCTTCTACCTCTCTTTCTTTATCTTCAATATGCTTTAGTTCTTCATCATACTTGGATATCTTTTTGGAACATTCTCGCAAACCATATCTTTTCTTGTTACTTCCTGATACAGTAGCCTTGAATGCAGATTCAGTCTTCAGAACAGATTGACCAAATTCATTTAATTCAAAAGCAGTAAGCTTACCAACCAATGTGTCTCTTGTCATCTTTGTTACTGATCTGAGCTCTTCAATAGCATGAGCCTTCACTTTGTAGGAGGGAGGCAAGGATCTGAGTATCTTACACACAATTTCATCCTCATCTAGAGAACCACTGACACATCTAATACCTATCACTATTTCATTTACTCTTTGCATAAAAGAAGTGATATTTTCATCTTCACCCATCTTCAAATTCTCATACTTGCCTTTCCAACTCTGTTGCTTAGCCATCTTCACCTGTGCATCTCCTTCATACAAAGTTTCCAGCTTCATCCAAATCTCATGAGCTGTCTATAGTCCTATCACATTTTCCATCTCTGAATTTATCAAAGCACTCACCAAAGCTTCAATAGCCCTGATATTGTTTTCATCTTCTTAGTTCCATCAAATCTAGGACTGTCCTTCTTGTATGTTTCCATCTCATATCACCTCAATCTTTTAGACTTCTTTAGAGGAACCTGCTTTGATACCAATTGTTGGAAAAATAAGGACAGACAATTGAGAGGGGGGGGGTGAATCAGTTGTCACAAAATAATAAACTTTTCAAACTTAACTTAATCTTAGATCTGATGAATAAGCAATTAACACATCAAAGAGACAAAGAACACCAAGATATTTTTACGTGGAAACCCTATTAGGGGAAAAATCATGGTGGATGTTAGTCCACAATATTATACCCTGTTAAAAGTATAATGAAAAAAATAAAGGGGAATGCACATGCATTCAGGCACATTGCCTAGAGATCATTGCTCAATTACATAAGGGGATCACTACCCAACAATATAGAATAGGATTAAATCCAGAGGGTATGAATTGAGAAAATAGCTTTTGCACAAGCCTGATTACAGTTCCAATTAAGCACAAAAAACTCCTTCACTTTTCACTCAAACTTCTTCACACTTCGATCAGTCTTCTTCACACTTTGCTCTGCAATCAAATGATATTCACACATACACACATAGGAGCACACCCCACACACTTTACACTAATGAAATAGTCGCTCTTATATATCCGCATGATGGATTACATCAACAACTTAGTCGGCCAGAAAAATAAAACATATTTGCAATGTCGGCCAAATTTACAATTAAATTTTCAATGGGGATCTAAACACCGTCAGCCAAAATAATGATGCGACCCAAAACAATATTCAAAAGCATGCCAAACATTCAAATTTTACTTTTCAAGGATCCACAACATGTTACTACCATCATGTCAGCCAGGAACATGAGAACCTAAACGTGCACAAGAAAAATATTTGACCACGAGCACATCGATCAATGTGGATGTACAAGAATGATGGAGAATGATCTAGAAGCATCCAAGAACACTAGGAACTAATAGAGAAGCACCCAAAACAACTGAGATTATTAGAATCACACAAACTTCACTCAGGAACACTGACAAAGACCACAAAAATACTGTTAGACCACAACACGATCAAATCTACACGCGGACCTCTGAAAATTTTGGTAGATGATCTAGATACTCTAAAAAATAAACCCTTTAGTCCACAACATCTGATTTTCAACGTACATAACAAGACGCCTTCATGACCTATACAGTTCCACTGGGAACCTGTAACACTTTCTTTTACAATTTTCTCAATATCCTTGTCATATACAACCTTCAATACACCAAATGTTAATAGTGTTGAAATCAATGACAACCACATATCAACAACACATCCACAACATCCAACAGTCTTATGTGTTGAAATGCATTGATTTACTAGGCTAGGGAAAGGTTATGTTTGAATGAATCTTAATCTACTTAATTTTTATGAACCTTATTTGAGTATTTGTACATAATCCATATTAAGGAGTGAATGCATTCATTAGTATTATATACTAGGAAGAAGGAATCTTAGAATAGCTTATGAATTATTTGTTTTCAAATTATTTGAGTAATCCGAACTATAGAAAGTTCATTGATTACCTCAGAACTAGATTGTTCCATGAAGAATGTGGCTTATGTGTTACATTTACTTAGTAGGAATGTTATAATTGGAGGTTGTTCTTGGGGTTAAAGATTAACTTAATAAAGGAATTGCCTATGTGTAGTTTATTGTAAAAGAAATAGTTGTTCCTAGGGTTAAAGAAATTACCTTAATAAGGGAATTGCCTATGCATAGTACATGAATGGTCGTTAACCAAATCAAGATAAGGTAGTGAGTGAAGAGTTGAATTTTTATATGAAACTTTGGCCAAAGTAGTGTAAGTAGCCACTATTTACACTATCAGTTCACTGTGATCTAGTATATAAATTCTAGTTTGGGATTGTCATACTCATAGTTGTAGCTACCATATGATAGGTTCTTGCTTGTAAGACACATCACTAAGCTTAGGAAGGCTATTTGTTATTGGGTTTTCTAACCAGTCTATTTTTCAAAGGGTAGGGCCATCTTTCCATATATGGTAGATGTGTGGAGGACCGCATTTGAGTCTATGGTTGGCAGAAAAGTGCTTGAGTGATGCTTCTCCTCATTAGTTGGCAGCCAAGATTTGTAGCGGATTTCCTGGACCATTTGTTACTAGTGCTAATGAAGCTCAAGGAGCTCTATATGTTTTCTTATATCCATTTCTATGAAAATTGTAATACAAGAAATGTTACCATGAGATTTTAATGTTTTGGGAGGATTGTAATATTCAATTATAATGCAAATGGAAAGTTTGGAATTTGTGTTATTTCAAATGTGCATGTAATCTTTGAATTTACAAGAAAATATTGCTCTGATTTTTGAACATAGATTATTTACTTGAGGTTAAAATTTAGTGAATTTACTTTTGTTGAAAAATTGGCATGTTACACATGGTGTCAGAGTAATTTTTTTTTTTTTCTGATAAATTCAAAGACTACATGCACATTTGAAATAACACATATTCCAAAATTTCCATTTGCATTATAATTGAATATTACAATCCTTCCAAAACATTAAAATCTCATGATAACATTTATTATATTACAACTTCCATAGAAATGGATATGATAAAAAAATACATAGCTCCTTGAGCTTCATTAGCTCTAGTAATAAATGGTCCAGGAAATTCCTTGCAAATCTTGGCTTCCAACTGACAAGGAGAAGCATCACTTAAGTGCTTTTCTTCCAACCATGGACTCAAATGCAATCCCTCGCACATATGCCACATATGGGAAGATGGCCCTACCCTTCGACAAAGAGATTGGCTGGAAAACTTAATAAAAAATAGCCTTCTTGAGCTTAGTTTTGTGTCCTACAAACTAGAACCTAATCATACGGTAGCTACAACTATGAGTATTAAAATCGCGAACTAGAATGTCTATACTGGATCACAGTGAACTGACAGTGTAAACAGTGGCTACTTACACTACTTTGGCCAAAGTTTTATATAAAAAGTCAACTCTTCACTCATTACCTTAGCTCAATTTGGTTAATGACCATTCATGTACTATGCATAAGAAATTCCCTTCTTAAGGTAATCTTTAACCCCAAGAACAACCTACGATTATAACATTTCTACTATGTAAATGTAACACATAAGCTTCTTTCTTCATGGAGAAATCTCTTTCTAAGGTAATAAATGAACTTTCTATAGTTCGAATTACTCAACAATTTGAAAAAAAGTACTTCATAAGCTATTCTAAGCTTCCTCCTTCCTAGCATATAATACCAACGAATGCATCTGCTCCTTAATATGGAGTATGTACAAACATTTAAATAAGGTTCATAAAAATTAAGTAGATTAAGATTCCTTCAAACATAATCTTTCCCTAACCTTGCAAATCAATGCATTTCAACACACAAGACAACACCAACATTCAATATTTTCATATAACATGCCTATAAAATGCTAATTCCCAAATGAAATAGATTGACTTCCAAGCTCAATCCACTCCAAGAATCTTCAGTAATTCTTCTAATCCACATAAAAATTCTCATAATAACTCCCTTAACTCTCCTCACAAACAACTCAACTCAAACAAGAATAACTCAGATTAAAAACAACAAAATGCAAGTGAATAATGCATCCAAATGAGGTGATCTTCTCCCTTATTTATACAAAAATATGAGACTTAGCTGCCTACAAATAAGCTATCTAGAATGACACTTGTCAGCTATAAAGTTTGACTCCACAACTAAATTCAATTGGTGGCAGCATTCAAAATCAATTCTCATAAAAACAAAGCAGCATTGCAATTAAATTAGAGACAACAAGAATGCATTACATAAATGCAAGGTAAAATATCAACATGTTGACTCATAATATGCCAACTTCTATTTGACTTGTTCTATATTTTACTTTGTCTTCCAACACTGGACAATGCTTAACAATTTAGACTTGTATTTGCAATGTAGTTTTCATATTTTGGCACCACCTAAATCCTTCCATCATGCTTTTGGTGTTTGTTGTGCTATGACCAACTGAGTTTTTAAATGCTCATTCAAATATCTCTTATTAGTTTTGACTGAGTCTCTTATACATTGCACTGTATTTTGCAGGTTTGTCGATGCATAAATAATGACTATAGTGTTGCTTTTAAAGCACACATTATTGCTGCATTATCATTTTTTGTATTGCATACTCTCTTTCATATAGCATGCACTTTATTACTTTAAAACAACGACACTTCATTTTCATACAACGCTTTATTTAAACATATCACTTATCAATAATATATATATATATATGTATTTTGGTATTCAAATGCATATATCCATGTTATAATTTTATAATTAAAGCCATATGTATACCTATATACATATGTATACCTATATACATATATATGTATATATACATATATTGATATTCTCAATATGTGTGTATATATGTATATATGAATATATCCAATATACACATTTTTTTATACAATCAATAGTACATATTTTTAAACTCTTCGATTAATATATATGTATGAATACGATGTATATATACATATATATACATGCCTTATTATCTATTGAAAGAATGAAGGAGGAACCCTTTGATGTGTTGTCATTGATGCCAACAATGTTTGTTGATAGTGTTGACTAATATGGTAAAATAGTTTTTTTGTCATCTTGATCCTGTAATTTGGTCTGGATTCACTCATGTTTTAATATTGGCTTATGGGGTTATGATATGCTATTTGGGACTACTAAATACATCTATGCTCAAGATTTCAGCAATTTTGGTCAATTTGGCTGAAAGTTACAAGTGACAGAAGTTCGAAAAACTGTATTTTGGCTTATACAGTACAAGTTAATAAGAGTTATCTAGTCTGCATTCCTCCGATGTTTTATTTTAGACTCTACAATTTTGGGAAATGATTTACATGTGTCAACACTACATATATTACAAATGGTGATTGCTTATATGATTAGATGGATGATTGATGTTGGATGTATTTCAACTTATTTTGTGGTTGAGTCTAATCCCTGGCCCACCTAATGCTTGAAGTTGTGCTATGAAGATTAATATGTATTGTGGATGTGTTAGGACTAGAAAATCCCACATATTTTTATTAGCCTCTATCCGCTTGCCTCCCAGTCCTTCACCACACTTAATTTTATGATTTAGACAAATTGCAGAGATTTATGTGGCAAAATCCATTTTTTAGCCAGCATACCCAAACAATCACATTCATAAAAGGATTTGAGGTCCCATTGAAATCATCGGCCTAAGAATACCTCATCGATGGAACTCCCATCACCACCCCACTGATAGCCCAATGAGGGAAGTTCATAACCTTACATCAGTGTAACCTTATTCCATCGGGCTAACTTCCAAGGTAGTCTTATCGACAGGCCGATAGAGGAAATAAAGATGATCACATCGCCATAGCTCTAATACATCAGCGAGATGAATGATTGTGTTCCCCCGATGGCCCAATACAATCACAAATTATTAGAAGTATAACACTCAACGGTGAAGATGAGGTATATCGGGGTAACATTGTTTGGTATCCCACTGATTAACTGTCAAAAGAAAGACATTCATCGGTGGAAAATGAACCAAGGCCCCAATGATATAGCGATAAATGATTACTACTAGTTGGTGTGATGCCCAAGAGCATCATTGGGATATTTAACATAAATGCTCCCCTCAATGACAAGACTGAAACAAGTGGCATATTAATGAGCTAGACCAGAAGTAAATTGCAAAAACCAGGAGCACTAGGCTAAGGATAGAAGCAGAAAAGATGGAACTCAGAGCTCTTATGCAACAAAACCAGGGGAGCAAAAAATTCAAGTAAGTACGTCACTCTTATCTAGTAAGTTGATTTTTTTCAGAAGATTTCAATGGAAGAAAATGTGGAAAAACCTAAGGCAAAGCAACAAAAAACTGAAAAGAGGAATTTAAACAAAGATTTGATAGATCAGTGTCTAGGGTTGGGGCTGAGACCCAAGAGGAGTGCTCAAATAAGTAATTTTTTAGACATAGGGGTTTGGGGGATGTTTGGACACTACACTGGGGATATGAGCTTTTCATGTATCACTACATAAAGCAATTCAGATTTCAACTAGTCTGCAACCCGTGGAGACTGAACTTAGGAAGACTTGTGGTACCAAACATATTCATCAACGTAGAATGAATGAAAGCTCTTTCTAGTCAGTATAATACTAAGAAGAGAACTATCCCATCACCAAGTGGGGCTGATATGCTTGTTATCTCCCAAGACCCGATCTCTAATGTATTTCAGTTAGAATGTCCCATGAATTTTCCATTCACAATTAGAGATCTCTTGACATAATATAGCTGCTTGGATACTAGCTACAAGAGATGGAAACTACCTTTGCATAGACCTAAAAATGAGGAAGGCCAACTTAGGAGGTTTTTGAGCAATGAAAACCCTTCTTTTCATGTAGATTTGTTTGAGGAATACTTTCAGTATACCTATTACTTAGTTGGTCAAGTCTTGGGAATAGAGGTCCCACCCCTTATGTCTATTGCATCGATGGTTATAGCTATGGATATACAGAGCAAGGATGCTAGGTCATTTGACTATGCAACCTACTTGGCTAACACCCTAAATCAAGGGATTTAAATGATCAAAAATAACAATGACTTCACAGATTTCAAACACTATTCCTTGCTAGTGCATTTACTTTTGTATGAGGGACATGCCAGAAATGAGTGGAGTAAATAATTGAGGATCAAAGATACAGATGAAAATGGAAACTTCAGGCCTATACAAATGTGGATGTCACTATGGGATAGTCGATGTGAAAGGTCTCATTATTTATATTTTGGAGATTTTTTTGTTAAATCGCTAATGAAGCTACTGGGATATTCATATGATCACAACTTATCCTCTGAGGTGCAAAGATTTCTAAGACCAAAGGAGAATGACCCAAAAGGTAAAGTAAACCATAATTGGGGGGACGGGTATGCTTTCTCTAACTGCATAGTAATAAGATTTTATGGGTTTGAAGGGATTCCACATTTGCTACCCCGAGTAGTTCCTAACAGAGTTTCTTATTTGGAGATTGTATGACAATTTGCAAAGTCTGATGCTAAACACATCAAGGGTCATAATAAGCAATCAATCATGCCCAACACTCTTTTTTTTGGATATTTTACAGTGGTTTCCATTGAGGGATATGAGGAAATTGGTGCTAAATTAGCCCATTACAACCTTCCCCTTGGGTATGAAAGAGAGAAATTTGATGTAGAGGGGTTTATTCATCAAGCAAGATTAACACAAGGGTTGTTAGGGTATGAGAATTGGTTTTCACTTGATGATGTGATTAGGAACTGAGATGAAGCTTCCACCAGTGATAGAATGGCCTCATATAATAAAATTGTGCTCGTGGAGGAATGGAAAAGAAAGAATGTCCCATTATATTCAAAAGAATTTGGTGATATACAAAATCCCTTGGCTAGGATTGAGCAACTTATTTCTCATGTGAATGAAATAATAAAATATGTTCCTTCATATGTCTTTGATACATCTCATGCAAATTATACAAGAGTACATGCTGAAGATGTGGAGCCTCTAGATCACATACCCTCACAACCCACTCCTGACGTATGTTTTTCTACTAACAACAGTGAAGAAAAGGAAAGTAACAAAGAAAGTGATGAGAATAGTAGTGAGGAGGAGCAACAAGTAGAACAAATAAAATCCCCTGTGATTACACAATATGGACCTCCTCATGAATAGAATATTGTAAGATTTGAAGCATCAAATGATTTATCTGATGACATTAGGGTCAAGGCTGGTCATGAATTTATTTCTGATGGTGACTTTGTTAAAACTCCTAAATTCAAATCATTTATTTATGAATATAAGGGAAGGAAAATAAGACAAAAGGAGCAATATATTACTCTTGAAAAGGAAGTTGCTGCTTTAGAGGAATTGAAAATGGAAATTGACAAGGAGATGCAATCTATCACCCCCAAGAGAGGTAGAGAATTACTTCAAGAGGTTGGGGTATTACTTCTACCAGGATGGGACATTAGCTCTGCAATTGTGTTAAATAGTTTCAGAAAAGAGGGGATACAACAATGAACCTAACCAAGGAGGCTAGTGACAAGATATATTCAGGGTCTGGGTATAATCCAGATGAGGATACCTTGCTTATTTGGTCACTATACCCTCATGAGAAAAGGCTGACAATGATTGACAATCCAAATCAGGTGTTTGGAAATCTTTTGGTGCAAAGAGTTGGGGACTCTAATCCCTTGGAAACTATAGAATTGAATGTCAATATGGCAAAATTTGCTAGAGCACAAATTGAAAAGTTGGTCAAAGAAAATGACAAATTGAAAAGGGAGTTATCACATCAAAAGGAGAAGTCATCTTCCTCTTCTGCTTTAGAATTGTACTCCCCATGTCTTGAAAAGGACAAGAGAGTATTAGATGCATTAGCGGATGTCTCTTATTGGAAAAATTCCCATTTGAAAGCCTAGTAAAAGTGTAAGGCACTAGAAAAGAAAATGAACGTCATTAAGTACAATACTGTGTCTGAGATAATGAAGGAAAGGTTAAATAAGATGATGAAGCAAGCTGATGATTATTGGAGTGTGTTCAAACAAGAACAATCAACAAAAGAGGAGAATAGCCGATTGCAAAGAAGAATGATTGATAAAAAGAAGGAACTTCTGGATAAACAAAATTTGAAAGAACAAATACTACAAAGATATAACAACTTGGTGGAGTCCCATAACCAATATCATCATAGAATCAAAGAGGACCTTGGTTTCTTTAATTTGATTCTTGTACTCCATGATGATACAGGGACTCTTTGAGAAAGGGATGATTCGAAAGAAGAGTTTACAGAGTTTCTAACAACTGCATTGCGAGAAATTAAGGATGAGGATATGGTCCTGCAAAATACCCATAAACAAATTGAGAAATTTGTGCACATGGAGTATGATATGAAAGAAGTAATATCCAGTGTAGACACTCATGCAGAACAAGAATACATTCATCACCTCTCAACATTCAATCTGTTTATCAATCAAGAAGTGGACATTCCGGGCACAATTGAGCAACAATCAGAATCGGTCGGTGGTAATGATGTGGACCCCATTATACAATAAAAGTTTTGAATAGGTCTTAGGTGACCACAGGCTTTTACTTAGAGATTAACGGATTGGTGCACACGTATGTGGTTGTGTTAATTTCTTAAATTATGCTTAGTTTTAGAAACATGTTTTGTTATCAAAGGACATGTCTTTTGGTCTGAAGCTTGTTGCCTCTCGTATATATAAGAGAGACTAGGACCAAAAGAAAGGGATATATTAGAGAGTAGGAAGCGAATAGGGATAATAGATAGATATTAGAAGAGTTCCATAATGTTTACATTTCAAAAGACTATGTTGCAAGCATAATTTTGAGAAAATCAATGAAAGATCTTTGATTATGTGGCTTTATATTGGTATCAATTGTTTGTTGAAAACATACAATTATTTGGTTGTATCCAACTTAATATTTCCTTATTATTTAAATTGGTGTATGAAGGATATATTCAATTTATCAAGGCACATTTTCTATTCTTGTGTGGTGTGATTAATTGGTTTCTTTAAAAAAATTAAAACCCTTCTAGTCAATCACAATAATCTGGAAATGTTACTGGATCAGTAAGAAGAGCCATATAATTAGGATTTCCATTTTGTCTCTAATTTGGTGTCATCTGTTTCTCCTGTGCGATTTTTTCAATTGGTTCCTTCAAGGAAGAATTAAAATCCTTTTGATAAATCATAAGTAACCTGGTTGTGTCAGTTGGATCAATAAGTAGAGTTTGTCAATCACTTTCTTGCACGTTTATACAAGATATAAACCAACATAAGTGTGCCAAATAATTTGAGTTACAACCAATACAAGTCATTCATCCCAGATCTTCATTTTGTTGGAATAGTGTGCCTCAATCTCACAGGCTAAAACCTCTGAAAGAGAAAATTCGGTGTGACATCTCTATTTTCTGGCCGACTAGTAGTTGTGCAACCTTGTGGAATGCTCAGGTCGCCAAGACCTTGTTGCTATCTTATCGACTGGAGTTGTCGCTATGACATTTCTTGTCGTTGTGATCTCTCTCCGCCTGAGCAGATCTCTTGCCGATGAGTTGGTGTCAAGTGGTTGTCGAGGAGACTCATGGCGATGGATGTCATTGGGGAGAGACTTGAACACTTGGTAAGAGCTCTTGGCAATGGGTGTTTTTCTCGCTGATGCTTTGGCTGTTGTCGGTATGAATCCTGCGAAAGGTGGTCTCGGGGTAACATGGAGGCTTCGGTAAGAAATCTTGGCAATAGATGGTATGTCTCGCTAACAGTGTTACACTTGGAGTCATCAGAGTAACGTGGATGCTTCGGTATAACATCTCAGCAATAGTGTAAGTCTCGCCGATGGGAATATTGGTGACAATATGACTTTTGAACATCAGTATGATCTCTTGGCGAAAGCGATAGTCTCGCCAATGGGAATGTTGGTGTCTATGTGACCTTTTGAACATCAGTATGACCTCTCACCAAATAGCGATAGTATTTCCGAATAGCGCTACATGTGGTGGTTATCGGTATGATGTCTTGGCGACAAGTGGAAGTCTGAGCGACTATTTTTGAACTTGATGTAACCTCTTGCCGAAGGTGATGACTCTTGACGACATCGATGGTTGGGATTTGTGGCATTGGGGAGACACGGTTAGTGTCTCACCGACATGCGACACAGGTTGAACATTGTTGACCGATTGGAAGACTATCCTATGTGGTGTGTCTTTGACCAATCAGAGGAGCAGAATGAGAACTGCTAGTAGTTGAACTATTATGACCATTTATATGAGGAAGTTCAACAAACCAGAGATGACATGGATATACTCTAAGATCAATGATGATGTTTGGTTGGATGATCAGTGTGATGAACAGTGTGGTAATCAGTTCGATGTGTGATCAGTGTTTGTGAATTCAATTCTGAGAGCATTGTATACTATAATGTTCTGTACAAGGTTGATCAAGGATTATGCTGTTGTAAATTGACATTAGAGAGTGAAGCCCGTACTTTGTATGTAATTTCATTACTGTAATACAAAGGGGTTTTTCTTGGTGTGGTGGGTTTTTCTCCCGTAAGGGTTTTCCCATGTAAATATAGTGTTCATCTGTGTATGTTATATTCTCTGTTTCTGTTATTTATTTCAAGTGTATCTTAATTGGACTGTAATTGAAAATTTAAAAGCACCTCTGCATTCTTCCCTGAGGTTTTGACGTTAGGAGAGTTGTTTCCACGCCTTAGCTTTCCTTACAAGTGGTATCAGAGCCTGGCCAGTTGTGTTATCCTTGTGGGTATGTTGGGATTTTTTGTGTCAATTCTATTCAGTGGGAGTCTTGTAGAAGTTTGGTAATTCGAATTATAGGTTAAGATGGCAAGCACATTAGAAAATATTGAAATTGAGAAATTCAATGGTAGCAATTTTGAGTTGTGGAAACTTAAAATGGAAGATCTATTGGTTGATCGTGATCTTTGGATTGCTGTGTCTGGAACGAAGCCTACAAGCATGAAGCAAGAGGATTGGGACCTTGAAGATAGAAAATCAAAGGGGCTGAAGGCTCTATTTAGCAGACTCTATTCTTCTGAATGTTCATGAAGAAAAGACTGCATCTTCCTTGTGGAAAAGACTGGCAGCTATTTATCAGGGCAAGTCCTTGGTGAATAAATTGTTCTTGAGGAAGAAGCTATACTCTTTGAGAATGCAAGAAGGAGGGTCTATTTCTGATCATTTGAACGCTTTCAACATGCTGATTGCATAGTTAACATATGTGGGTGTGAAGATTGATGAAGAAGATCGCTGTATGCTGTTATTATGTTCTTTGCCAGATTCTTGGGATCACCTGGTGATGGCTATTGGGAGTACGACATCCACTTTTAAGATGGAATATGTTTTTGCTTATTTGTTATCAGAAGAGATGAGAAGGAAATCATCTAAGATGGTGATGGAGGCTCTTGTTGTTAGAGGTAGATCGAAAGAAAAAGGCAAGAAGAAGGACAAGAAGTCTAAATCCAAATTAGAGGGGAGATCAAAGTCTCCTGGCAAGAAGTATAAGGTGAAGTGCTAGAATTGTGGGCAACCTGGTCATGTCCAAAAGGATTGTAAAGAGGAGAAAAAGAAGAAGAAGAAGTATTCTTCTGATAATGATTCTTCTCAGAGTGATGTAGACGCTTTCATTGCAGCCTTGGCTACGTAGGTATCAGATGATGTCTGGTTGATTGATTCTGGAGCATCTTTCCACATGACACCTCATAGAGATTGGTTCATGAAGTATGAAAAATATGATGGTGGAAAGATGTATTTGGCAAGTGATTCATCGTTGGAAATAGTTGGCCGTGGAAGAGTCAAAATTCAATTCCCGGATGGAAGAGTGAAGGGAATCAATGATGTAATGCATATACCAGGTTTGGATCAAAATCTACTTTCTGTTAGTATGCTGAATGATATTGGAGTGCAAGTCACATTCTCTGAAAATGGCTGCAAGATGACTAGAGGCTCTATGGTGCTAGCAAGAGGTGCTCGTATTGGTACCTTGTATAAGCTTGATGCACATGCTGTGCAATGCAATAGCGTCTCTGCCAAGTCACATAAAGCTACTCATGGGGGAAAAGAGGAAAAAGTTCTTGATAGTGTAAACTCTATGGAAGTTAAACTTCTAGCAGAAAAGACTATGCTTTGGCATCATAGGCTAGGCCACATTGGAGAGAAAGGTTTAAAAACCTTGAAGAATAAAAACCTGGTTGAGGGGCTTGAAGATTGTAACCTTGAATTTGAGTTTTGTGAACATTGTATATATGGTAAACAACACCGTGTTTCATTTTACTCCAGTCCTCACAAGTCTTCTGGTTTACTTGATTACATTCATTATGATGTTTTTGGTCTGTGAATGTTCCTTCTTTGTCTAAGTCAAGGTATTATGTATCGTTCATTGATGATTATTCGAGAAGAGCATTTGTTTATTTTTTGTAAAGTAAATCAGAAGTGTTTAGTCGGTTTAAGGAATTTAAGAACCTTGTAGAAAATCATACTGGAAGAAAAATAAAATGTTTAAGGACTGACAATGGTGGTGAGTTTTGTTCTGATGATTTTGAGAGGTACTGTAAAGATCATGGGATTAAAAGACATAAAACTACACCTTACACTCCACAACAAAATGGAGTTGCAGAAAGGTTCAACAGGACAGTGATGGAAAGAGCACGAAGTATGCTGAGCAGTGCTGGCTTGGAGGAGAAGTTTTGGGCTGAGGCAGTTGCTACAACATGTTACTTGATAAACCATTCTCCTAATTCTTCCCTTGTTGAGAAAACACCTTTGGAAGCATGGTCTTGTAAGAAGCCCTCTCTGAGACACATTCGAGTTTTTGGCTATGAGGCATATGCATATGTGCTGAATGAGAAAAGATCTAAATTGGAGAACAAGGCTGTTAAATGTATTTTTATTGGCTATAGTGCTGGCATAAAAGGATACAAGCTTTGGAATCCTAATACGGAGAAGGTTCTATACAATAGAAGTGTTATCTTTCGTGAGCTGAAGCCTTCTACCTTGGATCTGCAGTCAAAGACAAAATTAGAAAAAAAAAAGGATGTAGTTGAAATTCCTTCGACACCAGATAAAGAGGAATTGAAAATTCAAAATGTACCTGAAGGAGAGCTCAAGTAGTTCTGAGAGTTCTGAAGAAGAACAACCTCAACCTCAGCAAGTGAGGAGGTCAACTCGTGAAAGAAAGCAACCTAATAGGTATGGGTTTTCTTTGATAGATTCTACTTGTGCCTATGCTTTAATTTCTAGCACTTATGAGCCTAGGACTGTGAAAGAGGTTTTAAAATGTCTAATTCAAACTCTTGGTTGGAAGCCATGAATGAAGAAATGGCATCATTAGAAAAGAATGATACTTGGAGTTTGGTGCCCTTGCCTGAAGGTAGAAAAGCCGTGGCTGCAAATGGGTATTTAAAAATAAAATAGGCTTGGATGGCGGTGTGGAAAAGTACAAGGCAAGGTTGGTTGCGAAGGGTTATTCCCAGGTAGAGGGAATTGATTATGGGGAGATTTTTTCTCCTGTAGCTAAGTTGACATCTATCAGATTTATTTTGTCACTTGCAGCAATGTATGACTTAGAGATTGAACATATGGATGTGAAGACAACATTTCTTCATGGTGATCTTGAAGAAGAAATTTATATGTCCCAACCTGAGCACTTTGTGGAGAAAGGTAAAGAAAAACTGGTTTGCAAGTTGAATAAATCTCTGTATGGATTAAAGCAATCTCCTAGAATGTGGTACTAGAATTTTGACACTTTTGTTTTGTCATTGGGATTTGTAAGATCAAAATATGATCATTGTGTGTATTACAAAGCTGAAAGTGATCAAGTTCTTATTATTGCTCTCTATGTTGATGATATGTTGTTCATAGGCAATAGTAGGTTGATGATTTCTGATCCTAAGTTTTAGTTGTCTGCAAAGTTTGAAATGAAACATCTTGGTGCAACAAGGTATATTCTAGGAATGGAAATAACCAGGGATAGGAAGGGTAGAAAAATTTGGCTCAGTCAGAGTAAGTATATTAAGACTGTTCTAGAGAGATTTTGTATGACTGATTGCAAGCAGCTAGTTGTTCCAGTTTTGTAGGGAACGAAGCTATCTATTGAAGACTGTCCAAAATATCCCTGAGATGGAGGACTTGACCGTGTACCTTATGCTAGTGCGGTTGGCAGTCTAATGTATGCAATGAGGTCTCAAGGCGAACATTGGTGGGAGTACTTAGTCGGGTTTATGACTAATCACGGAAGGACACATTGGGATCTTTGTGAAAAGAGTATTCGATATTTGAAGGGCACTTGAATATGCTTTGTGTTACCATGGGAACTTGGTTGAATCAGAGGACTCTCGACATTCAAGGCTATGTGGATTCGATTAGGCGAACATTGACAACATAAGATCCACCAGTGGATATATTTTCATGTTGAATGGTGGTGTAGTGAGTTGGATGAGTAAGTGGCGGTAGTCGCTTTGTCCACTATAGAGAATACATGGCAGCAACACATGCCTATAAATAAGCAATCTGGTTAAGACGTTTGTGTTCTAACATTGGTTTTGATGCGGGCAAATAAAAATTTATTGTGACAGTCAGTGCTATTTGTTTGGCAAAGAATCCTACTTTCCATGCCAAGATGAAACATATAGATGTATAGTATCATTTTGTATGAGATATGGTGGAGTATGGAAAGGTCTCTTTAGAAAAGTGGATACTTTGGAGAATGTTGCAGATGTATTGACGGCCAGTGAGCACAAACAAGTTCAGGTTGTGTACGAGTTCGATGGGCCTCAGTGCCCATGAATTTTAGTAGTTCTGTTGTGCTCTGGAGGTGCCTGTGTGATCTTTGTCAAGTGGGGGCTTTTTGGAATAGTGTGCCTCAATCTCACAGGATGAAACCTCTAAAAGAGCAAAGTCGGTGTGACATCTCTATTGTCTGGCCGACTAGCAGTTGTGCAACCTTGTGGAATGCTCAGGTCGCCAAGACCTTGTTGCTGTCTTACTGACTGGAGTTGTCGCTATGACATTTCTTGTCATTGTGATCTCTCTCCGCCCGAGCAGATCTCTTGCCAATGAGTTGGTGTCAAGTGGTTGCCGGGGAGACTCATGGAAATAGATGTCATCGGGGAGAGACTTGAACACTCGGTAAGAGCTCTTGGTGATGGGTGTTTGTCTCATCGATGCTTTGGCTATTGTCGGTATGACTCTTGGTGAAAGGTGGTCTTAGGGTAACATGGAGGCTTTGGTAAGAACTCTTGGCGATAGATGGTATGTCTCACCGATAGTGTTACACTTGGAGTCATCAGAGTAACGTGGATGCTTTGGTATAATGTCTTAGCGACAGTGTAAGTCTCGTTGATGGGAATACTGGTGACGATGTGACTTTTGAACATCGGTATGATCTCTTGGTGAAAGCGATAGTCTCACCAATGGGAATGCTGGTGTCTATGTGACCTTTTGAACATCGGTATGACCTCTCATCGAATAGCGATAGTCTTTCCGAATAGCGCTACATGTGGTGGTTATCGGTATGATGTCTTGGTGACAAGGGGAATTCTGAGTGACTATTTTTGAACTTGATGTAACCTCTTGCCAAAGGTGATGACTATTGGCGACATCGATGGTTGGGCTTTGTGGCATCGGGGAGACACAGTTAGTGTCTCACTGACATGCGACATAGGTTGAACATTGTTGACCGATTGGAAGACTATCCTACGTGGTGTGTCTTTGACCAATCAGAGGAGCAGAATGGGAACCGCTAGTAGTTGAACTATTACGACCGTTTCTGTGAGGAAGTTCAACAGACCAGGGATGACATGGATATACTCTGAGATCGATAATGATGTTCGGTTGGAAGATCAGTGTGATGAACAGTGTGATAATCAGTTTGATGTGTGATCAGTGTTTGTGAATTCAATTATGAGAGTATTGTATACTGTAATGTTCTGTACAAGGTTGATCAAGGATTATGCTGTTGTAAATTGACATCAAAGAGTGACGCCCATTCTCTGTATGTAATTTTATTACTGTAATACAAACGGGTTTTTCTCTTGTAAGGGTTCTCCCACGTAAATCTGGTGTTCATCTGTGTATGTTATATTCTCTATTTTTGTTATTTCTTTCAAGTGTATCTTAATTGGACTGTAATTGAAAATTTAAAAGAACCTCTACATTCTTCCCTGAGGTTTTGATGTTAGGAGAGTTGTTTCCATGCCTTAGCTTTCCTTACACATTTGACTCCATCTACCCAACAAGGCATTGGTCTTACCATTTTCATCACTTAATTTCATCAAATATGTTTTCAAAACCTTACAACTGTTGACCAAAAATATTAATGAACTTCGCCTTGATATTGCTTATACAATTTATACCAGATTAGGTTTGCATCTCTCTACACCCAATTGCCATTGTGGATAGATTGCTCAAATAGGAAACATATAGTTTAAGTCTGCTTCATTTGCATAGGTATACCTGCCTTGGGCTGGAAAATCCTGAAGAGAAGAAGGTTTAAATACAACAATTGGCCTTGTTCATTAGCCTAAAATGTACCAAGAGCTTAGTAACCTCTTTAGGTTTTCCAACCAATGTTTTTGAGACCTAACAGGATGTTAAATGGATTTATTTTATATCTGTTTTGACCTTAATTCAAAGTTTTGCATGTTTTTTTTGAGTACGAAGAAGTTTTTCTCCATGTATGAAGTCAACAAAGTGTTTTTGAATTGAAATGGTGCTACATCTAATTAGGGGAAGCTAATTGATGTATGCGAATGCAATAGGGTATATATGTGCAACAATCTTGTGTTGCATAAAAAAAGGAAGTGATGTATGGTGTGTGTGAAATCTGAGAAATTGTGAACTTGTGAATTTATATGTGTGAAATAAGAATAAGGGCATAATTACGGTGAATACAGAGTGACTGCAGTGCAGTGCATTATCATGTATCCATAACTTCATTGGAATTGAATTGAATACAAGGAAGGTGCATTTTGTATCAATTCACACCTTGGAAGTGTAGCCATTTTTGTCTAGTATTTATTTTAAGGCTGTGAGCCTTTTAAGGATAGTGAGTCCTGGCAGTGAGCCCTGTAATATCTTATAACCAGTTATAATATATTGTGAGTTAATTCTTACCATGTTTTTTCCCTCCTTGGGTTTTCCACATAAAATTCTTGGTGTTCTTGTGTTATGTGGTGTGATTTTCTTCATGTACTCATTCATAGCTGTAGTTAAATGTGTTTTGATAATTGGTTGGATTATGACTAAATGGTTTAATAGAAGATTGATTCACCCCCCTCTTGGTATTTTGTGTGTTCAAAAATTGTTATCAGAGCCTCGTTCCTTTTGAAAAGTCTAACAACTTGAGGAAGACCTTGGAGGCTGAACACATGGCTGATAAAAAGTATCCTAGATTCCTCCGAAAGAAATTTCTGCAATTGAATATGAAGAAGATGACTACATGTTTGAAAAAGAAGAACTTAAAGCTTCCCTTGAAGATCTTGGAAAATTTGAAAGTGAGAACAAAATATTGAAGGAAATCCTAGGGGAAGCAAATGAATGCATAAAAAATTTGAGAGAAAAAATCAAGAAGTTCAAAGAAAGACATAGATAAGTTAATGAACAGTTGAAAAAGGAAAATGAAGACATCACTGAACTAAAAGTGAAAATGGAAGAAAATAAGAGAATTGAGGATTTTCTGAATGCCAAAATACAAAGCAAGGCTGATGAATGTACAAAGCTTGAACAAGAGGTGGTCACATTAAGATATGATTTGGAGAAAGCAAGAGCTCATGAGGACAAATTCAAAATAAGTACCATAATGCTTGATGAATTAATTGCAATTTAGAAACCTTCTAAGGATTAAGGTGGCTTGGGTCTTGAATAAGGACAAAGTTCAAAGACAAATAAGACATCTAACAAGGTTGACAATCAAAAGCATACTCAAGGAAGTGGTAGAAAATTGAAGATACAAAGAAGCAATATTAGAAGACCTCCTATTAGACAACCAAATGCTCAAAGGTACCCATCTTTCAATGGTATTTGTTATTCATGCAATAAATTTGGACATAAGGCTATAGAATATAGAAGTAGAATGAATCAGAATGTTGGATGCTTTTCTGAACAATGTTTTATATGCAAGAAATTTGGACATAAAGCTAATGAGTGCAAAAGTTAGATGTTGAATAGATTCAATACTGGTGGAATATTTCAATCCTTCAATGGCTACTATTATACATGTAATGTATTTGGACATAAGGATAACTAGTGCAGATCAATAATGAATAGAAGTCAGTTTGGTCAGAAAAATGTTGTGTGCTACAATTGCAACAAGCCTAGACACATTTCAAGATTATACAGAAGCAAGAATGGAAGATAGACTAATTCGAAATAGAGGAATAATCTAGTGAAGAAAGTTGATCCTATTGAAGTTAAGAAGGAAATTGAGAAGATTTGGAAGAAAAAAGAGGAACCTAAAAACAAGGATGAATCAAATGCATCTGTACCTATATATAGTGCAGATATTTCTTCTAAAAACTAAGCCCATGACTAGCTTAGGGGGAGCAGTAAAAAAAAATATAACAACCCCCTGGAATCATGAGGTGTTAAGCAATGACATGAAGATATACAATGCAAATTGGTATGCTTAAGATTTTAGAAAAGATTCCGGTAGAAAATATGCAAATCTGAGATATTGTAGAGCCTTTTAGGGTTTACAGTGTTTCAAAGAAGTTCTTATTAGCTTTTGAGAATTTGAGGCATGAAATACGAATTTAGGGTAGATCAATAATGTATAAAGCAAAGTCTCTAGTGGATTTTTAAGTCACTGTTTCATATTTGAAAGAAAGTAGAGCAAATTGAGGAGTGATTGAAGGAGATCAAACCCTAGTTCCTATTGAAGCATGAAAATGGTATTTACTGCTATCTATTCTTTGTGGGTTTATATTTGAAGCAATTTTCCAAGAATTTGAAGATAGAATTGAGGTTGTAATGGCTACACCAACCGTAGTTGAGGTTATTGAAAGAACTTGACCGAAGTTCAAGAGGTTTTCATGGAAAGTGTTTGAGAATGACCCCGATGGTGCATTTTCGAAGATCCCAGTTAAGGTTTTTCCCATTGAAGAAACGAGAATCTATATATGTTTCAAATTGGAAGAATATGATCATCAAGTGTTCAAGGATTTATGGTCTAATGAGTTAACCAAAGAAATTTTTTTGGTGAGACCAGAATATGAAAACCTAGTGCAAAAGAAGCTAGACGTTTGGAACTAATTTCCTAACTTTAGCAGTAAATTGGATCAAAGTATGTAAATATAGCCCTGAGCAGAATACATGAAAAATTCATGTGGACTAATATGCCTAGATTGATTTCAAAGGATGTGATTAAGATTGTGACTAGATTGTGTGATACCAGACCCATACCTATGCTGAAGTCTGTAAAGAATGTAGTTATACGGCTAATTGGTGCCACATTTGATAGGAGAGCACTAACAACTAAAACAATCATCAATCCTACTGTAATGCCCCACCACGCAACCCTAGAGAAAGTTGCAATTAACTACTCAAACGTACTATTTTTTTGTTTTGTTTAAGTACAGTTAACATGGAAGTTTACTACCCATTGCCAACAACCTCTAAGGTTACGAGACTGAGTTTACTTAAAACCCAAACAAGAAACATGAATTGAATCCATAGCATTTAATTACTTAATGAATTAGGAACACATACATTCCATACATGATAAATTATATCAAAGAATAAGATATACCACATGATTTCAAATAACGATAATTTAACAATAAGATTACAACTCTCATTCCTCGAATGAGGTAAATCCAATAAACATGATTACAAATTACATCTTCCACCTCGATAATAAATGAGGGGTAATAAAATACAATAACAATTGAAATGAATAAAGCATGAAAAGAAACTGGATTCCATGAGCTCTCCCACTGGAAATCTCATCCACATGAACAAGAAGAAGACCCAACAGATTAAGGTGCACGTTCCACCCAACCATGTGATACCCGAAGGCCCACCCCCGTGCTAGGAGACAATAACAAGGAATCCTATACAAGACCATCAACCTCTAGACACAGGCTAACTCACACTGACACAACTAATCACATGAACCATACAAATAACACAAGTACAAATCTAACATTACTAACATAAGTCACATTGCTTCCATAAATAAAATAGATTGAGTATGTTAAGAAGACCATACACAAAACCAAATACCAACTGTTGTCGTAGAAACAGTGTCATCACATAGCTCGACATGGGATATCCTCTGGGAATCTTCATAGGCTCCGACCCCCACTATGAGTTGTCCTGGTGGCCTCAACCAAATCCTGACACCCATACTCACTCATGCGGAATCAAATACCTCTCGTAAAGACAAGATAGATGACCTTGCCATTCCAGGCCTTCCCACTCATCCCAAGCCTATACGAGCACTTGCATCTATGAGTGATGCTAAATTATCTTGATTAATGTGAAATACTATCCAAACTTCTAAGTATATTGTTTTAGTTATCACTTGATTAAACCACCTCTGAAGGTTTCCCAGTTTACCTCTTTGCGCTCTAGTGCCTAACAGAAGCCACTCTTCTACTTGAAAACACACCAAACAAAACCAATCACCAAGGGAATCCCAAGTGCATACCAACAAGATAAAACCACTCCAACTTTAGGAGGAGCACATAATGAAAACTCACTCCAAACACTAGAGACAACAAAAGTCAAACCCCTCTCCAAACACTGGAGGCAACAAAACACATAATCCACTCCTTCCAAAGGAGGCACTATCACATAACCCACTCCTAATCCAAGGAGGCACAAACCATCCCCGTTCGTGAAAACTGGGTAAAACAATAGGATACAACTATACGCCTTATCCAAGGCAATACAATGGTTGACTAAGATAATACAACCCCAAAAGTTAAACCCCTTCTGAAAGACTTAACAACCCTTCTAATCAACTTCCCCAAAGTGAAAACAAAAGAAGAGTACATTCAAGAAGGGCAATCAAATAAGAATTAAATCTATATTTGGATTTCCTAAATCCACTTCCTTCATTAACATTCAGTAATTTATTGCCTTAATAAAGCTGACAAAATAACGTCTCTTTCAGACAAAGATGAAATTTAAACCATTTGTTCAATTCCTTAATTGCTTTTAAATAATAATAAAATAAAACAGTTACTTCTTCTATTCAGAACAAATCAATAAATCATTTATTCTTTTCAAATAATAATAATAATAATAATAATAATAACCATTTCTTCTTTTCAAAATAAATCATTTCAAAAAAACAATTAATTCCTTTTGTCCAACATCAAGAATGAGAGAGATCATGACGAAAGGACAAATTAGGAAAATTATTATCCTACTTTAGAATTTTCCTAAATCCAAACAAGGCAATAACATATTGCATGTAATCAAAATAAAAGTAATCAACATTATTTGCAACTACTCAAAAGTAATTAAAATTACATTTGCGACATTGAAGAATTTAACTAACAATTTAATTCCATTTTCTCCAATTACACATAATAATAAAAATCAACTTTTTAAAATAAATCATTTATTATAAAGTCAATTTTATTCTAATCTAAGATAATAGAATAATAATTTTAAACTCCATATATTTAAGTATTTAAATATATGTTTTTTAAAAAAAACGCATCATTTTATATTCCAACTAATTTAAGAATAATTTCCAACTATTTAAAAAATATATATAATATATATATTTTAAAAATTATATATAATATATATATTTTAAATGATAATAAAAATATTCATTTAAATAATAATATATATTATATATATATTATAAATATTATAATATATATATATATATATATATATATATATATATATATATATATATAATATAAAACAAAATTTATAAAAATAAAAATAAAATTAAAAATTAAAACAAAAGCGAATTAAGCTATTTGACCCCAAAGGGAGGGACCACGAGTAAACCTCCCACAGTGGAGTGCGTGACTATGTGCCCCACAAGCTGTGAGGGGCACACTCCTCCATTGGGTGTGGGTTGTGTGACCCACACACCAATAAAAATATTTTTATTTAAATTTTATTTTTAATAAAAATTAAAACAACCCTCCCACAAAAAATTCTTTTTTTTTCTGTGAAAACAATTATTTTTTTAAAAAAAGGAAAATTCCTAGCAACTTCATATAAATATATAAAATATATATATGAATATATATATATATATAACAAAATATGTATATATATATATGCATATGTATGCATATGCATATGCATATGCATATGCATATATATATATATAATTTCATTGTTTTATAGTCAAATTGTGCAACATCAAGAATGAGAGAGATCATGATGAAAGGATAAATTAGGAAAATTATTATCCTACCTTAGAATTTTCCTAAATCCAAGCAAGGCGATAACATATTGCATGTAATCAAAATAAAAGTAATCAACATTATTTGCAACTATTCAAAAGTAATTAAAATTATATTTGCAACATTGAAGAATTTAACTAACAATTTAATTCCATTTTCTCCAATTACACATAATAATAAAAATCAACTTTTTAAAATAAATCATTTATTATAAAGTCAATTTTATTCCAATCTAAGATAATAGAATAATAATTTTAAACTCCATATATTTAAGTATTTAAATATATGTTTTAAAAAAAAAACACATCATTTTATATTCCAACTAATTTAAGAATAATTTCCAACTATTTAAAAAATATATATAATATATATATATATATATATATATATTTTAAATGATAATAAAAATATTCATTTAAATAATAATATATATTATATATACATTATAAATATTATAATATATAATATAAAATAAAATTTATAAAAAAATTAAAACAAAAGTGAATTAATTAGTTATTTACCCCCAAAGGGAGGGGCCGATAAGGCTAGCCAACCTCCCCTGGCTAGCATTTTGTTTTGTGAGGGCTTTGCCACAATGCCCCAGTGGTGGCTTGAGGGGCTGCACCCACCCCACATACCCAATAATTTTTTTTAATAAAAATTAAAACAACCCTCCCCTGCACAAAAAAATCTTTTTTTTTCTGTGAAAACAATTTTTTTTTTTTTAAAAAGGAAAATTCCTAGCAACTTCATATAAATATATAAATATATATATATATATATATATATATGTATATATATATATATATATATATATATATATAACAAAATATGTATATGTATATGTATATGTATATATATATATATATAATTTCATTGTTTTATAGTCAAATTGTGCAACTTTTCTTTAGAAAAATTTACAATAAAACTATTTTTTTCAAACACAATTTCCTGGTTTCAATTTCAAATTTAAAATGAAGCATTTCAACTCCCAATAGATGTTTTCTAATTTCATTTTTCTTTCTTTCCATTTTTCCATTGTTACAATTGAAGATTTCTGTTGCAAGTTTTGATTTTCAACAAACAATCTAAATTTCTTCAAGATTTCAACAGGGTTTTCAAAAATATTTGCAACAAGTTTTCAAAACTAAAAACTAGATTTTCAAAACAATAAAAGAAACAAGAAAAACTTGTTTGAAGCTTGAAGGAGAATCTGGTATTCAGTTGCAATCCAATTCTTTCATAAACCTTTTCAAATCTTCACTCCAATCCCAAAATGCATTCCAAAAACAAGAAAACCCTCTTTCCTCCTCAGAGCAAATTTATTTCTCCAAGCATGAATCATAATCCAAATGCTTTCATTTTTTTTCTTCAAATTAAGTCAATGCCCTCTAAAATATCCTAGATATTTTCTTTTTCCAATTATAAATATCTTTCAACAATATAGATATTTTCATGCATTTACAAAATATCTTACTTTTAATAATTTAAAACAAATTCATTTTCAATAAATTTAATTCTTTTAATTTATGCATTTACAAGATATTTGCATTTTAATGCTTTAAAACACAATTTAAATTTCAAATAGATTTAAATAATTTACTTTATTATAAAATTTCTATTTCAAAATGAATTTAAAGCTTTTAATAATTTTTTTTCAAAAAATATTTAAACTTTTACAATTTTCGTTTCAAAGAATTTAACACTTTTAAAATTCCAAAAAGAATAACTTAATTCAATTCCACACAATTAATTTAATTAATCAATAAAATAAATCTAATCCAAGATTAGATTATTTTATTAGTTAAATTAAATTAATTAATAAATTCAATAATATTTCTAACATCATAACCAGATAAATTTAATAAGCAACTTAAGTACATAAAGCCATTTATTTACCTTTTTCACTTGCAATTAAATAAAATCAGGGAGAGATGAACAACAAAGAAGCAACTTAACCCGACTAAAACCCGACGACACACTATGACTAGGGTGATGACTTGGAATGGAAAACCTAGCTACTATCTCCTAATTGAATACCGTTGGCCAATGGACACGCTCAACCTTGTGAAACCAGGTGGAGTCGATGTCCTGTACATATCAACCTGCGAACAAAGAGCATATCAAACATGCATATATATAACATAATAAACACACTGTGAAGAGGAAATTGTGGAATTGTAGGGCACTCGCAAGTGAGTGATGCGATCTCATCCCCTTCACCAATACACTCATCATAGACTGACAGTTCCATCATAAACAAATATCTCATGCAATAACATGTTACAATAACTAATCATCATTACACCAATTAAAACATGCCAAATAAAGCATTAGATAAGATACATCACATCACACAAATAAACTATCGCTCTATAAATAGCGATCAAATAACACACACATGATAAAACATCTCAATAACCAAAAAGCACATCAAAGCAAACAAGGACACACTATCCAGCCAGAAAGAAAAATAGAGGGGTATTACACCTACAGTGAAGTATGCATCTATCATGATTGGTCTCAAAATCTATTTCCAAAACAAAGATAACTCAATATTTGCATCACCCATGACATTGTGGTAAATGGGAAGGATTATGATTTGTGTGAGTTGCTTTGACAACAAATTTTAGAGAACTTGGAACAAACAAAAACAAAGAAATATTCTGAAATATGTTGCTTCTGGATTTGATTGTGTGTAAGTTTTTACATCAACATTTTATATCACACTCCATGATCCATCATTAGGATATAGAGTTGAGGATAAAAAAAGTTAGTTACAGACCCAGCTAGGTTTAAGAAGAGTGACATTCTTGGGAGAGAGATGTTGAGAGAGAGGTGTCTCAAAATTACTGGTGTAAAAGGCATCAACTTTGGGTTCATCGGGTTGATAGGTGAATTTTGATGGGATTTAGTGGCTAGTCTCCTCGACATCCCGATAAGCGCTTCATCGAAGAGACATTACAATGTTAGAGGGAGCTGTTTTGCAGTCCCTTTGACATTCTAATGGATTGTTAGAAGGGACATCAGAGGGACAAGTCAATGTTAGAGGGAGCTATTTTATAGTCCCTTCGACATTCCGATGAATGGCGGGAAGTGAATTTTTAAGGAGACAGGAGGATATTGGCGAGACCTAAAATATGGTCCCTTCGATATTCCAATGGAGTTGTATGGAGGAGACAATATGGTATTGGTGGGACCTTGAGGCTTGTCCCTTCGATATCTCGATGGAAGGAATGATTGCTTCATCAAAGAGATAGGTGGATGTTGGCGGTACGACATGATTAGTCTCTTCAAAATTATGATGGGACTTCATTAGTAAGACTTTTCCGTATCGGAAGGAGTTGCTACAACATCCCTTCGACATTTAAATGGGACTTCATCGACAAGACTTTTCCATATCAGAAGGAGTCACTTGGGAGTCTCTTCGATGCTCTAATGGAATGATAAGTGTATTGAGGTGACAATGGGAATTCAGAGAGACAATGACTGTTTGGTTGGTATGGAAGTTGGAACGATGATTTTTTCTGTTACGCTTGAAAAGTATGTATGCAATGTTGTAGCGCATGGGAATTGTGGGTGAGTGAAGATCAAAGTGAATGTAACAAAGTGCTACCAATTTCATTTTGGAAAAAAACACCTGAAAGAGCATAGCTCTACACTTGTATGTAATTTATGTTTTACTGTAATACAAGAGATCTCTGCTGTGGTGTGTGGGTTTTTTCCCGAGAGGGTTTTCCCATGTAAATCCTATGTTCATTCCTTATTGTCTATTATGTTATTCATGTATGTGCATCTTTATGTTTTGTAATTACAAGTTTTGAAATATTTTCTGTATCTCTCTCCTGAAGATTAGTATTAGGAAGGCGTATTTCACACTCTACTTTCCTTTCAGTTGGTATTGGGGCTTGGCCAACTTTCTTGTCCTTGTGGGTAAGATGGGTTTTTTGTGCTGATCTTGTTTAGTGGGATTTTTGTAGAGAAATCTAGTCTATAACTTATTGCAGATTTAAGATGGCGAGAACATCTAGAAGAATATAGATTGAGAAGTTCAATGGTGGCAATTTTGAGTTGTGGAAACAAAAAATGGAAGACCTACTTGTAGACCGAGAGTTATGGGATGTAGTGTCCTCTAAAAAACCATCAACAACCTCACATAATGACTGGGATGCAATTGACCAAAAATCCAAGGGTCTGATCAGACTGTGCTTGGCCGATTCATTTCTCTTGAATGTCCATGAAGAGAAGACAACAAAATTTTTGTGGAAGAAGCTTGGTGACATTTATCAGGGAAGATCTTTGGTAAATAAGTTATTTATGAGGAATAAGTTGTATTCTTTGAAGATGGAGGAAGGAGTGTCTGTTGTAGATTATTTGAATGTGTTTAATATGATTCTTGCTTAGTTGGCATCTATGGGTGTGAAAATAAATGCCGAGAATCATTGCATGCTCCTATTATGTTCTTTTCCTTACACATGGGATCACTTGGTAATGGCTATTGGGAGTACAACAACCACTTTCAAGATGGAAGATGTGGTTTCTTCACTACTGTAAGAAGAAATGTGGAGGAAATCTTATGAGATGGCCAAGGAAGCTCTTGCTATTCGAGGAAGATCAAAGGAGAAAGGAAAGAAGAAAGAAAATAATTTTGAATCCAAGTCAGAGGGGAGATCAAAGTTTCCTGGTAAAAAGTCCAAGGTGAAATGATGGAATTGTTAGAAGATTGGGCACATCCAGAAAGATTGTAAAGAGGAGAAGACGAAGAAAAATAAAATTAGTTATTTTGAAAATGAATCTTCTCAGAGCGATGTAGATGCCTTCATAGAATCCTTGGCGATTCAAGCATCAAAAGATGTTTGGCTGATTGAATCAAGTGCATCCTTTCACATGACCTCTCATAGAGGTTTGTTCTCAAAGTACAAAAAATATGCTGGTGGAAGGGTGTATTTGGGTGACGATTCTCACTTGGATATTTTTGGCTATGGAAGAGTTAGAATTCAGTTTCTTGATGGAAGAGTGAAGGGAATCAATGATGTGATGCATATACCAGGTCTGGCTCAAAATTTACTTTTTGTATGTAAGCTTAAGGATGCTAGTGTGTAAGTCTCTTTCTCAAATGGTGTTTGTATAATGAGTAGATACTCTATGGTGCTAGGTAAGGGTGCACAAATTGGAACTCTATAAGCTAGATGCATGTGCAATATCGTGTAATAGTGCTTCTGCAAAGTCAAGTAAATATGATCATGTAGAGAAAGGAGGTGTTGTTCTTGAGGGCGCAAACTCTTTGGAGATGAAGCTCCTAGCAAAGAAAAAAATGTTGTGACATCAAAGGCTTGGCCACATTGGTGAAAAAGGCTTAAAAGACTTGAAAAGTAAAACCATAGTTGAAGGAATTGATGATTGTAATCTTGAGTTCGATTTTTGTGAACATTGCATATATGGAAAGAAATACCATGTTTCATTTTATTCTAGTCCTCATAATTTTTTTGGTATTCTAGATTATATTCATGCTGATATGTTTGGCCCAGTTAATGTTCCTTTGCTTTCAAAATCTATGTATTTTTTTTCGTTCATAGATGATTATTCAAGGACATTTGTTTATTTTCTTAGAAGTAAAACTAAAGTTTTCAGTTGGTTTAAGGAATTTAAAACCTTGGTTGAAAATCAGACTGGTAGAAAGATTAAGTGTTTGAGGACGGATAATGGTGGTGAGTTTTGTTCAATAGATTTTGGTAAGTTTTGCAAGGACCATGAAATTAAAAGGCATAAAACAACTCTTTATACTCCATAACAAAATGGAGTTGTAGAAAGGATGAATAGAACACTATTGGAAAGGGTGAGAAGTATGCTGAGTAGTGCTAGTATGGAACAAATGTTCTAGGCTGAGGCTGTAGCTACAACATGTTATTTGATTAAAAAATCTCCCACTTTGGCACTCATGGACAAGACACCTATGGAAGCATGGTCTGGTAAGAATCCCTCATTGAGACACATTAGAGTCTTTAGCTGTGAGGTGTATGCATATGTGCCCAGTGAAAAGAGATCTAAATTGGAGAACAAGGCAGTGAAGTGTATTTTCATTGATTATGGCATCAGTATGAAGGGGTACAAGCTTTGGAACCCAGTTATAGAGAAGGTGCTCTATAGTAGAAGTGTGATCTTCTATGAGATAAAACCTTTAATCTACAACCAAAGATGAAAGAAGAAAAAAGAGGAGATAGTTGAAGTTCTTCTTACACCAAATAAAGATGAACTACGTACTTCTTGTGGACCTATTAATGAGGAGAGATCAAGTAGCTCTGAAATTTCTGAACAAGATGAAGAACCTCAACCTCAACTTTTGAGGAGGTCTACGCATGCTAAGAAGGAAACTAAAAGGTTTGGATATTATTTGTTAGATTCTAGTTGTGCATATGCTTTGATTGCTAACACTGATGAGCCTAAGACTATTAGAGAGGCTATGGGTATGTCTAATTTAGATTTTTGGTTGGAAGCCATGAATGAGGAAATGGCATCTTTGAAGAAGAATGAATAAGAAGGAAACTAAAAGGTTTGGATATTCTTTGTTAGATTCCAGTTGTGCATATGCTTTGATTGCTAACACTGATGAGCCTAAGACTATTAGAGAGGCTATGGGTATGTCTGATTTAGATTTTTGGTTGGAAGCCATGAATGAGGAAATGGCATCTTTGAAGAAGAATGAAACATGGGATCTAGTACCTTTTCTTGAAGGACATAAGCCTGTTGGATGTAAATGGGTGTTCAAGAAAAATATAGTTCTTGATGGTAGTGTTGAGAAGCATAAAGCAAGGTTGGTCGTAAAAGGATATTCATTGGTGGAGGGAATTGATTATGGAGAAATATTTTCTCATGTAGCTAAGCTGATGTCAATCAGATTTTTGTTTTCACTTGCAATTGCATATGACTTAGAAATCAAGTAGATGGATGCGAAGACAACATTTATTCATGGTGATTTGAAGGATAAGATTTACATGTCCTAGCTAGAGCACTTCATTAAAAAAGGTAAGGAAAACCCAGTTTGAAAATTAAAGAAATATCTGTATGGTTTGAAACAATCACCTAGAATGTGGTACTAGAAGTTTGATACCTATGTGTTGTCTTTGGGGTTTGTGAGATAAAAGTTTGATCATTGTGTTTAATTTAAATCTGAAAATGGTCGTGTTTTTATTATTTCCCTGTATGTGGATGATATGTTGTTCATTGGGAATAGTAAGGCTATGATTTCCAAATTAAAATATTAATTGTTAGCACAGTTTGAGATGAAATATCTAGCTTCAGATAGGTATATTCTGGGGATGGAAATCATAAGGGATAGGGGAAATAGAAAAATTTGGCTCAGCCAGAGCAAGTATATAAATTCTGTCCTAGAGAGGTTTAATATGGTGGATTGCAAGCAGTTAGTTGTTCAAGTGTTGCAGGGAATGAAAATTTCTGTTGAAGATTGTCCAAAATCTCCTATTGAGATGGAGGACATGACCAAGGTACCCTATGCAAGTACAATTGGTAGTTTAATGTATGCAATTTTCTTTACTATGCCAAAAATTTCCCAAGTAGTGGGAGTGCTTATTCGATTTATGGCTAATCTAGGAAGGCTGAATTGGGATGTTGTAAAGAGAGTTTTCAGGTATTTGAAGGGTACTTTTGAGTACACCTTATGTTATCATGGTTACTCTACTAGATCTCAGAGTTCAGTTAGCATTTGTGGATATGTGGATTTTGATTGGGTAGGGGACATTGATAGTAGAAGATCCACTAGTGGATATGTATTCACATTGTTTGGTGGTGCAGTTAGCTGAATGAGCAAGTGACAGGTTGTAGTCATTTTATCCACTACTGAGGCTGAGTACATGGCAGCAACTCATGCCTACAAGGAAGACATTTGGCTTAGAATATCATGTTCTGATGTTGGTTTTGATGTAGGGAAGATTGTTATTTGTTGTGTTAGTCAGAGTGCCATTTGTTTGGAAAAAAATCCAACCTTCCATGCTAGGACAAAACATATTGATGTGTAGTACCACTTTGTTCATGATATGGTGGAGGATGGAAAGGTTAGTCTGGAAAAAAATGATACTTTGGTGAATGTTGTTGATGAATTGACGAAGCCTATGAGCACAAATAAGTTTGAATGGTGCACCAATTCTATGGGCCTTGGGGCCTAGAATATTTAGTGACTTCAAGAGTTGATTAGGAGCCGGTAAGTTCTTTGTCAAGTGGGAGAATGTTGAGAAAGAGGTGTCTCAAAATTATTGATGTAAAAGGCATCGACTTTGGGTTCATCGGGTTGGCAGGTGAATTTCGATGAGACTTAGTGGCTAGTCTCCTCAACATCCCGATAAGTGCTTCATCAAAGAGACATTACAATGTTGGAGGGAGCTATTTTGCAGTCCCTTTGACATTCCAATGAATGATGGGAAGGGAATTTTCAAGGAGACATGAGGATATTGACGGGACCTAAAATGTGGTCCCTTCAATACTTGGATGGAGCTATATTGAGGAGACAATACATTGGTGAGACCTTGAGGCTTGTCCCTTTGATATCCCGATGGAAGGAATGATCGCTTCTTTGAAGAGACATGTGGATGTCGGTGGGACAACATGATTAGTCTCTTCAACATTCTAATGGGACTTCGTCACTAAGAATTCACTGTATCGAAAAGAGTTGCTACAACATCCCTTCTACATTCTGATGGGACTTCATCAACGAGACTTCACCATATTGGAAGAAGTCACTTGGGAGTCTCTTCGACACTTTGATGGAATGATAGGTGTATTAAGGTGACATTGGGAATTCATAGAGACAATGACTGTTCGGTTGGTATGGAAGGTGGAACAATAGTTTTTTTAGTTATGCTTGAAAAGTATGTATGCAATGCCGTAGCGCATGGGAATTTCGAGTGAGTGAAGATCAAAGTGAATGTAATGAAGTTCTACTCATTTCATTATGGAAAAAAGCACCTGAAAGAGAATAGCTCTGCACTTGTATGTAATTTATTTTTTACTATAATACAAGAGATCTCTGCTTTGGTGTGTGGGTTTTTTTCCTGAGAGGGTTTTTTCACATAAATCCCATGTTCATTCCTTATTGTCTATTATGTTATTCATGTATGTACATCTTTATGTTCTATAATTACAAGTTTTGAAATATTTTCTGTATCTCTCTCCTAAAGATTAGTATTAGGAAGGCATATTCCACACTCTGCTTTCCTTTCAAGAGAGAGGAGGGGAAGACACAAACCCCAAGGAAGGTCAAAGGAATTAAAGAAGATTATAAAAAGGCATGATAAAGAGAAAAAAATAATTTATGAAAGTAGAAAAGAGCAAGAAATTAAGTAAAAAGAATATAAATAATTATAAACACACAAGCCTAAAAATATCATTATTAATACCTATGGATAATTAAATACAAATATATACGCACCTAAATGCATTTAAGTATCTAATTGTATATGTGAAACATGTATTAAGAAATTATAATGGAAAATATATGTGTAAATAGACATATACTTAAATGCAAATAAGTGTATTTAAAAAAAAAATTAACATTAAATAGAGGCTACCGGATTTGATATAAAAACTGAAGATCAATAAGACAAATAGAATGAGGATACCAGAAATGAAGGCAATGAAAATAAAGATGGAGAAGAAGAAAAAGGTAAAGATGAAAAGAATAAGGATGATAAGGACGATAAAGACAAAGAGGATGAAAAGAAAGACATGAAAAGGAAAACACCTTCGAAAAAGAAGAAGAAGAAGAGAAGAGAAATAAGAGAACAAAGAAGAATATGTAGTTGAAAGAAATGAAAAAGAATCCCAGAAGACCACAAAGCCAACAACGTCACTCGGATAATCCTCTAGGAACACCCTCAAGGGTTGTCTGAAAAAGAAAATAAGGATTCTACCAGTCATTGCTCCCCAATTGGTTCAGATCCCATCACAAGGCTATGTTGATCTGAATAAAATCCCACCTGTTCAGAGAATGGAGATTGGAGGCACTTTTCTCACCTCTAGGAGAAAAAAAATCATAGAAACTCATTAGAAGGGGACTGAGCTAATCAATGATGCCATCAAGGTTTTATAGGATGCAACCCCTAGTGCCACCATTAATGATTTTTTAACACCTGTTGAGAATTTGAAGTTCATGGTTGATTCATTCATGGAATATACTTCTAGCCTTAAGGAGTAGGCCACAAAAGAAGCTGAGTCAATGATTGTGGATAAAATATTATTTGAAATTCAGGATAGATGTGCAACTACACATAGTAAGGTTATGAAATGTTTGGAAAAAGTGAAAGAATGTGAAATTAAGGCTCAGACACTATTCTTATAGTGCATGAGATGGCTGGATGCTACTCAAGGCATTAAGGACCTAATGGACTTAATAGAGTCACAGTTGATCAATTCATTCTGAACTTATGATCTTACAAAAGACATAAACTATGCCTCTTGGAATGCAATTTTAGACTTTCAAAACAAGTTTTCACCTTGCAAAGACAAAAAGGGGATGCTATAAGGCGATTTGGTCAGCTTGGAGACCTGGTAAAGTGCAAGAATACACTAATAGCAAGTTCTCTCACTGAAGCTTATAAAATTTAAAAGATAAATCCTTATCTGACTACTCTAGAAGGAGAGGAAAATTTGGTGGAATTGGAATCATTGCATAAGGAACTTGTTACAACTAAGAAAAGTTGGGATGAAGGGAAAATTGATTGGGAAGCCATTCTCAAGGAACTTGAAGGTGATTTCTCCTCCACGTGAACATATTTCACCTTGTATATATTTTTTTAGTTGCTTTTAGTTTTTATTTGGCTGTACATATGATCGAATGTAACTTTGGGGATAATTCCCTAAGGGGGAGCTAGTCATTTCATTTCATTTTTCTTTTGGCACTTCCTTTGTCCTTGATGTCAAAGGGGGAGAAGTCTTGAGAAGTTGAAGAAGTTTTGGGAGAAGTATGGAGAAGTTTAGATACTGTGTTTGGGGGAGAAGTTTTGAGTAGCTTTTACTTGAAGTTGAATTTTTTGAAATTCATTTTTGACACATGTTTCCATCAATGACAAAGGGGGATATTGTTGAAAGAATGAAGAAGGAACCCTTTGATGTGTTGTCATTGATGCCAACAATGTTTGTTGACAGTGTTGACTGATCTGGTAAAATAGTTTTTCTGTCATCTTGATATGGTAATTTGGTCTGGATTCACTCATGTTTAAGATTGGCTTATGTGGCTATGGTATGCTATTCGAGACTATAAATATATCTATGCTCAAGATTTCAACAATTTTGGTCAATCTAGCTGAAAGTTACAAGTGACATAAGTTCAACAAACTATATTCTAGCTTATACAATACAAGTTAATAAGACTTATATGGTCCACATTCCTCTGGTGTTTGGTTTCAAGCTCTACAATTTTGGGAAATGATTTAGAGGTGTCAACACTACACATATTCTAGATGGTGATTGCTTATATGATTAGATGAATGATTGATGTTGGATGGATTGGATTATTTTGTGGTTCAGTCTAATCCCTAGCCAACCTAATGCTTGAAGTTGTGCTATGAAGATTAATATGTATTGTGGATGTTAAAGGGATCTATTTTAGATCTGTGTCAAACTTAATTCAAAGTTTTGCTTGTTTATTTTGAGCATGAAGAAGTTTGTCTCCATGTATGAAGCCGACAAAGTTTTTGAATTGAAATGGGGCTACATATAATTAGGTTGACCTAATTGATGTATGCAGATGCAATAGGGTATATATGTGGAATAGTCTTGTGTTGAATATAGAAAAAAGGAAGTGATACATATGGTGTGTGTGAAATATGAGATTGTGTGTGAATTTATATGTGCAAAATTAGAATAATGGCAGAATTACTATGAATGTAGAGTGACTGCAGTGTAGTGCAGTATCATGTACCTGGAACTTCATTGGAACTGAATTTAGCACAAGAAAGGTACATTTTATTTTAGTTCACACCTTGGCTATGTAGCCATTTTTTTCTTGTATCTATTTTCAAGTTGTGAGCCTTTTAAGGATAGTGAGTCATGGCAGTGATCCCTATAATATCTTATAACTGGTTATAATATATTGTGATTTAATCTTCACTGTGGTTTTTCCCTCCTTGGGTTTTCCACGTAAAAATCTTGGTGTTCTTGTGTTATGTGGTGTTGTTATTTTTTCATGTACTCATTCATAGCTGCAGTTAAATATGTTTTGATAATTGGTTGGATTATGACTAAATAGTTTAATAGAATATTAATTCATCCCCCTCTCAGTATTCTGGGTGCTCAACATTATCCATTCGATACTCTCATGCCCATGAGCAATCCGTCCATGAGCATGCATAGGTATGTCTACCTACATATACTCATGTACATATTAACTCATGTGTATGGGTTTATCATTGACATATATATGTATACATATATATACATTCCATGTATATATATCATCGATTGAATAAAGATCACATAAGAAAGAAATCACACGTGCAAAGGAGACTTAACAATATCACTACAAGAACATCATAACAAATTCCTATACCTTCCCAAATTTAATCACAAATAAAACCAATGGATGACTTACCAATTTCTTGAACTACGACTCAATTGAACCAGTCTATATGTGTGTGTGAAAAAGCTCAGTTAGGTTTTGTTGAGGGTTACCCGACCAATCACTTCTCCTGAGTGATACTTCCCCTCCCTCCTGAGGCTTGATCGTTGTATCTGCATTCAACTTAGAACATTACAATACTAGTTAGTTATTCATCAAAATGATCATTTGCATATATATTCATTTCATAATCAAAATATCAAATTGATTCAATATTCATTCTACTTTTCGTTTTAACATAACATCAAATCAATTTAAATTCCATTCATCATTTTCCAAATAATACATATAAATGAAGTGAAAACACATGTTTTTCATTCAAAAACACAAGCACATCCATTTATTCAGTATTTTAACCTATCATAGTAAATAGCAAATAGGTAAATGCACAATGGGGTGTAACATTTTTTTTTTTTTTTGTGATTTTATTTCTAAATAGGTAGATTTAATAAGTTTTTTGATGTAAATATATTTAATTTACAGGAAATGATAATCAACCTCCCAATCTTCAAAATCCTCCTTCACCTCAACCTGAAATACTTGGTGAAGAAAAACCCCAAATCCAACAACAAAATCCTCCAACAATTCCTCAACATCCCCTTGGAACTCAACACAATTTAATGGGGGAAATAAAAAATAACAAAAGAAAAATTGAGTTAATTGTGAGGTTGAAAGATCTTACAAGTTCAACCTCGCAAAGAACCACACTTGCAAAATCACTTGAAGCTATGTTAAAACATGTAGATTCAATTAGGAAGCAATTAAGTGGTTGGGTGGAGAAGAGACGTGAGTACATAGAATATTATGCAGATAAACTATCCTACACACAAGTCAAAAATGAAAAAATTACAAAATTTGACTTGTGTTCACTTTTCACAAACCCATGAACAAATCAACCTCTACACCCTACAAGTAAGAGGTTTCCTATCCATTGGTGCAACCACCAAGGGACAAAGGACCATTTTTGGTAGAGGTGGTGGATGGTTTTTGACCATCCTCCATGCAACAATAATGAGGTCCCACAATATTTCTTGAGGAAACTCTACTATGAGTTCGTCCTCAACAAAATCCCCAACTATTTTGATATTTGGGACTTTCAGGGTGGAGGTGGTGGATCTACATAGGATAGACCAAGGGCACGTCTTGATCCTTAATGGACGATGAGATGAGCACTTGTCAAACTTGCTTATGAGCACGTGGCTGCCCCTTCCATTGTGAAGGAGAGTGTTGAGGTCAAGACTCTGTAGCCTATTAGTTCTTTGACCAAGAGTATCATAGAACGTTCCAGTCCTGCAATACATTGTGAGTTGGGGGAGACTTTGAGGGGTAGGGTTCCGCCCCATATTTGTTAGGCTTATGGGTCCACCTGTGGTTATGACCTCATAGATAGTCAGGAGGAAAATGCATAGGCTACATTTGTAGTTGACCAGTTGTTGATGACATATGCCCTCTTGAATGAGGATTTCAACCTTGATACTCAGGTAAATGTTAACAAGTTCATTGAATTTAATTTATTAAACTTCATTTTTGAAATGCAAGATTAACTAATTTAGTTTAATGATTGTAATGAAATTTTAGGGTCATAGTGTTCATTATGTTTTGAGCGGTCCTCTACCTCCATATTACACCATGACATGTACTATTGAGGTATGTAACTAGTAAACAATTATAAATATTACATATGAATATCATTGTTATATGAATGGTATTCTAATATTTGTTTTTGGATGTTGAATAGGTTAATCTTGGAGATTTAACAACAACACCTCCCAGTGGTGGTGGAGTTCAAAGCTTCACTTAGGTAATATAATAAAGAGTTTAACTAATGAATTGTACTTAATAGATTAAGAGACCACAAATCAGCCTTCCCAACAACAAACTTCATAGATATTCATCCTATTTATAAACATGAATTCAAACCAAACAACTAGAAGAAAGCAACTGCAAAAATTAAAATTGCATGCTTACAATAGTCAATAAACAACTTCAAGAGAAGTGCATGACAAAAATAGAACCAACTGAAAGTTCAATAATTTCCTTTTCCCCAAGCATATCTGAGTAGAAAGACATTGATATACCTCCCAAATTATGCTATGAAAATTTCACTTAATCTTGTCACAAACTCGTTCCAACTACTATTAGCAATAACACTTGTGGAGAAATGGTTAAGGCCATCTGAAGTATTAGAATGGTCTACTAAATTATATGATAGATTCAAGAAGGACAAATATAATCTAGGGCATGCTAGTAGATCATGTTAATACTTCATATGCATTTAATCTAATGCACCAAAGGTGCTATTGCTAGTATGTTCTCTTTCTCTTAAATAAATTTAAACCTAAGGGCTCTTTAAATAAAATTTAAGTTCTCCATGGAACTCTTAAGTTCAAGAATCTTTGAATTCATTTGTTCAAATCCACCTATAGCATCATCTCTCACTTTCTTTTCCTGCACAAATTCTTACCAAATACAAAACCTCTTGAGGTTTTCCACTTCTCCATTTCCAGCTGCCTATTCCACATACTACATAGGCACCTTCCTTGAAACTTCTTGAGAGCATGAATAATCTCTTCATCAAAACACTATATATCTCATTCACTTTGGTCTAATTCTTTTCAATTGTTTTTAGAGAAAATTCCTTTTGTATTTCATACATTCTAGTACTTTCTACCTCTAGTTTTGCATTGTCATTTTCCCATTACTGCACACACACCTTCCTCAACTTCTCAAGAGAAAATTCCTTCTTTCATTTCATGTATTCTACTACTTGTACCTCTAGTTATGCATTTTCATTTTCCCATTGCCTAGTTTGGCTAAGGATATTTGGATATGACGTGTTGGGATATGAGGAGAAGGGATATATTGTTGAGGGATATGTGAAATTTACTCTCAATGGACCCATTTTAAGGTAAATAAGCCTAATCCTTGCAAGCAATGTACAAGCAAGGTAAATAATCCCAATCCTAACAAGAAAGGTTGGATTAAATGTAATTGTATCAGGTTAGTGTTGCAATGTAGATGATTCAGAAAATGATAAAAGATTAAGTGTTGTGAAGCTAGAATTTATATATTAAGCCTTGGTAGAGATCACACATACCTAGAGTCTGACATATGTAACTTCACAAATCTTTTTGGAATTAAATTCAACCCAATGACACTTGTGGAATTATTTAGAGAACTTCCATGTAGCTTTAGCCAATGTGAAATACACAAATGTATAGCCCAAATTACATCTATTTCTGTAAACCAAAATCAAGTTAATCTAATTATTAGTTGGAAGCTTTTAAAACTCAATAATTTAACTGTAATTATCAATGAAAAGTGATTATATGATATTTTATCCTACTTGAAATCTTTAGGAAAGTAAACAAAATCATTTTCTAAGAGAGGCTTATCCCCCTCCATGATGTTCTGGTTGCATTGCATGTAGTGACTTTTCAACATTTTTAGAATCATATCTAGACTACAAACAGATAAAAACATGATAATTATCATCATTAACTTCTAAAATGAAGTTTTCAAATTAGGTAAAGTGAAATAGCTAAAACACAATATTTCCACTTTCTAGCATTCTATGTGATACAAAATGACATGATAAGACCAAGATAAGGGGCACTTACTAGTAGTTATTGGGAATGACCCTATAAAAGGTTTTGGGTTGAGATCGGCCTCGCCCAGAGCTAGGGAAATGAAAATAAGAGTTACCTCTGTTGCGGTTTTTCTCCATACTTTGACTATCATGGTGCACATGTTGATGCTTGTTGCTACAATTTATAACTTGCCAAAGATCGTAGATGACTCTTGTCACTGTTAAATTCTTCCCACTATGGGGAGGATAAAAAACTAATGGAAAATAGTTATTTGTATAACTATCAAGCCTAGTGCAGATGTATGAGAAATGTGGAAGCATGGACAAGGCATGTGAATTGTTTGATAAAATGCATCAAAGAGATATTTCAAGGATTTGAATGATTTCAGGATATGCACAAAATGGAAAATGTGGTAGCATAGACAAGGCAATGAGTTGTTTGAAAAAATTCCTCAAATAAATGGGGTCTCGAGACGCCATTTCTTTGAGGCATTTTTTCAAACATCTCACTACCTTGTTATTTTTTCCATACTCCAATCCCCTCTCTCCCACTCCCTCTCTCCCTCTCTCTCTCTCTCCCCGCCACCCCCTTTCCCTCTCTCTCCCTCTCTCTCAAGTCTCTCCCTCCAACCACCCCCTCTCTCTCTCAGTTCTCTCCCTCCCACCCCCTCTCTCTCTCTCTCTCTCAAGTCTCTCTCTCCCACCCCTCTCTCTCTCTCTCCCTCACACTCTACCTAGATAAGTCCCTCTCACTCCAACCCCCTCTCTCTCACTCCCACTCCCTCTCTCTCTCTCTTTCTCTCTCAGGTCTCTCACCACCCCTCTCCCTCTCCCTCACTTAGGTATCTCTCTCTCCCACTCCCTCTCTCTCCCACTCCCTATATCTCACACTCCCTCTCTCTCTCTCCCAATCTCTAAGGTTTCTACCTCCCACCCCCTCTCTCTCTCAGGTCTCCCCCTTTGGAACCCTACCTAGATAACTCTCTCCTCTCTCTCTCTCTCTCTCTCTCTCAGGTCTCTCCCTCCCACACCCTCTCCCTCTCTTAGGTCTCTCTCTCCAACCTCCCTCTCTCCCACTCCTATCTCACTCCCTCTCTCCCACTCCCTCTCTCTCTCTCACACTCCCTCTCTTTCCCTATCTCTTAGGTCTCTCCCTCCCACCCCCTCTCTCTCTCTTAGGTCTCTCACTCTGGAACTCACCCTCTCTCTCTCTCTCCTCTCCCTCTCTCCCAACTCCTTCCCCCCCCTCTCTCTCCCACTCTCCCTCCCTCCCTCCCTCTATCCCTCCCACCCTCCTAGGTAAGTCCCTCTCACCCAATCTCCCACCCCTCTCTCTCTCTCTCTCTCTCCCTCCCCCCCCTCCCTCTATCCCTCCCACCCTACCTAGGTAAGTCCCTCTCAATCCAATACCCCTCTCTCCCACTCCCTCTCTCTCTCTCTCCCCCCTCTTTCTCTCTCACCACCCCCTCCATCTCTTAGGTCTCTCTCCTCCCTCTCTATCTCTCTCCCATCCACCTCCCTCCTCCCACCCCCATCTCTCTTTATTTTTATCTCTCTCCATCTCTCTGTCTCATCTCTATTTCTCTCTCTCCTCCCCTCTATCTCTATCTCTATCTCTATCTCTATCTCTATCTCTATCTCTATCTCTATCTCTATCTCTATCTCTATCTCTATCTCTATCTCTATCTCTATCTCTATCTCTATCTCTATCTCTATCTCTATCTCTATCTCTATCTCTATCTCTATCTCTATCTCTATCTCTATCTCTATCTCTATCTCTATCTCTATCTCTGTCTCTGTCCTCGTCTCTCAAATATCTTCATATGTCTCTGTCTCTGTCTCTTTTGTCTCTATCTCTATCTCTATCTCTATCTCTATCTCTATCTCTATCTCTATCTCTATCTATCTCTCTATCTCTATCTCTATCTACCTAGATAGTCCCTCTCTCCTCTACCTCTCTCTCCTCCCTCTCGGTCTCTCCTTGCCATCTCGAACAATCCATCCCTCCCTCTCCCTCCCTCCCTCTCTCTCCCTCCGTTCCTCTCTCTCTCTCTCTCCCCCTCCCTCTCTCTTTGTATCTCTTAGGTCTCTCCCTCCCACCCCCTCTCTCTTAGGTCTCTCCCTATGGTACCCTACCTAGATAAATATCTCCCTCTCTCTCTCTCTCTCTCTCTCTCCCTCCCTCTCTCTCTATCCCTCCCACCCTACCTAGATAAGTCCCTCTCACTCCAAACCCCTCTCTCCCACTACCTCTCTCTCTCTCTCACTCCCTCTATCTCTCTCCCACTCTCTTTCTCTCACTCACTCCCTCTATCTCTTTCCCACTCCATCTCTCTCTCTCTCTCACTCCCTCTCTCCCAATCCTTCTCTCTCACACTCCCTCTCTCTCCCTATCTCTTAGGTCTCCCTCCCACCCCTCTCTCTCTCTCAAGTCTCTATCTGCCACCCCCTCTCCCTATCTCAATTCTCTGCCTCTCACCCTCCCTCTCTCTCCCTCCCACTCCCTCTCTCTCCCTCTTTTTCCTTCCCTCTTCTCTCTATCTCACTTCTCCCTCCATATCTCCCTCCCTTCATCCATCCCTCTCTACTCTAATCCCTCTCACCAATTTAATCCATGTGTTTATGCCACAACATAATTGTTTGTGTAAATAGCTTATGGTTTTTAGAGATGTTGCATTCAACAAAGTTACTAACATAATGTATAAATAGAGTAGAAAAAATAAGTACCTTATCTAATACCATGCATCCTTTAACCATTTTATAACCATCCTTATAGAAAATTTCATGTACACCCAAATAATTCATTTTACTCATAGACAACACATTCTTTTCCAAACTAGGGCTGTGCAATATATCAAAAAAAGACTTTGTTCTTTCATCTCCAAACACAATATTTACTTTATCATATTGATAATCATGTTGTCTCCAAAATACAACTTTCCACCATTATAACTATCATACTAAAAAAACCAAACCTTGTAGGAATTCATGTGGAAAGAATCTCAAGATTCAATCATTCATGCATCCATGTATGAATGTGTGGAAAGAGATGCACCAAAGACATTTAATGTCTCTATTAAGGGAATTTAAATTTGAGTTTTCATCACACTCCTTACGCTTCTTATTCTTGTAATTTTTCTTAATGTGATTGATTTTTCCATAGTTTCAACATAACCTTATATTTACTAGGAGACATAGATCTTCACTTTGACACTAATATCTTGTCTCCCTTATTATTCTTCCCCTTCTCCTTTTAATGAGATATGGAAATTTAAATAGTATTTGGTATATTATTTCACATATTTCAACTTCATCTCTTTATATAGAGGATTCAATTAATCCCTCAAGGGTTATCTTAGAGGTGGTCCTATTACTTATAATAAATAGAGTATTCCACAAATTTGGTATGGAACATAGCAAGGTTATACACTAATATTCTTTATCCACCTTCACATATATGGATGCCAATTGATTGATAATAGTGTTGAATATATTTAGATTCTTTATCATATAATCTATATCTCCAATTCTATAGGAATACAATTTCTATAATAAAAACTTATTAACTAGGGAATTTTCTTAATACAAGTTCTCAAGTTGGTCCTACATATTTAAGTTGTTTCCTTTGAAGACACATTTAGGAACATTGAATTTGGAAGGAATAATATGATAGTAGATCAGGCATTTGTATCAAGTTTAGAAAAATAATTTTTATCCATTCTCGAAGAAGTTTAAATATTCACTATAATCCATTTATCATAGTCTACAAGTATGCTTTCAAAGCTCAAATTTTGTCTTGTTTAAATTTACTATACCCATTTTTATAGTGTGAACCATATCTTTACTTAAAATATAAAATCATGTACCTAGATCTGCTAGTCAATCAAAGATTAATTTCAAGGAGAAATCTTCTCCTTACATGATTATAACATGTTTTAGCTCTAATACCAAATGAAATGAAACTAGTTACATAAATTATACATTAATCCTAAGAAAAAATACAAATAAGTTCATTTATACACAAGTTTCATCACCATAACATATTAGACATGTAATATTTACCTTCTAAACACATTTATGAGAAAAATCCATCAAAAAATTACTATCAATATCAAATACAAGGTTGCAATATAATATAGAGTCCAATGCTTCCAATCGAGATCTTCATCTATGAATTTTGAGTTAATTTGGTAGCATGTACTTGCAATAAATATCTCCATCACAAGCCTCCACTATGTGCGCTATGGAGATCCATCAAACCAAATTGGTTTCTCAAAATCATAGGCTCAAACTATGAACCAAGTCTTGGTCCAACTAGTACAAGTTGGACCCATGCGCTCCTCTCCAAGAGGAAAACCTCCCATTGTAGAATATAAATCCCAAGTAAAAGAGCCCCCACATGCAAAATTTGGGAACTCCAATTTGGTCCATTAAAACCTCTTATAAAGTATTATTATGCATGTTATAAATAGTGGATAAAGATGCTTTACTTAGTTTTCTATATGTAACACCCTCTATCAATGCTTTTACATGCTCTTACATTTTCCATATAATATCTTACCATAAAATTTCATAGACGCTCTTACACATCTTACACATCATAAATAATTTCTGACACATTTCACAACACAATTTCTAAGTGGTGTAGCGTGCCATCCAAGGAATCTCAAAGATTCTTGAAAGGATGACACTTCCATTTCATGATAACCCAAAAATTACAACACATTACAATTATTAAAAATTTAAAATGTTCTAAGGATTTACAAGGTGTACAATATCTAGTCATAACAATATTCTATAGAGAAAGTGGGATAAATCTTCCCTATTGTATTGTCTTATTAAGATTTTTATTTTGTATAGTAAGATGGCATAAGATTAGCTATTTGGATTACTAATTTTTTTTAACTAAGAATCAAATCTATATTTTTGAAGATAATCAATAATAATTTAAGGTTAGCCACTTGAGTGATAAAGGATTTATCAAGTAAGAAATGGGCACCCTTTTAAGAATACCAAATTTCATTTACCACTAAGAATATGTGTATTTGATATGTCTTGATGCGTAAGAAGTCTAGAATGTAAAGATGTAGAAGAATACAATAACCCCTTAGGATGCATATACACTTATTGCTAGCTTTGGCATGAGTGGCTCCGACTTAGTGAAATTATTTATGCTAGATTTTGAACTCTAAGATTAATTCAGTTAAGAAGTTGCAATTTGTTAAGTCTCATCTTATTGTGGCTCAATGGTGGCGGGATGGCGCCCCTGCTTATGGTACAACTATGTATTCTCTGGTTAAGAAGTTGCAATTTGTTAAGTCTCATCTTAAGCGATGGAATAGGTTGAGTTTTGGTAATTTTCGGGCTAGGAAAAGAGAAGCGTTGGACCGCCTTGCTGTGATCACCCGCCAGATTCAGGATTTGGGCTTCTTGGAGGCTCTTGGGCATGCTGAATCCCAGGCTCTAAAATTGGTGGAAGAGTGGGAGCTTCGTGAAGAGATTTTCTGGAAACAAAAGGCTAGGATTGATTGGCTTCAAGAGGGTGATAGGAATACGACTTTTTTCCATCATTTAGTGCAAGCTCGTCGAAATAAGTGCTTTATTTCTTCTCTTGTTAACTCTGAGGGTATTTCAATCTCTGCACAACATGCTCTATCTAGAGAGGCTCGTCAGTTCTACTCTAATCTATTCACTGAGGATTCTTTACTTGCTGAGGCTGATGAAAATAGAGTTCTTGCTTGTATTCCCTCTTTAATTTCTAATGAGTTGAATGCTTCACTTATTCGCCCGGTGACTTTGTCAGAAGTGGAGGAGGTGGTGTTTGGGATGAACAAAGGGAAAGTTCTTGGCCCTGATGGGTTCCCAGTTGAGTTTTTCTAGGAGTTTTGGGATATTGTGAAGCTGGATTTGTTGGAGGTTGTTCGGGAGTCTCTTCATAGTAAGCAGATGCTTCAGGCCCTGAATGCTACTTTTCTGGTTCTCATTCCTAAGAAGGAAGGTGCTGACAAACTTGATCTCTTTAGACCTTTTGCGCTCTGTAACGTGGTGTATAAGATTATTACGAAGTTGATTGCTGAGAGGCTCAAATCTTGTTTGCTGATGATCATTTCTGAGGAGCAAGGCGGCTTTGTGGTTGGTCGTCAAATTCTTGATGGGGTGGTGATTGCGTCTGAAGCCATTCATTCCATGGCTACCTCTCAGGATAGGTCTATGTTTATCAAGTTGGATATGGCCAAAGCCTATGACAGAATTAAATGGAGTTTCCTTCAGAAGATTCTGCTGGCCTTTGGTTTTTCCTCTGACTGGGTGAGCTGGATTTTGAGTTGTGTGACTTCTTCCTCCTTTTCGGTTATTGTGAATGGGGAACCTTCTGAGCTTTTTGGGGCTACTAGGGGCCTTCGTCAGGGGGATCCACTCTCTCCTTATTTGTTTATTATTTTGGCTGAGGGGCTTGGCCGGCTTCTTAAATCTCAGGTTTCACATGGCTTGATTCATGGTTGGCGGTGGGGGATGGGATTGCCCACGCTTTCTCATCTCCAATTTGTGGATGACACCTCTCTTATGGGACTGGCTCGTATTGGGGAGGCTGATTCCTTCAGGAAAACTTTGGACATCTACCTTGCGGCTTCAGGCCAGAGAGTCAATGAGAAAAAGTCTTCTATATTCTTCTTTAATACTCCTCAAGCTATCCAGTGTCGGATTGCTGCTATTCTGCGGTTTCAAATTGGGTCTCTTCCCTTTGTCTACTTGGGTATTCCTCTTGTTGTTGGCCGTCAGCCCAGATCCTCATGGCAGCAGTTGCTTGATAAGCTTAGGCGAAAGGTTACTCATTGGACTCATCGTTGGTTGTCCTTTGCTGCTAGATTGACTCTTCTCAAGTCTGTTATCCAGGCCCTCCCCATCTATAGGTGCTTTGTTCAAGTGGCTCCTATGTATTTCCTTAAGGAATTTGATGCTCTTTCTTGTCAATTTCTTTGGAGCGGTAATTTGTTGTCTTCAAAATGGAGCCTTGTTAAGTGGGAATCGGTGTGTAGACCAAAGCAGGAGGGTGGTCTTGGTTTACACTCTGCTATTTTGAATGGGAAAGCTCTTGCTGCCAAGCTTTACTGGCGCTGGTGCACCCATCAGCACCAGTTATGGGCTCGTATTCTCAACCATAAATATCTTCAGGGTGTTGCTTCTTTTGAGGTCCCTCGCTATCCTTTGGAAGGGAGTGGTTCTATGATTTGGCATACTTTGAAAGTGGGGGCGCAGTTGATTAAGGATGCTCTTTTTTGGATCTGTCATTCGGGGTCACAGGCTCTATTTTGGTTAGATTCTTGGGATGGTCACCCTCCTATTCTCTCTTCTTTTCCTCATCTTCAGCCTCTTTCTGAGGTTTTTAGTGCAAGTGGCTGGGATACTGTGGAGCATTATAAGGTAGTGCAACATGATGGTTTGGTTCTTCATTTTCGTTGGAAGCATCCTTCTGAGTGGCCACCAGGAGGGTCTGAGGGGGATAGGCATGAGCTTTCCCAGCTTCTGGCTTCCCATGCTTGTAATTCTTTAAGGGGACTTGATGTCTTGGCTTGGGATGGTTCTGACTTGTCTGGAAAGTACTTTGTGGTTGCCAGTTATAAGCAGATTGGTAGACAGCTGTTTGGGGACATTGAGGTTCCTTGGTGGAAGCAAGTTTGGCACAAGTTGGCATGGCCCAAGTGCAACTTCTTTATGTGGTTAGTGGCTCAAAATCGGTGTCTTACTTGGGATAATTTATGTAAGCGTGGTTTCCAAGGCCCCTCTATGTGTGTTTTGTGTCATAGCTGTGAAGAAAGTGTCTCCCATATCTTATTCCAATGTTCCTATGCTAGGGAGATTTGGCACTTCTGGTGGGGAGTGTGGAATACGGCCTACTGGCATGCTTCCTCTTTGGTGGATTTTGGGGAATGGTGGGGCAGGGCCCCTATTTCTACCTCCTTTCTTCAAGCTGCTTGGACTCTTGGGCCTTTTATTATCTGGAACCTATGGTTGGAGAGGAATAGGCGGATCTTTCAGGATTCGAGGTTGATGGCTCCTCACCTTTGGAGGAAAATTTTACACTCCTTAGGGGAAACTATTGCGGCTAAGTGTGATATGACTATGCTGGTGGACCCTCGGGATGTTGGTTGTTGTAATCGTCTTCATCTTCCTCCTCTGCAATGATAGCTCATGCGCAACAGATGCAGGAATCCTACCCCGAAGGTGAATAGGGAGGGAAGATGGACCCCTCCTCCCTTTGGAGTCCTAAAAATCAACTCGGATGGCTCTTCTCATGGAAATCCTGGTCATGCTGGCATTGGGGGTGTGGGCCGTGATAGCTCAGGTGATGTTCAGTTTATTTTCTCTGTGTATAAGGGTCTTCATACGAATAATCTTATGGAGGCTCAGGCCATTTTATTGGCTATGGAGCGGGGCAGTTAGTTGGGTTGGCAAAGGATCATATGTGAGTCTGACTCCCAGGTTGTGGTGAACTTACTGAAAAGGCGGTATATGGATAATGTGAGCTAGCAGTTGGCTTTGATGGTTGAACAAATTCTCACCCTCTGTGCTTCTCTTGAGTATATTACTTTCAATCATATTCCTCGTGAATGGAATGGTGTTGCTGATTGCTTGGCTAAATGGGCTTCTGATCATATGCATGATTGGAATGTGGTGGATCGGGGCCAACTACCCCCGAATTTGTCTCATCAATTGGATCACTTGGTTGAACTTGATAGGGCCATTTAATGCCCTTGCTTTGTAACGTTTCCTTGTTTTAATAAATTTTTACCTCCTTTATGTTAAAAGATTAATTCAGTTGGAACCAAAATGATTTCACATGTATTGATCAACTACTTGAGCCATGATTTCTACACAAGGAGATCTAGAGGATTTGATAGGGTACTCAAGGATGATGTATCATGAAAATTCATAGAGGATTACCTAGCATTTCCTAGGTTGTGGCCACTAGAAGTTATAAGTGGCATATCATCAAGATAATACACTCTAAAGTGATTACTAAATATACATATAAATTCATTTGATAAGTAATGTGATCAAGTAAGATATGCATAAGATAAAAAAATAAAATAGATTGTGAAGCTTGCTCAAATAATCTCATTCTCAATACATCAACCAAGAGATATTCTTTTATATATGCATAGAATGAATAAATAATATATTACGTATATATAATCATGTCCAAGTACTCATTAAATGAAGCAATATTAGGTTCCTAAATAGTATCCTCATCATGAAAAAAATGAACCTAATGTTTAATGGGAAGATAAACTCTAAGGAAGCCATAATCAAATTGTAAGATAATCATTTCTATGTCACTCTATCTATATCACCATAATTAAGCGATGAACTTATATCTAGGTCACTATCATTTACTATGCACACAAGATAATCAACATCTTGGACCATGTGGTATGTATGTATATCAATCATTGTTAATAGTTTGGGACAATCCATATTGATTAAGAGAGAAGAAATTAAAGATATATGGATTGTAGAGTTAGAAAATCCCAAGATGTATCAATGAAAGTACAATAGGACCAATATATAGTTTTATAGTGATGATTTAGATGAATACAATACATTTAATGACGTGTGCAAAAAATTATATAAAACACATATATTAATATAAATATACACTTTTATTCCTAACAAATAACTTATACCAATCTACATAACTAAATACCTTCATCTCCACAATTTTTTGAATATAAAAATGACACTATTAACAATTATATTTTTGTTTACAAATTAATCATTTATATATTTAATGAAAATATAAGTTAGAACATAATAAGAGTTTACTGCTTCTGGATTAAACTGTGTGTTATTTTTTGAATCAACGTTTCAGATCACTCTTTTTGTATTTTGATAATGGATCACAGAGTGAAATCTAAAATATTGATTCAAAAAATAACACAGTTTAATCCAAAAGCAGCAAACAATTATTAATATGAACTGTATTTATAAGAATAATACTTGCACGTAAATGATAAGAACAAAAATAACAACTTTAAAAAACTCTTTAAGAACAATGTTAAATTACATCATTTCTAAAAGTTTGCACAGACCAATTTGACCTGCAGATCCTAAAATCCACTGTGAAGATTTTCCACTTACTACTACGTAATCCTGCACTTTCCATTATTCTGCTTACTTTCCACGCTTGACATTTGAGTTTGCAGCTTCTCGAAGTTTCTGTGTGGAGCCCAATTAATCCTTGCATTTCACAGGGAAATGTCTTGTCACTATCCCGAATTTAGCATCATGCCATTAATGGTGCTTCACTCACTCTCTGTATCAATTACATAAGCAGCTGACTCATCACATTTAGTGTGCATTTGACATGAATTTGTCAGCAATTTTGCAGAATGACCAGATGGATAAGATGTTAGTGAATGAGTGCAAAATTGAAGAAAGAAACGGTTTCATAAGATATAATGTATATTTTATTAGAAAAAAAGTAGAATTGAATTTTGGAGTTTAGGTAATACAAAAATCTATAACAATGGCATCAGAAACAAGAATAATAAATTTAAGTAGCAAGAGTAATGGTGGGTCATGATCTTTAGAATTATCCCATCTAATTGTCGAGCCTTAATCATAAAAAAAAGAGTCTTAAGCAACAAGAGTTATAAATCTAATAGTAGGTGGAGGTGAGTCATAGTCATTAGTCTTGCTCCAACCATCTGGAAGGTCCTAGCTATCAAGAATTGGCGTCTAACTTTTAATTGTATCTTTTTCATTATCTTGCTCCTCATCAAGTGATTGAGTTTCATTCTTGGTGGAAGAAATGACCAAATCCAAGCTCAACAAACTTTGTCATTGTTCGACAAACTAGAATCATCCCTATCATTAGGTTCTAATGGAGTAGAAGGTAGATAATTTTGTGAAGACCAAACACAAGCACTAGACGTTGACTTCTACACTAAAGTGGCAAAGAACATGGGAGTGTGAGAATCATGTCTATGAGCATTGTGAGTACATCTATGCTGATACACTCAAGGAGGGGACTAACCACTATAGAAGGGAAAGGTTGGTGAGACTTTGGCAACCATATATGGTGCATTACTCTAGTGATCAAGAAGCACTTGTAAATGACCAACTTCAAGAGCATCTTTATTAGCTTGCACTTGTATCTACATGAGAACATTGGAGAAAATCATGGATTCAATGTATATAGAGAAAAAAAACTAACAAATCTTAAAAAAGAACTAAATTTTTATCTTCCCAAATATTAAATAAAAGCTCCAATTTGAAAGCATATTAGATTTGTGTGACTTTAGTAGGAATTCTAGGCCATCCCTTAAATGAATCATATTCCAAGAAAAATACTTTGGTCTAAAAGGCCAAAAGAAGCTATGGATTAAATTTCAAGTAGATTGGGCTTTAGTAAAAAACCATAAAATATTCCTAGGGTTTCATGAAATCCACAAAAGAGACAATGGAGATTGCCAACCCCTATATGGACTAAACACGATCTAAGGGAAAGATCTAGATAAATAATACACCAATTAAAAAGAGCAACTTTAGGCTCAAGAATGCATGTCTAAACAATTTAGAATTTGTGTTGCCATAAGCTAGTTTTAGATTGTAAAGCTCATTTTTTATCTAGTTGTTAAACCATATACAAATGTAGAGAGAACAATGAATATTCTATGCAATTTTTTAGTTGTGAAATGGGTATGAAGATACTATTTCCAATATTTCCACTAGGGTTTATTGCATCTAACTTTAATTTTCTAGCATTTATATAGGAACTATTAGAGTGAAAAATGTAATTATCAATTAATTATTGTTAGGTCCCCTTTTACACTAACAGACTTAGCAAACTTAAGCTTACTTAGGTCGTGTATTTTTTTTTGTCTTAATTAATAATATTAGGGCACATCATGATCTAATTTAATACTCACGTAGGGTTTCCTCTAGGTTTTTTTAATCCTTTATCAAGGATAAGTCAATGTATATTTTCATTATTCTTTCATTATTGAATCAATAGAGAATCTCATGCTTCATAGAAAAACAATCTTTTAAATCTTTTCTATGATAGGATGTTTTGGTTGTGGTTAGTTTGTGGGAGTTGTGGGGTTCAAACATCAACCCCAACATGTTATTAGAGCACAAAATTTGTAATTTTTGTCCATTTTTTTAAAGATTTAGCCTTGGAAATTCAAATGGTGTATCCTAAAGAAAAAATTCGCCATTGCATCCACAACATCCAAAAATTCTAAGATCACCTATCCAAACACCAAAACAAGAGTTTGAGAAAATGAAGAAAAAAAATTAGGCCTTGAAAAATTGTCTAAAATCCATATAGTATATGGAATTTTTACACCATATGAAGTTTCACAATATATACAACCTTTGCATAGGAAATTGACACAAGAATTGATACTTATCAAGCTAAGACATTCATTGTGGAAATATTTAAAAAAAAGGGGAAATCTTTTAAAACAATGGTAAATTTGGAAAATCATGACAATATTTTGGTTAAATGGATACCTTTTTTCCCCTAAAAAGTTTCTTTTTTTTGTAATTTTTTTAGTGGTTAGGGTTTATGTGGGGTCTACAATCATATTTTTGTCCCACCTATAGTCACTTCTAATGACAAGGGTCTTAGCTCCAACATGTTTGTGAGATGCCACCAGGTGGCACAACCAACAATCACCACCTCCTGTTAAAAATTGTCAAATGATATCCTCCTCCCTCACATTTCTCACACATTACCATAGGTCTAGTTGTGTCCCACGTATCACCTTTGGTTAGCCTTATCAAATGTGCCTCACCATGAAGTTGCTTCCCACCCACAACTAGGTCATCACCCAACTATGACTATATATCCACCTAATCTAGCAATGCCACCATCTTGCCACTCACTAGCCACAAATATGCCAATTAGTCATATGGTGTTACAATATAGCCACTTAGTCACCACTAGACAACCACTTGCCCCTATCTGTCATGCCTAAAGGAGCTCTTTTTTATTTTTTACATAACTTGGATGTATAGACATATTTAAAAAAATGAATAGTTTTCAAGAAGATATTTCCAAGCACTATCCCATACTTCTTGTATTTTTATCATTATACTATCGATGAGTTTTATCACCTATTAAAGCTAGATCATCTATTTGGATTTTGCTCTCATAAATTTTTTCCTATATATCCAATTTTCATGATTTTTGTGGTGTTGGAAAGGTATTTTAGAGTTGGTTTTATTTATCCATACATTTTTTATAGAATTTACCCTTGGTATCTTTTATTTTATTTTTCATTATTTCACATTCTAGTTGATTACTTAGACATCTTCGCACATGAAAATATTTTGTTTGGATTAGATAAATTCATTTAAATTGATTCACATGTATTGAGATTATTGGTCTCTAATTTTATTATTTGAGTATGTATCATGGGTTTGTCTATTCATCCTTCTATGTAACCCTAGATAAGGATAATTATGAGTCTTGGAAAAAGGACATCTTAACCCATCTTCTAAGGAGAAATCTTTGTCTTTGGAGTTTGTTCTACATCCATCTCTAGGAGGTTCTAGATTGACATCTTTAACTATGTGGCCTAGAATGCCTATTTGGAGTTTGCCATCTTTCAACATTGACACAGAGAAACTTGAGAATCATTCAGAGACATCACATATCATTCTTCTTCCCACATGTTCCTTTTTGGCATGGGAAGACATCCTACATATCATCCTAGTTTTGCTTCTTGCTAAGGGGAGGAATTTTGTTCAACAAGATTAGATCATTTTCAGTATTCATTGTTGATCTTCTACCATTGTAGGAGACTCACCATTGATCGGGGGCTGCATGGTCTCTCTTATTCTATCTTATGGGGGGGGGGGTTGTTTACCTCAAATGGGGTTTTGTCCCTCTCATGCATCATTGAGAGTAGTTTGTATTCCATCTCTCTTTTGGGAAGGAGTTTTGTCCCATTGGGATTTCTCCTTTTCTCAAATTGTCAGAGATTGCATTTGCACATGTAGACGGGTACTTAACATGGCCTCATAGCCAAGACCCATCTTTGTGTCATTTGCATAATAATCGACTCCCTTATTTACATTGTTAAGTCCACTCAAGTCCTAGGAGGGAATCTTTCTAGTTAAGAATTAGTTGTCACTTATCTTTTCTAGTTGGATTTTATTTAATGCTTGTGTCCTAGGTCATTTAATTATGATACAACCAATTAATGTTGGTACATCATCACCCTTGCCTATATAAGCAAGGCTTCACATGTACATATAGTTCAACACAATCAACTGAGATAATTTTCAGTTGTGTAGGTCCAATATATCACTGCAATCTTGAGTATGTCATATTGGCTATATCTTGCATCCATTGTTGCAATTTCATGTTCTTGCTTTTCCTTCTTGTAGAAGGTTCTTTTTGGTTTTTACAAGTGATCTTGGAGACTTGAGTCCTTGAGTGAATCTAACATATATCCAATCCTTACCTTGGACATTAGAAGGTCTATTGATGAAAACCATTTAAACACTTTCCCACTTCTACTCCTGAATAAGTAAGGGTTGTAAAATATTTGATCAAAATGTTTCTTCTATTTCACTCCTTTTATAAATAATATATTCTTTGATATTACTAAGGAAACCATCCTTGAATCCCTTTCATTTGAATCTTTTCATGATTGGCTTATAGGTGTTGAAATACCTATGGTGACCCAACAAGTTAGTATCATGAAATTCTCTTTACAATATTTCCTTTCATTTTTAATTTTGGCACAAAGTATATTAATTCCTTATAGAGAATGATTTTTTTTTTTTATGTACTATGCACCTATTATCTAGTAAATTGCCATCCAACATATCAATTGAAAATTTATTCTTAACATATTTTTCTATGACTTCTTTTTGTTTAATCAATAGAGATGTGATAAATTGAACATAGAGTTGGCCTTTTGGATAATGTATCAACAACATTTTTATTTAATTTAACACATTCAAAATCAAATTCATATATTTAAAGTATTATTACCCAATTTTTTGGCACTCATTCATATATTTTTTACTAAGAAAGTACATAGAGCTATTGTGACCAATTTTGACCATAGATAAACCACCCACCAGGTATTGTCTAAATTTGGTTAATGTGTGAATAGTAACAAGTATTTCCTTGTCATATTCATGAAATTTCATTTCTACCTTTGTGTTTTCAACTCTTAAATGTCATTAGGATATTTTTTTCTGCATAACCACTGCTGAAACCCTTCTCTTGATGCATCACATGCCGAAATAAAGGGAAGGGAAAAATTAAGAATAACTAACATGTGGCACAAGATTATGAATTCTTAACTTTAATTCACATGAAATGTCCCTTCTTAGCTAGGTTATTTGAGGGGGAAACCACTTGAGAGAACCCCTTAAATAATTTTCTATAATAGCTACAAAAGCTCAAGAATCCATGTAATTATGTCAAATTCTAAAGGGGAGGGCAATCTAGAACCACTTTGATCTTCTAAATATCTACCTACACTCCACTTGCATTAATTATGTGCCCTAAATATATAATATTTATCATGGTCAACTTGAATTTAGACTCCTTTAGAAAAATATTTTGTTCCTCTATAATTCCTAACACCTCCTCAATATGTTGTAAGTGCTCCCCACACACCTTTCTATAGATAATAATATCATCAAAGAATACAAGGATAAATTTTCCAAATTTCTTGGAGAATATTTGGTTCATGTATGACTAGAATATTGTTTGGGAATTTGTTAATCTAAATGACATCACAAAAAAATCATAGAGCTTGCAGTGGCATGAAAAAACCATCTTGCGAATATCCTCCCAATGGAATCATATTTGATGGTAGCCTATGATGGGAACATAATATACTAAGAGGGGGGGTGAATCCGTATATCAAATCTATTTAAAAATATTTAATTAATTTTTTTTTACCATTAATCACTTCTCCAAACATGAATCAAAACAACTAGTATCAAAAAAACATAGATGCACAGATTCACATAATGAACACCAAATATATGTGGAAACCCAAAATGGGAAAAGTAATAGTGAGAAGAGCTGCTTGGAGCTATTATCCAAATACAACCTCAAAAAATAATAAATAACTTACAATCATGAAGTAGACACCAACACCAACCTACCAGAGACACCCATCCCCTATTATATTTGTAGGCACCAACCTACTGGAGACACTAATCCCTAATACAAATTGTAAGACCCTAAATCTACATTGGATCAAAAAACAAAAACCCTTAGTATTGTTAGTAAACCAAAGAAAACAAAAGATCCCCTATAAGATTCATTTAATCACAAGAATGATGCCAAAGAAACAAGCAAAACATAGAAGGGCATCATTCTAATGATCAAACTAGCATCTTATAGTGGATTGGTGTCACATGTGCTAGTGACCCTTTCCCAATCCTTGATAGATAAGCTAATGATGAAATTGCTATGGATATGGAGATGCTAAATGGACAAGATCAAATCTCAAAGAGAATGACCTTGCAAGGGATTGTGGAGAGATGGTGAAGTGAAATGGACAAGATCAAATCTCAAATGAAGAGAGTAACCTTGCATAAAATTCTGGAGGATTTGCTTGAGGATGAAGCCTTTATTTAAAGATTTTCAAAATGCTAAGTGTTGAAGAGAGACCAATGTGGGACAAAGATCAAGCCAATAAGATAAGGCCACTTGTCAAGTGATGATAGGCCAATGGTTGTGCAAGATTTGGGAAGAGTGCCCATGAGAGGGAAAATTTGAATTCAAATTTGCAATGAATGTTGAGTTTGACCTTTGGAAGGGGACATGTAAGAGACATGTAAGGCCTCATAAATGCTCTGTTGGGTGTACATGTCCACTTGGGGGGAGATTCAAACTTGGAGAATATTCTCCCTTTATGCCAAGTTGAAAATAAAGATTTTGATAAATCAATTAAATGCAATTTCATGTGCAAGTGGCCAAATCTAGAGAATGCAAGTGGGTGAGATTAAATTTTAATCAGGGTTAGATTAAATAGATGATGATTATGCTGATTTAATGGTGCTTAGATGATTTTGAATTTCATGATTTAAATAGTTGATTTATTTAAATCATAAAAGGATGAAATATGGATTGGATTTAATTAAATAAATGTTTGATCTATTTAATTAAAGGGATGATGTTTGATTTATTAAAAGGCTGATGATAATGTTTATTTGATAAGTGACCTTAGGAAATGAGATTATTTAATGAATGGATGAAAGTGCACCTGATTAATTGATGAATGGTCCTAATGCGACATCTAATTTGACTGAATCCGATCGAATGCATAATGTGAACAAGATTTTTGGAATAACTGTGTGCAATTTTTTACATCAACGTTTCGGATCAAACTCCATGATCCATCATCAGGATGAAAAGCAGAAAGAGAGAGAGGTGAAAATAAGATAGAAGACTTGGGTAGAAATAGGGGAGGGATGGGGAAGAGGGGAGGCACATAACCCCAAAAAAGTCATGTCAGAAGGAGATGAGAGGAGAGGAAAAGACAAAGATGAGAGACCATTGCAACCAATGGGAAAGAGAAATGAAAAAAATGAATGACAAGAGGACTATAAAATAAACCTAAATTAAAGACCCAAGAAAAGGAGGGAGTCAACTCAAATAAATTGAAACCACTAATAAAAACCAATACCCAAGAAAGGGGACAAGATAAAATAAGGAAACAATTAGGATAAACTGAAAAAGGAAAACAAAAAAGAGAAAAAAACAAAAAAGAGAGAAACCACAATGAACCAATACATAAAAAAAAAAGGCACAAAAGCTAAAGAAAGGAAACTTAAAGTAGGGAGCCAAATAATAAAGAACAAATACAAAGAACCACTAAAGAAAACCTAGGATTGGAAGAAAAAGACATCACAAGGAAACTTCAAGAAAACTAAGGATGGAACCAAATGATCAAGAAAAATACATTGAATAACAAACAAAGATGGGGAGGCACAAGGCTAAGCAGAACCTAGAAGAAATAAGACCTTAAACCAAAAAACAAGGAAGCTTAAAAATCAACCAAAATAGAAGGGATCGAATAAACAAGTAAGAGCAAGGAACTAAAACAAAATTAACCAAAAATGATAAGAAGAGGGAAAAGAATGAGAAGAGGTAACCAAGAAATAGAATGAGGGTCAAGAAAAGAGAGACCAAAAAGCACCAAAGAATTAAGGAGTTCAGAGGCCAAACTATTAAAAAGAAAATCAACTGAGAGAATTAAATAAAGATTAAAATTGGAATTAAATTATAATTAAACAAGACAAAGACAATAATGAAGAAACAAGAAAAGGAAGGAACACACTTGAAGAAGAGCCGAGGAAAACAAAGCCATAAAAAGAATGAAAAATAACAGAAAACCTAGAGACAAAAGGAATGGAAAAAGATGAGAAAAAAGAATGGGAAATGAAAGCATGCCAATGAAGAGAAAGGAAGAGGGAGAGAGGGGGAAAGAAAGGAAGGGGGAGGACCGAGAAAACGAAAGGGAACAGAGAGGAGAGAAGGAGCTTGGTGACACCGAAGAAGAAACCAAGGGGCACGGAGAGGAAGGCGGAGAGAACCTAGAGGTTATTTAGAAGAGGTTTCCACGAGAAACTTAAAGACCAACCCCCATCACGATTAAGGTTGTAAGGATGATTGTGGATTTCAATGGCCTCTTTAAGTTTCCTCTTAAAGAAATTGTCTTCTTTGAACAAAATAGAGGTGTTTTCTAAGGCAATGTGATGTTTTGTCTTGGTGGAGTGTTCAACGAGAGCAGATTTTGAGATTCGGTCATGTCTTATGTCAGCACAATGTTCCTTGATTCTTGTGTTGAAAGAACGACCTGTTTCCCCTATATAAGGTACGCCACAAGAACATAACACTTTATAGACACCGGATTTGAGGAATTGATCTTGGGGGTCTTTGGGAGAGGGGATGCGACTTTTTACTGTGAAGAAGGGTTTGAAAGTGCAATGGATGCCCTTTTTAAGGAGGATCTTGGCAATTTTGTTGGAGATACCTTCTACATAGGGGAGGGTGGCCATAGGGAGGGACGGAGAGCCCGAGGTACTGGGCTTGGGGTTGAGTCTAGCTTTTGCTAGTTTGAAAGCCCGGTTGATGTGCTTCTTTTTGTAACCATTTAATGAGAAGACTTGGGTGAGGTGAGCTAATTCTTGATCAATATGCTCAGTGTCACAGATTGTAAAAGCTCTATAGGCCAGGGTTTTGAGGACACCTGCTTTTTGGCTTGGGTGGTGGTGGGATGAAGAGTGAAGATAAAGGTCAGTATGGGTTGATTTCCGGAAGATGGAAATCAACCCATACTGACCTTTATCTTCACTCTTCATCCCACCACCACCCAAGCCAAAAAGTAGGTGTCCTCAAAACCCTGGCCTATAGAGCTTTTACAATATGTGACACTGAGCATATTGATCAAGAATTAGCTCACCTCACCCAAGTCTTCTCATTAAATGGTTACAAAAAGAAGCACATCAACCGGGCTTTCAAACTAGCAAAAGCTAGACTCAACCCCAAGCCCAGTACCTCGGGCTCTCCGTCCCTCCCTATGGCCACCCTCCCCTATGTAGAAGGTATCTCCAACAAAATTGCCAAGATCCTCCTTAAAAAGGGCATCCATTGCACTTTCAAACCCTTCTTCACAGTAAAAAGTTGCATCCCCTCTCCCAAAGACCCCCAAGATCAATTCCTCAAATCCGGTGTCTATAAAGTGTTATGTTCTTGTGGCGTACCTTATATAGGGGAAACAGGTCGTTCTTTCAACACAAGAATCAAGGAACATTGTGCTGACATAAGACATGACCGAATCTCAAAATCTGCTCTCGTTGAACACTCCACCAAGACAAAACATCACATTGCCTTAGAAAACACCTCTATTTTGTTCAAAGAAGACAATTTCTTTAAGAGGAAACTTAAAGAGGCCATTGAAATCCACAATCATCCTTACAACCTTAATCGTGATGGGGGTTGGTCTTTAAGTTTCTCGTGGAAACCTCTTCTAAATAACCTCTAGGTTCTCTCCGCCTTCCTCTCCGTGCCCCTTGGTTTCTTCTTCGGTGTCACCAAGCTCCTTCTCTCCTCTCTTTTCCCTTTCGTTTTCTCGGTCCTCCCCCTTCCTTTTTTTTCCCCCTCTCTCCCTCTTCCTTTCTCTTCATTGGCATGCTTTCATTTCCCATTTTTTTCTCATCTTTTTCCATTCCTTTTGTCTCTAGGTTTTCTGTTATTTTTCATTCTTTTTATGGCTTTGTTTTCCTCGGCTCTTCTTCAAGTGTGTTCTTTCCTTTTATTGTTTCTTCATTATTGTCTTTGTCTTGTTTAATTATAATTTAATTCCAATTTTAATCTTTATTTAATTCTCTTTGTTGATTTTCTTTTTAATAGTTTGGCCTCTGAACTCCTTAATTCTTTGGTGCTTTTTGGTCTCTCTTTTCTTGACCCTCATTCTATTTCTTGGTTACCTCTTCTCATTCTTTTCCCTCTTCTTATCATTTTTGGTTAATTTTGTTTTAGTTCCTTGCTCTTACTTGTTTATTCGATCCCTTCTATTTTGGTTGATTTTTAAGCTTCCTTGTTTTTTGGTTTAAGGTCTTATTTCTTCTAGGTTCTGCTTAGCCTTGTGCCTCCCCATCTTTGTTTGTTATTCAATGTATTTTTCTTGATCATTTGGTTCCATCCTTAGTTTTCTTGAAGTTTCCTTGTGATGTCTTTTTCTTCCAATCCTAGGTTTTCTTTAGTGGTTCTTTGTATTTGTTCTTTATTATTTGGCTCCCTACTTTAAGTTTCCTTTCTTTAGATTTTTGGCCTTTTTTTTACGTATTGGTTCATTGTGGTTTCTCTCTTTTTTGTTTTCCTTTTTCAGTTTATCCTAATTGTTTCCTTATTTTATCTTGTCCCCTTTCTTGGGTATTGGTTTTTATTAGTGGTTTCAATTTATTTGAGTTGACTCCCTCCTTTTCTTGGGTCTTTAATTTAGGTTTATTTTATAGTCCTCTTGTCATTCATTTTTTTCATTTCTCTTTCCCATTGGTTGCAATGGTCTCTCATCTTTGTCTTTTCCTCTCCTCTCATCTCCTTCTAACATGACTTTTTTGGGGTTATGTGCCTCCCCTCTTCCCCATCCCTCCCCTATTTCTACCCAAGTCTGCTATCTTATTTTCACCTCTCTCTCTTTCTACTTTTCATCCTGATGATGGATCATGGAGTTTGATCCGAAACGTTGATGTAAAAAATTGCACACAATTATTCCAGAAATCTTGTTCACATCTATCATGGACTGTGGAAACAAAATGTTACGAATGCATAATGTTAATTTTGCATGTCTACACAAATATTTGAGCACCAACCCAATAAGTAAGACACCGGTCCTACCAAATTACATAGATATGATTTGTAGATCATTAATGTCGATTACACAACTTAAACTTGATCTAATCTTCCTTTAGAAACTCTCCTACACAACTTATGATCTTCTGATAATGGTGCACAATGATTGAGATGCAACTCCCATTACATCACCCAAAATCACACTTGCTCACAAATTCACTATGATTATTAGTCATTAAATGAATCCTAGTCATAAATCTATGCATACCCAATACATTAAGAATGTTACATGTTGGAAAATAATCTCTTAACACCATCTACAATTAGCCAAGTCAGCCAAGGTGGACCTAAATTTAAATTTGTATGAAACATGTAGTAGGTCGATCCTAAATCAAATTTGGTTTTACCAATAAAATATGATATTGTACACTTCCTCTAGGGATCTTAACCTATTCCTATTTCACCTTCACATTCTTCCTCCAATTGTTGCATGCATCCCTTCTCTAGTATAAACACTCAGATGTTTTCCACAGTTAGCCAGTCAATACATACAATACTTTGTTACTTTCAACTCTTTTTGTCTATTATGAATCCACCTCTAAAACTTTGGAAACTAATACGACATGAGTAGTTTTATTTTAGGTTCAAGTCACAAGGAATAGCATTCAATTGTGATAAAATTTGGACAAAAAAACTATTATAGGGTAATACTATGCACAAGTAGCAATCCATAGATACTTCTACAAACACTTCTAGACTACTTCTAGAAAAATGAATGGATACACATTATATTTCACAGTATTCTTCATACTAGTGTAGTAAATCCTAGCACATTATTCTAAAAAAAATTGACATGACATGATCATGAGATAAATACCTCCTAATTTTAGAAGCTCAAACATGACAAAAGTAATTAAAATTTAATTCTCACCGATCTACTGACATCACTCCTTTGACATCAATGACAACATATGTTCAACAATCTCCCCCTTTTTCATTGATGTCAAACAAGAAAATACTGTTGGCACAAAAAGACAAATCTAATTTGTCAGGATCGAGAATTCCCAATATGTAAAATAGTTGAAGCCACTTCACAATGAGTTCCACCTTCTCCTTAAAGTATTTAGAATTTTGAGTTTCATTTCTCCCCTTTTGACATCAAAGGTAAAGGACAACTAATTAATACACAATCTAGAAACCTCTCTCCTAGATAGACTCCCCTTGAGTCCATACTTCAACCAGTCCTTCTGAACACTCTGCTTTTGCTCAACCAGGTTCAAAAATACTCTACAAGACTACCAAGTCTACTTGTGATAGGGAGTCAACACTCCCCCTCGACTTGTACCATGTCCTAATTGACAACTGTTCCACAAGGCCACCAAGCACACTTTTGGTAGTGAGTCAACACTACCCCCTTTTCTTTGTACTTTCTCTTGATTGAAGAGGAGGGATCAATAACTCCCAACTTCTGGTGGAGATACTCAAAGGTCTCCTTGGAAAGAGTATTTGTGAAAATGTATGCTATTTTCTCCTTAGTTTCAATGTACTCCAACTTTACCTCTTTGTCTATAACCTTAGATCTCTTATAAAATGATATTTAATTGCAATATACTTTGTCCTTGAATGCATTACCAAATTCTTGGAAATGTTTATGGCACTGGTAATGTCATATAGAATAGAAATAGGTTCATCAAGATCTATTTTCAACTCCTTCAGGTTCTTCTTCATCTATAATACTTGACTACAACATGAAGCTAATGCAATGTACTCTACTTCTATTGTGGATAAAGATACTAAATTTGCTTCTTGCTTAACTAGGATACACGACTATTACCAAGAAAGAAAAATATGCCACTTGTGCTCTTTTGATCATCTATGCTTCCTACCTAATCTACATCTATATGTAGTTAGTGTGAAGTTTTTACTCTTAGGATACCACAAACCAAAATCTATTGTAGTCTTCAAATATTTGAATATCCTTTTTATAACTTTGACATGATTTCATTAGGTGCCACCTGAAACCTAGCTACCATCCCAACTGCTTGCATTATATCTGATTTGGATGCATCTACATACAAAAAAATACCAATCATTAACCTATACAAATTCTGGTTTTCCATAGAAAATTCATTATCCTTACTCAATTTACACCCTGTCACCATAGTTGTACTCATTAGTTTGCATTCTTCCATCTTAAACTTGCTCAATATCTCCTTAATGTATTTGTTCTGAGAAATGAATATACCTTTGTTTTATTGAGATATCTATAAACCAATAAAGAAAGATAACTCACCAAGAATTGACATTTTGAATTCGTTTTGTATTGCATCTCAGAACCCTTTACACATGGCATCACTTCTACCACAAATAATAATATCTTCAGCATAAACAACAACAATCAATAATTGATCACCTTGTGTTTTTATGTATAAGTTACTATCTACTCTACCTCTCCTAAAACTTTGTTTTTGTAAATATCTATCCAATATGGAACACCCTTGACATTAATGACAATATATGTTCAATAGCCTAATCTAAAATCTACCTTTAAAAAATATATTTCTCATGAAGATGATCTATCAATTTACCAATATTGGGGATTTGGTATCAATTTTTGATATTATTTAATTTTTTGTATTTGATATACATTATTATTATGCCATCTTTATTCTTCACTAGGACTACAAATGAAGTGGAATTACTTGAACTAGGTTTTACATGCCCTATATCTAAAAGTTCCTTTATCTTATTTTT